>JADRCH010000009.1:1880261-2225778 GCA_019843965.1 Rhynchomys soricoides
TGGAGCCGGGCAGAGGTGGCGCTCGCACGCCCTTAATCCCACACAACACGTGCTAGCTGCTCAATGGTTACATCCTCCTGTCCTTTCAGGCTTTGGCCTGATTTACACTCACCTCAGTGTACCAATGCTCCTCAGAAGAAATCCCAGACAAACCCTCAAAATGTTACAGTCTAGGGGCCTTTGTTGGGTTCATTTTCTTTGCCAGCTAAAGAATTAAAAGGCAGAAAAGATATGGAGTGTAGCAGGTAAGAGCTGTGGAAATCTCAGACACAGCAAACAGGAGCAGACAGAATCCACAGCCACAGAAAGGTTTTTATTAGAGGTGAGGAAACACACACACAGCAGCCACACAGAGACAGACTCTCCACAAAGCAGAGGGGTGTGGGTGTTCAGGAAGCAGAAGGCCAGCTTCTCCTAAAGGCTGGGGTTTTAAAGTTTTTGAGTTGAAAACAGACAGGATGACTGATTGGCTCGCAACTGTTGTGTAAATATGTCCTGAACTGGCCTTGAATTATCCATTAACAGTGGCCATGCTTGCAAAAGAAATTGCCCAGGAAGCCTTTGTTCTAACCAGAGAGCCTTTTGCCTCTGGCCTGGAGTGTGAGAAAGGAGCCAGATATCTTGGAAGTCCACCATCTTTATTACCCAGTCCCAGCCCTCTGTATATCTGTCTGCCTATCAGGGGGTCTACCTCTTAGTCCCTCAGTATGAGATAAAATTCTCAATTTATTCTTTTGCATTTGGAAATTCAGTGGTTGATAACTATTCTGTTCTTGCAGAGACTTGTCATCTTGACAGTTAATTGTCTATTACTATGAGTTTGTTTCATAACTCTTCTGTTACCCTGACTTGTATATGTTTCTTATGTTGTTACTGTCCAAAGGAGGTCTAAAGGAAAATCCATTTCCTCAAATTCTGACCAAAACTAGCATTCCTCAGGAACTTGTGAAGCTGGTTCTCCTTTACCGAAGGAGCCACTTCCCTTGCATAGGCAGAAGGGGAAAAAAAGAATATGCCAGCCTCCCCCAGTATATCACGTGTACCTGGCTCTTCTCACCTCCGCCATTATCCTAACCACCTCTAGCTCAGGAGCACTTCACAGTCTTATAACCGTATCTCAGCTATGTGGTCTTGGTCTTCCCTTTCATCCCCTCCCACCTCCTCATGCATGGCTTAGTCCCATGTTCAATCTACTATTTTCCCTTTGCTCTGGACTCCAGATGCCTCTGGCTGTTCTCTCCCTCATATCTACTTCTCATATCTACAATCAACCTACCTGGCCGGCTGGTGATAGCACACACCTTTAACCCCAGCACTTCATATGTAGAGGCAGGTGGAACTCTTGTGAGCTGAAGGTTAGCGCAGATCTAGAGTGAGAGTTCCAGGACAGCCAGGGCTACACCAGAGAAACTACACAGAGAAAACAGAATTAACAAGAGTTAGGTTTACCTTTCAACCTTTCAATAGGGAGTAGTAGAAGTCTCTTTGGGAACCATAAACTTATTTCTAATACTGCAAGGGCAAATCCATTAATGTCTTAGCTGGTCTGTAGCTTCAGGTCTCTTTCCTGATCGTGATGGGAATTTGGAGAGAGTATAAAGGAGTCACCATGGTGGGCTGGCAAATTGTGAGGCTGAAAGTTCTGACTTCTGCTTTGAGTTTTTACCTTTTTGCTTCAAGGGAGCTAAAGTTCCTGAGGGTAAGGTGTTTTTGTTTTTTTCTCATGTAGCCATATAGTCTTCAGGGTAGCCTAAAACTCATTATACGACCCATACCGGCTTTGACCTCTTGATCTTGTTGCCTAAGGGCTGGAAAAATGAGCGACCTCACCTAGCTAGAATCAAACATGTAAGAAGTGATTTGCCAGAGTTGGAAATAGGAAGCTGCAAGAGTGGTTATTCCGGGATCATAGTAACACTGTCAACCAGAAGAACTGGAAGCGCTACAGCTAGGAACTACATAACCGAATTCCCAGTCTGGGTGTACTGTCACCGCCCACCTCTCAGTGGGCTGATGGCACGCGCTCCACTCTTTCATTGGCCAGTCGTCATAAGGCCCATGCTCACACGAGGTCATTCAGCCAATCAGCGAACTCGGCTACGCCCACCCTGAGGCGCAAGTCTGAGTTTCTTGCTGCCTGGTCCGAGGCATGCCGGGAGTCGTAGTACTATATTTAGGTTCTGCCTACTGAGCCTGGATACTGGGAACTACAACTCCCAGAGTGCTGAGCGGATGCACGCTCCGCTTATAGGTGTGAGCCGCAAACATCTTGGACCCCGGGAGAATCCGCGTTGAAGAACAGGTGAGAGCTATTGTTGGGGCTGGAGCTGAGGTTTAGTCCTGTTTCTGGTCGGGTGAAGCTCCGAGGCACCAAAGGACCAGCCCGTGTCGGAGTTACAGATCTTGGGGTCTGTGGGCCAGACCGAGCGGTTTGCTTGTGTTTTCCTGTATTTCTAAATTCTACACTGGTGTGTTCCTCAAGTCCTCTGTACGCCAGGCCGCGAGTTTACTCTTGTGAGAGCCCTCCCACGCCCACCTGTTGCTCGGAGGCCGGCTGCGGTTAGCACTAGTGCCTGTACGAGACGGCAGGCCCACAACATCTTCTGTTCCAGTCCCCTCATTGGGTCTAGCTAAGAGCCCGTACCTTCCTCTCCTTCCCTTACACGCGGACCCCTCGGTTCTAGCATGGCTCTTCATCAGCTCAGCTATTTAATACCCACTGATCCTCAGTTTGGTGTCTCCATTAATAATGTGACTTAAGGACCTTCCATCCCATAGTTCTCCGTTCCCAATTGTAGTGAACGCAGCCTTGGATCAGAAATCGTTCAGTTTAGCCATTTTTGGTTTAAGTGAAGATCT
This sequence comes from Rhynchomys soricoides, assembly GCA_019843965.1. Taxonomy (NCBI): domain Eukaryota; kingdom Metazoa; phylum Chordata; class Mammalia; order Rodentia; family Muridae; genus Rhynchomys; species Rhynchomys soricoides. The sequence goes on from JADRCH010000009.1 coordinate 1,883,121, forward strand.
ATTGGATCTCAGTCACTCCAATATACTTTTCATTTCCTGTGTGTTCTTTATGCAATTCTTGAATTTAGAAACAGGGTGGGGTGTTCTAATGCAGGAGGCTTGGCTTGGGGGGTACCTTAGGTAACTGCTACCAAGCATCTGCCTCTGGTGCTTGCTCCTGCAGGGAGTGCTTGGTGTCCCCCACCCCCATGCCCACCCAGGATGCCCCTGTCCCGCTGGCTGAGATCTCTGGGGGTCTTCCTGCTGCCAGCCCCCTGCTGGGCACCCCGGGAGAGGTGGCTTGGTTACCTACAACGACCCTCCCTGGCATATGGGTGTCCAGTCCTGGGGGCCTGGCACAGCTGGTGGTGCCAAGTGTGGACAGAGGAGCCTCGGTGAGTGTGGTTGGGGTGCGGGACTTTGGGGAGGGAAGCACCTGAGCCACCCTCTCATTTGTTTGTGTGTGTTTTTCCCCCTCAGAGCATTTAGCTATTCTGTCACAATGAATGGGAACCAGAAATTGGATGTTTATAACCAAGAAAAACAGAATTTCATCCAGCACTTCTCCCAGATCATCAAGGTGCTGACTGAGGATGAGCTGGGACACCCAGAGACAGGGGATGCTATTACCCGGCTCAAGGAGGTGAGGGATTCAGGACTGAAGAAGTCGGTAGAGGTGTGGATTTCATGAGGATTTTGATAAGAGCAGAAGTAGAAGATAAGAAGAAGGGTTTTTACCTGAGTCTGTGGAGTAGGTGGATCCCTGCTATGTACTTCAGCCCACCTCCCTGATATTTGGCTCCCTGACTTTTGAGCATCCAAACAACTTTGCTTGAGAGTAGAGCCTTAGACCTAGTGAACTTTGGTTTCATGCCTTGAAACTGTAAGATAGGATCTTAATAGATACCAAGAGGCTGTTGGCACTGAGATCTGAGGGAAGTTGTATGTTAGAAAGCCTGTTTTAGGGGGGAACTGTTGCTGCTCCACTTGAGTTACCTATTTCCCTCCTGTCTCTTGTGTTTATTTCCTTAAGACAGAGTTTATTTTTTTTTTCTTCTTTTTTTTTAAGCCCATATGGCATCAGGGACACAACCCCCTGCCTCAGCCTACTGTGTGCTATATCAGTTACAGTACCATCATGCCTAGATTGGGAATTCTTTTCTTTTAGACATACATTGACATACATTTTTGTTTATTTTTATTTTTTTGTGCATTGACGTTTTGCTTGCATGTATGTCTTTGTGAGAACAGTTGTGAGCTGTCATGTGGGTGCTGGGAATTGAACCCAGGTCATCTGGAGGAGCAGTCAGTGCTCTTAACTGCTGAGATATCTCTCTAGCCTGGGAAATTCTTTTTATAAATGTAAAATGAAGGGGGAGAGTTTTCTTTGTCTATACTGTGTAGGTACTAAAGAGCTATCTCTTTAGTTAGGGCTGCTGTCTGGCAGAAGGCACAGGTGAGAAGGCCCCAGGAGGAGGACATTGGAGGGTCAGAAATAGCCCTAAACTTTGCTGTCCCTTTAGTGTCTTCGTTTGGCTGACTTGGGAGAAGACTTGTTTTTTGCTTTGGTTTTTTCTGTAGCCAAGGCTAGCCTGAACTCATTATGTATCTGAGGCTGGCCTCAAACTCCTGTAGTCTGCCTGCCTCCACCTTCTGAGTATTGAGATTAAAGGAGTTAGTCATCACTCCACACTAGGCCCTTGTCTTCAATACACGCTTGTTTGCAGGTGGTCCAAGTTCTCAGCTTGGGGGAAGAGTGGGGTGTAGGTTATGTAGCAGGCACTTGGGTGCCATATGCCATAGGACTTTGGAGAAGAATTGAAGAGATGACTGATCAGGGACTCTCCAAGGGGTAGTTAGCCCTCAAGAAGGGAGAAGGGAAGGGAAAATCTCTTCAAGTCCCTGCTTTGTAGACCCTTATGTTCTCTCATCCTGCCTTAGGTCCTGGAGTACAACGCCGTAGGAGGCAAGTACAACCGGGGTCTGACGGTGGTACAAGCCTTCCAGGAGCTGGTGGAGCCGGGGAAACAGGATGCTGAGAGTCTTCAGCGGGCCCTGACTGTGGGCTGGTGTGTAGAACTGGTAAGAGCGGTCCAGAGGAGCAGAGGTTCCCACCTTTGGGTTCCATGAAGAGGAGAATAAGCTTGTCTCTTGCTTGTGTTGGTGCTTCTGTGTCTCTTGTGTGCTAGTCACATTTAGGTGGTGGTTGTGGTTGAGGCGGCCCACGCCTTTGGTCTCATCACTGGGAGCAGAGGCAATAGGATCTCTTTGAATTCTAGGCTAGACTGATCTACACAGTAAGTTCTAGGACAGCCAGGGCTATTTAAGAAACCCTTGTTTCAAATAACAGAAACCCTAAATTTCCTAAACTTAAAAATAAAATAAAATAAAATAAAATGGTTTTAAATGCCAGTGAGATGGCTTGGCCCGTGAGAGCATTTGCTGTACGAGCAGAAGAGCTGAGTTTGGATGCCAGGACCACAGGAAAATCCAGCTGTGGCTGTGAACACATCTGCATGGTCAGAAAACAGAAGGCTGGCTGGGCTCCCTGCTCAGCGAGAGAGACCCTGTTTCAAAGGAAAACATTGATGTGATAGACAGGAGACCTGGCATCTTCCTTTGGCTTCTACTTCCCTGTGCTCATGCCCACACTAAATGCACACAACTGTGTGATGGATGGTACACATCTGTAATATACCCAGCTAGGGCTGGGGCATAGAGACAGGCAGATCCTCAGAGCTCTCTGGCAAGCTAGTTTAGCTAGTCAGTCAGCTCCAGGCTCAGTGAAAGAAGGGTTGTCTCCATAAAATGAGGTGGAGAATGTGGAGGACACCTGACCCATGTATGTGCCCAGTTCAGACACCATGTAAACTTGTGTGCACACAAGTCAGAGCAGTGACTCTATCAGTGAAATGCCTGCTGGGCAAGCAGGAACACTTGTGTTCAGTTGCATTCAGTCTCTATCCATTCAACAGCTGTGTGCGTCTGTAATTCCCTTCCTGGGGTGGGTAGAGAGATGCAGATCCCTGGAGCTTGTTGGCCAGTCTGGCACAGTTTCAGTGGTAGACCCTGTCTCAAAGAATAAGGTGGAAGGGCTGGAGAGATGGCTCAGTGGTTAAGAGCACTGATTGCTCTTGGAGGTCCTGAGTTCAATTCCCAGCCACCACATGGTGGCTTACAACCATCTGTAATGGGGTCTGATGTCCTTTCTGGTGTGTCTGAAAATAGCTACAAAGTACTTATATACCTAAAATAAATAAATAATTATTAAAAAAAATTTGGAAAAGAGCACTGGCTGTTTTTACAGGTTAGTACCCATGTGCTGCCTCACGACCATCTATAACTTCAGACCTCATGAATCTGATAGCCTCTTCTGGCCTTCGTGGGCACCAGGCACGCACATGGTTAGCAGACAGACTTGCAGACCAACAATGTGTATAAAATAAACAGTACTCAGTTTGGTAGCACATGTACTAAAATCGGAACAATACAGAGAAGATTAGCATGGTCCCTTTGCAAGGATGACAAATTCATGAAATGTTCATTCTCTTTTTTTCCTTTCTATTCATTTCTATCAAATATGTGAAAGAAAATAAAGATTGGCATCAAAAATATGTTATATAAAATTTAAAAAATGAGAAAGACATCTCGGAGAACCCTCCTCCCCCAAAAATGAGGAAGACTTCTAGTGTTGATCTCACCTCCACATGAATGAATTTGTAACATGTACACAGAGCACATGCATACGGGAAATATGCACACACAACATATGCACACATTTCTACAAACCTGTAATAGCATGTATGCACACACTACATATACAAACATAAACAGCTCAGATCTTTGACATGTTCACATACCGAGATGATTTTCTAGAGCCAAGTGAAAGCTGCTTTCCTAAGGTAGGGTACGTGTCCCCTCCTATGGCTCTAATTTGTTTCAGTCCTGGCCCTTGAATGTCTGTGACTTCTGGGTGGGTGAGGGATTTCCAAGCTGGTGATGAAGCCCAGGGCCTTGTCTATTATAAGCACACTCTTATCCCTTAACTATATCCCTGCCCTTTGGTTTTGGTTTTTCAAGATAACGGTTTCTTTGCATAGTACTGACTGTCTTGGAACTTGCTGTGTAGACCAGGCTGGCCTCAAACTCAGATTCACCTGCCTCTGCCTCCCAAGTGCTGGGATTAGAGGTGAGCACTACCAGTGCCTGGCTGTTTGTTTTTGAGACAGGGTTTCACTGTGTACGGCTCAGAAATACTCATGATCATCTTGTCCCAGCCTCCTGAGTGCTGGGATTAGAGGTGTGTGCCATCACGCCTGACTCATACTGACTCACTAAGTTTTTGTATTTTGTTTTTTGTTTGTTTTTTTTTTTTTTTTGAGACAGGGTTTCTCTGTTTAGCCCTGGCTATCCTGGAACTCACTCTGTAGACCAGGCTGGCCTTGAACTCAGAAATCTGCCTGCCTCTGCCTCCCGAGTGCTGGGATTAAAGGCGTGCGCCACCACTGCCCGACTCCTGACTTACTAAGTTATTGGTCTTTTAAATAGACCAGCTTGTGGTGTTTGAATGATAGACTTCTATTGGAAATTGTAGGAATGGCAGGGTGAGTAAGTAAAAGTTCTGGAGCCTTGAGTTTGATCTCTAGAGCCCATGTAAGAGGAAGTGAACTGACTCCCAAAAGTCACCGTCTGACCTCGCTGAGTGCTATGGCATGTGAGCATCCACACTGAGAAATACCTCCCTCACCCCTGATCAGTGAAGGGCTGTTAATGTGGTTCTAGTAGGTAAAGTCACTCAACTAATAAGCCTAGCGAAGTATCCCAAAACCCATGGAAAGATGGAAAGAGAAAAAGAACTCCTAGAAGTTGTCCTCTGACCTCTACTTGTATGCTATGGCATGTACATGCCCTTGCACACAAAAATAATAGAAGTTTGTTAAGACAGAAAAAACAATGCTTAATTTTGTTGTGGGCGTCAAAAGCCTTCCCTACCACATGTAAAGCCCTGGGTTCCATCCTCAGCACTGTTAACACAACCAAGCCAAATCATTTGGTTAAAGCAGTTGCTGTATAACAATGTGTAGCCTGCCTGGAAGAGGGAGGCAGCTTAGTGTTCAGGAGGGGTGCTGAGGACCTTGAGGTTGAGGCCAGCCTGGTCTTCATAGTGAGGCTCAACCCAAAAGTGTCATGGGTGTTGTCAAGTGTTCAGTCTTAATAGAGAGCTCTTGGGAGACACCACTCTGAGGTCAGGGCTAGGCTCCGGGGATATCTAGAGGAACCGGCAAGTGAGCCCTTTGCTGAGGATGAAGAACATTTACCAGCAGGCAAAATGGCTCAGTTGGTAGCATGCAGTCCTGGGTTCAGTGCCCAGCCATGTACAGAACCAGGTATGGCGGCAGACAGCTGTGACCTCAGCACCTAGGAGGTAGAGGTAAGGGCAGAAGTGCATGTCCTTGGCCATGTAAAGAGCTTAGTTCTATCTAAAGGGAAAAGCCATTGATAACCAAGGTGGTGCTTAGTGATGCTCCTGGAAATGAGACTCATAGTCTCACTGAGAGAAGTCAGGGTGGCAATCAGTGCAGGTGCCATGCAGGATGATGATGACTGGTTCCCATAGCTTGCTCAGTCTGCTCTCTTATATACTCCAGAACTATCTGCCCAGGAGTGACAGCACCCACCTTGAAAATGCCTCACATGCCCAGTCTTGCCCATGACAATCTGCTGAGGGCAGATTTTTATGTTGAAACTCCCTCTTGCTAAATGACTATAGCTTGTGTCAAGTTGACCTTAAACTAGCCAACACAGTCACTTACTGGAATAAAAATCGAGTGATGTTTTGGGCAAGAGTGAGCCGCATGAAGGTGTTAAATACTCTCCCTGCCACCAGGGAGTCCTAGAGCCAATTAGAGGTGCAGAGGTGTATTTTAGTCCATTAGCCTGAAAAAAAAAGGGGGGGGGGGTGCATTAGTGCTGCTTTACATCCGTGGCATCTGAGAGGAGGTCCCATAACTTGTTAGGGTCCCCACAACCAACCCTCTACTCAGTGCACAGTAGTGGCCAGAGCAGCAGCTGTCGCTGAGAGAGGGCCCCTTCCAGAGCCCTGTGGTCCGACTGCTCCTTCTCTTAGCTCCAGGCTTTCTTCCTCGTGTCAGATGACATCATGGACTCTTCCCTCACTCGACGGGGACAGATCTGCTGGTATCAGAAGGTAAGGCAGACGGGAAAGTAGCAATGGGTGTGGTGGACAGACTGCAGGGGAGGTGGTTGGGATGTCTGCTGTGATGGTTTGAATCTGGCCAGCAGTAACTTGACTCAACGCTGTTCCTAACAGCCAGGCATAGGCTTGGATGCCATCAACGATGCTCTGCTTCTGGAAGCCTCCATCTACCGCCTGCTGAAGTTCTACTGCAGGGAGCAGCCCTACTACCTGAACCTGCTGGAGCTCTTTCTACAGGTGCATTGCAGTGGGGCTGGGGACCCACAGCTGTCCACCGTAGCTGTAGCTGTGCACCGTAGCTCTATCCTCTGTGGCAAGTGCTCTTCTGCTCTGCTAGGGTTGTCTGGGAAGGGTGCAATGGCAAGCAGAGGCAGTGACGAAGACTGTCATGTGATTGTGAGCATGGAGTTGCGCCCTCCCCTCCTGCCTGCCTGCCTAGTTGTCAGCTGCTTGGCTTGTGAGGCCCAGGACACTAGGATTTCCTGATCCTGGAGAAAGTCTGGCTTATGTGTTATCTTCCTCCCTAGAGTTCCTATCAGACTGAGATTGGACAGACTCTCGACCTCATCACAGCACCCCAGGGTCATGTGGATCTTGGTAAATACACTGAAAAGAGGTGAGGCCACTTGCAACCATGTGTAGACAGAGATTCAAGATGGGCCTTGCCCTTATGAATGTATCTTCTCCCTTGACTCAGGTACAAATCTATTGTCAAGTACAAGACAGCTTTCTACTCTTTCTACCTGCCTATTGCGGCTGCCATGTACATGGTGAGTCAGTGGCACCTTCAGTTTTCTCTTGGGGGTGTTAGGACAGGAGGCATGGAGTAGACACATTCATTGTATGACAGTATGACCCCAGGCAAGCCACCCGGTCCCTCTGATACTGGAAAGTGAACAGAGTTGAGGCCTGTGGGTGTGGTACATCGGAGTGGGAGGGACAAAGGAAGATTGAGGCTGAGGCAGGAGACGAGGTGTGGAGGTGTTCACAGGTCCGTCCTGACCTGCCTCTCCCAAGTTTTCTTTATTTTGTAAGAAGTTGGAGTTGAAAGTGGAACTGTAATGGCTGCAGCTCCCAGGGGAAGGTGGGGTGATGCCTTCAGAATGGATTCGTTCCTCAGGCCTCCCAGGGAGGGGTTAGAGGTTGGACTGCAGTTAGGCAAAACCCATGGGAAGGAAGCATCAGGAAGGGCAAGGTGCCTGTGGTCATGCTGCCTCACCTGTCTCCCTCCAGGCAGGCATTGATGGGGAGAAGGAACATGCCAATGCCCTGAAGATCCTGCTGGAGATGGGAGAGTTCTTTCAGGTCCAGGTAGGAAGGTCCTTCAGCAGCCAAGGCCATATTTCCTCTTCCCCCTGCCCGGAGGCCTTCTCATCTCTCCTTTCTGCCTGCTGCTTAGGACGACTACCTTGATCTCTTTGGAGACCCTAGTGTGACGGGAAAGGTTGGCACTGACATCCAGGACAACAAATGCAGCTGGCTGGTGGTTCAGTGTCTGATACGAGCCAATCCTCAACAGCGCCAGATCTTAGAGGTGCCCAAGTGGGGCCTGGGGATGGCATGTCCCTTTGCTAAGAGGGGGCTGAGGGGGGGTTGGTAGGAGAGCAGGGTGATTCCGCTGCCAGGAGACATTGGCAACTCCGTGCAATTTGGTGTCTGTGCTGAAGGTGGCTAGCAGGCAGAACCAGGAAGATTTTGGGCAGACAACACATGCTGCCCAGTAACTCTAAGCAGTGTCAAGGCTGAGAAACCGTAGAGGAAGTAGAATCCTGAGCCAATACCTGAACTTTGGGGTGGGGGAGGTAAATGTTTGATATCGTGGATCCCCAGAGAGGAGAGTTTTGCCAGTGCTCTAGAATGTATGAATGAGTTGTGAGGGCCTTTGGACCCAGCCAAGTAAAGCTGTATTTCTGCTTCCAGGAGAATTATGGGCAGAAGGATCCAGAAAAAGTGGCGCAGGTGAAAGCACTGTATGAGGCTCTGGATCTGCAGTCTGTGTTCTTCAAGTACGAGGAAGACAGTTACAACCGCCTCAAGGGTCTCATAGCACAGTGCTCTGCGCCTCTGCCCCCATCCATCTTCTTGGAACTAGCAAACAAGATCTACAAGCGGAGAAAATGACCTCGACATTGTAGAGGCTGGGAGGGAGGGATCTCAATAAATTATTGTTCAACATCCTGTGCTTGTCTGCTTGTGTCAGTCAGGAGTTCAATTTTATCAAGAATGGAGGGGTGGGAGAAGGCAACTTGGAATCCAGATTGGTAAAAACATTCCTTGAGATCCAAAGCGGCTGCGTTGTCGATGGGTGACATAGGCACAGCGTCAAGTGTTGCGTGGGGGTTGAGGGGGCGGTCCTGAGCCATACCACGCCCATTCGTGAAGGGGTGCGGCTGCGCAGCCACAGTGGGTTTTGCCAGTGCCCCTCCCCTCCGCTCTGTTCCCCGCTGGGCGGGGACGCAGACGAGCCCAAGGCCGGAGCGATTCCAGGAGGACTGCGGTGAGGAGGGCTGGGTCTGAGGGTGAGGATGGGTGGGTGGGTGGATGGATGGATGGATGGATGGATGGCACGGGAGAGAAGCAGTAAAAAAATAAAGAAACGGGTGATGGCTGGAAGATGAAGACGAGCGCGGAGTGAATGGACAAACCTTGCTGTTGCGGGTGGGTGAGGACACAGGCTGAAGGCTAGAGCTGAATGGGGACTGGAGCAGATGCAGAGCTGACGAGCAGAATGCTTCCTCTTCCTCCAGCCCAGATCCCTCTCCTGCGTTAACAAACCAAACCCTTCGTCTTCCCCACCATCCACCTCACTAGAGCATCCGGGCGGGGTCTCCTTCCTCCCAGGGGTAGGCTGGAGGACAGAGCTTGGTTCGGAAGAATCAGGGTGTGTTCTGGGCCCTATTCTTTTTCAAGCATCGCACCCCTTATTCTGGGCCCCACTCATTTTCAAGCTTCGCACCCCCAAGAAGATCAGAGTACAACCGCATTCTCTGATGACCCTCCTTTCTCCGGTCCCTGGAGGTTATGTTCGGCTCCACCTGCAAATACTGCAGTGGAAACTAATGGCCTGTTCATGGTGATTTGAATCTCATTTAAATATTTCCCAAAGCAGCCAGATCCTTCCCAGGCCTGTTCTAGTCCTCAGTCACCTCCAGTGCCCTTACCCGCGATCTCAGTAGCTAGGTTTCAATCACCCCTGTTTTCTAGGTCTGCATCTCTACTGTCAGGTAGGTGGATGTGAGACGCTGGAGGATCCTTGGTTCTCTGAAAGCCATACGTCGTTCTCGGCACCATGCTGTCCCCTCAGCGGGCTTTACTCTGCAACCTCAATCACATCCATCTCCAGCATGTCTCCCTAGGCCTGCACTTGTCCCGCCGTCCTGAACTACGAGAGGGACCTCTGAGCACACCCCCGCCCCCAGGAGACACAGGGGGCAAGGAAAGCAGGGGCCCCTGCAGCGGGACCCTTGTGGACGCCAACTCCAACAGTCCAGCTGTGCCCTGCAGATGCTGCCAGGAGCACGGGCCCAGCATAGAAAACCAGCAGGACCCTTCCCAGGAGGAAGAGGCTGCCTCGCCTTCAGATCCGGGATGCTCTTCCTCTCTCAGCTCCTGCTCAGATCTTAGCCCTGATGAGTCCCCAGTGTCAGTCTACTCGCGAGACCTGCCTGGTAATGAGGATGCCAACCCTCAGTCCAGCATCTTCCCCTTGGAGCTGGGCTCTCCTCTGGCTCCAGTGGGCCCTAGCACCTGCTCTCCAGACAGTTTCTGCTGCTCTCCTGATTCTTGCTCCGCAATATCTTCTCCACCTGGACCTGACCTGGACTCGAACTGCAACGCCCTGACCACCTGCCAAGACCTACCTTCCCCAGGCTTGGAGGAAGAGGAAGACAGTGGGGAACAGGATCTTGCTACCTCTGAGCTCTCAGAGACCGAAGATGGGAGAATTGACGCAGGGAAAGCAGAGCCCAGTTGGAAAATTAACCCCATTTGGAAAATCGACACAGATAAAGCTGAAGCTGGGTGGAAAACCATCGAGGACAGTGACTCTGGTTGGAAAACAGACGAAAATACAAACTCGAGCTTGAAACCGAAATCTGGGAAATTGGCTTCTTGTTTGAACACCAATTCTGATTCGAAAATAGATGCAGGGAAAACTGATGGGGGATGGAGAGGTGACGTCAGCCAGGAGCCGGTGCCCCATCGGACAATCACGTCCTTCCATGAGCTGGCCCAGAAGCGCAAGCGGGGTCCCGGGCTGCCCCTTGTGCCGCAGGCCAAGAAAGATCGCAGCGACTGGCTTATAGTCTTTTCGCCCGACACTGAGCTCCCGCCGACTGGGTCCCTGGGAGGTTCTTTGGCACCTCCCCGAGAAGTCACCACCTTCAAGGAACTCCGGTCGCGAAGCCGAGCCCAGCCGCCGCCAGTCCCGCCCCGGGACCCTCCGGCTGGGTGGGCTTTGGTCCCGCCTCGACCACCTCCCCCTCCCGTCCCTCCGCGGAGGAAGAAGAATCGACTTGGGCTGCAGCCTATTGCAGAGGGGCTGTCGGAGGAGGGCAGAGCGGCCAGCCCCCCGGCTGGTGAGGAGGCGCCCGCCGCGCAGGAGCCGGAGGAGCCTCCCGCACACGCCTTGGGTAAGAAGCAAGGACCCGCAGGAGGGCGGGTCCTGAGCCCGCCCCTGGTCCCCTCCTTCTGCAGCGTCCTCCCCGCCCCATCTCCAGGGCGCGCTCTGGGAAAGGGAAACTGGGTGGATCTTGGAGTGAAGGGACTAACTCTTTGCTCCTCTCTTTCCCGCCCCTCCTTGCCTGGCTGTCGGCCGCGCTGCCCTCCCCTTCTGCACCTGGCCCCGCCAATCCCGCCTGCAGCCGGTCCCTCGCTATTCCCTCGGTCCCCGGTTTTCCGGTTCTCGGCCGACGGGCGCCCCCTGTTGGAGGGTGGGGGCGCGGGCGCACCCGGGTCCCTGCTCTTTTCACCTCTGACCGGGTGGCCCAATTCCCGGCTGCGGCTGCTGGGGGCAGCGAGTCCCCCGGAGGAGCAGCTCCTGCCTGTGCGCCTATCCCCAGTGGGAGCCTATTCTCCTCCCACGCGGGGGGCCTTGCCTTGCTTGGCCAGCCCTGAGCTGGCACTGCTGCTATCCCCGCTCTTCCCCAGAAGTAGCACCTTCCCCGCCGCGGCGCCCCCACCCCGCCAGGTTCCCGCCCCCCCGCTGCCAACACCACCGTGTCCGCCGACCGCCCCTCGCTGGACCAGAAGGCCACCACCTCCGCCCAGGCAACGTAAGACGGACCCGGGCCAGCCCCGCGGGCCGCGCCTCGGCTCGCTGTCCCTATAGTACTGGGCCAGCCTGCGTTTTAGCCTTTTTCTAGGGTGCCTGGCTAGGTCTCGCCCTTGGAGTTGTGCAGACTTCTAGCGGGCTCATTAGTCCCGGGGAGGCTGGCCTTGCTGGGGGTGAGGAGCATGACTGCTCCCCTCGCTGCACAGCGGGTTCCACCTGGTCTCCTGCCCAGCTTAAGGGGTCCATTGTTAGGGATCTAGAGTCACACCCTCTTTGGAATCCCTCCGCTAGGGAAGTTCTTGGCCTCGGTGTTTTGGACCTACTGTCCCCTCCCAGGAGATTCTAGCCACATCTCCTCCATTAGTTCCGCTGCAAGTAGGGTGAAGCTGGAGCCTAGCATTGATAAAGTGCAAGGTGACTACGTGGGTTTTCCAACGCTCCCCACCCTTTCCCGTCTGTCTGTATTTTCATTGGTCGAGGCTCCCACGTGCTCGGAGTGGTGCAGCCCTCGGTTTCCTCGTCCAGTCGTCATCTTCCTTCTTAAAGGCCCAGCTAGCTGGTCGGTGTGGCTCTCCGACTAACCTGAAAGGAAGGGCAATGGGAACTGAGTTGGGGGCGGCGAGGGCCGGGGTTTGCCTAAGACTACCCTCTGCTCTACGCCCCAAGTGGCTGTGTTCTTTCTCCCCGACTCTCAAACTATGAGACCAAGAGAGCCGGCGTCCTCTGTGTAACCCTTGGCAAGTAAGCGTCATCGCGTCCTTCTCTTATTAGTGCGCAGTTCCTGGTCGTTTGCCGGTGTTCCCGGGGCCCAGCGGCTGTGGATGGCAGAAGCCCAGCGTGGGACTGGCCAGCTGCAGGAGCAGAAGAAAGGTAGTTACCCTTCCCGCCTTCTGAATGACCCTTGGTCTATAGCTATCCACCCCAACCCCTTTCGAAACCAGGGGGTTTGATGTGTCTTCCTTCCATCTCCACCCAGGTCTCCTGATAGCTGTCAGCGCTTCAGTGGACAAAATCATCTCGCATTTTGGGGCTGCTAGAAACTTGGTTCAGAAGGTGAGTTGGTTTGAGGGAGGATGTGGGAGATTTAATGTAGCGAGGGGGAAGTGGAAGAACACCGGAACACTTGGCTAGCCACGCCTCTGGACTCTCTTGCTTTGCGCTTTGCGCGCTGTCCCCAGGCTCAATTGGGGGATAGCCGGCTGAGCCCAGATGTGGGGCATCTGGTATTGACCACCCTCTGCCCGGCCCTCCATGCTCTGGTGGCTGATGGGCTGAAGCCATTCCGGAAGGACCTCATTACTGGGCAGCGTAGGAGCAGCCCTTGGAGCGTGGTGGAGGCATCTGTGAAACCAGGTGAGCCACGAGGGAGTGGGATCCGATGGGAGCAGGGCCTGGACCTGGCTGACCCTTGCCCCTGTCCTCAGGTTCCTGCACACATTCGATGGGATCTCTGTACAGCCAGGTCAGCCGACTGGCCCCGCTGAGTAGCAGCCGCAGTCGTTTCCACGCTTTCATCTTGGGCCTCCTCAAGTGAGTGTGGCCTTTCCCCCACTGCACTTCTGGCCTTGGAACCACCAGCACATCATGGCTAGGACACAGTAGTGGAAGCTCTGTTTCCAGAAACCTCCCCTCTCCAGTGTTGTCCCTCATTCTCCACCTCTTCCCCGAATTTACCAGTTCTCCTTTTTCCTCCAGCACCAAACAGTTGGAACTGTGGTTTTCCAGCCTCCAGGAGGATGCAGGTCAGAAGCTCAGATGGGAGGGCATGGTACTGCGGGACTAGGAGAGAACAGGCTCTCTATGGCTGGTCCTTATGGAATACACATCTAGAGGCAGAGTTTGGGAGGAGAGTCAGCCCAGGCTATCTAGCCCTTCGAATTTTTCCACTTGAGGTCTTCCTTGTCTTGGGGCCATCTCTTGCTCCCTGCACCTGGGAATAGGCCCCCTCCCCTTCTTGCTTCCTCTTGGCTGAATTCTTCCTCAGCGAGTTTGCAGCTCTACCTTGAAAGGCAGGTCCTTACCCTTGTGTGTGTTCCCAGGGTAACACACCCGTTACCCGTTGTTCTTTTCCCTTTCTAGACTATACAATGTTTCTCAGTTAACAGCATCACCTGGACCAGCCTCCCTCGGGAGGCAATGGTTCCACATGGGCAGAGAGATAATTGTTAGTCCTGTAGCCCAACTCTTCCTGCCTCAGTTGCCCACCCAGAGTGAGAGGTCTGAAAGATGTTTGTTGACTCTGGAATTGGTACAGGTGGTGGTCTGGGGTTGATGTTGGCTGCTCTTTTCCAGGCCTACTATCCCTCCTGTATCTGCCCACCGGATTCTTCTCCCTGGCATGCGGTAGCTGTCCATCCCTGGCTACAGAGCTGCTGCTTCTGCTGCAGCCACTGTCGGTGCTCACCTTCCACCTGGACCTGCTCTTTGAGCACCACCACCACCTGCCCTTGGGCTTGCAGCAGGCTCCTCCCCCTTCAGGCCCCCCTCCTGCCCTCCAGCAGACTATGCAGGCTGTGCTGCACTGGGGGGGACGTTTGGCTCAGAGTCTCCGAGGGACTTCCGGGGAGGCCACTACAGACTCTTCAACCACCTCAACACGCCCTCCACCAGGCAGCTGGTGGGATCAGCTGACCCAGGCTTCTCGGGTCTATGCCTCTGGAGGCACTGAGGGCTTCCCTCTTCTCCGGTGGGGACCCAGGCGTCATGGAACTACAGCTGAGGGTGCACAGGAGGCATCTCCACCCACAGAACAAACCACTCCAGGCAGAAGCGTGTGGTTGGGGCGGCTATTTGGTGTGTCTGGGTGCCCCTCAGAAACTGAGAGTGGAGTCTTCAAGTCTAGGTATGTACATCCCTGCACTTTGTCCCTTTTCTGACCTTCCGGCCTCATCAGCGCTCCCTGTGGCCAGTCATGATCCTTTATGATCCTTTAGATAATAGGTAGGCGGTTTTTGTAGCCCTGGCTTTATGGTTACATTCACAAATGATTACATTTTAGTGGCTACATACAGTTTCAGATCTCAAGCTGAGTGGAGGCAGTGCATGCCTTTTTTATGATTTTGTTTTTGATGGAACATCACAATGGCTGCTTCTGAAACATATCAAGAACAGACCTTAGTATCCCAGCCCCTCTTTCAGAAAGCTACTTCCCAGCTACCCATTCAGCTCTCTCCTTCACTTCCTTTCAGTCATGCTCCGACCGTAACTTAAGAATGAGGTCTTCTCTAGCTAGGCAGTGAAGGCACACGCCTTTCATCCTAGCACATAGAAGACAAAGGCAGGCAGATATCTGAGTGTGAAGCCAGCCTGGTCTACAAAGTGACCAAGACAGCCAAGGCTACACAGAGAAACCCTGCCTTGAAAAACCAAAAACCAAACCAAACCAAAGTTCCTGATTTCACAGCTTGGCTTTTAGAGCTGAAAATACTTATCTCACTCTTTAAAAAGTGAAAAAAAAAAATCCCTGACCCAGCAGGAGCTTCTTCAGTGATGTCTGGTGACTTGAGCTAGGACTCTAAACCTATGTAGACCCTGATGTATCCATAGACCTTACAGCCGCCACTCTGCCCTTAGCTCTGACCGGTTTCCCAGTGTGCTACTTGGAGGATTCTTAGGTTCCATTTCTTGAGTGAATGGTTTTGGTGACCTACATTCTTCCCTCTAGGAGACCATCCAGTTGGTTGCCCCCATCAGTAAGTGTGCTGGCTCTGGTAAAACGGGGGACAGCTTCTGAGACTCCTCCCGAGGAGCTTGTGGACTCACCAGCCAGCATGGTGCAGGCTGACAGGTAAGGGCTGGGAGAATCTTCTGTGCGCCTGTGTGTTGTCCCCATAGAGAGCAGGAGGCAGTGGTGAAAGGCTCTGCTTCTTCCCTGCCCATCACTGCTGGGGCACTCATTTCTTTGACCCTTAGCTTCTTTCTCTGGACAAGAAGAGGCTGGTTGTGGTGGCTGCACTTGGGAGCCTGACACAGCAAGATCTGAGTTCCAGGCCAATTGTGGCTCCTGCACAAATGTGGTGCACAGAACATGTATGCAGGCAAAACACTGTACACAAAAAATAAGCACATGAAGAACTCTTTTTGGAGACAGGGTTTTATTATGTAGACCAGCTGGCTTTTATCTCATAGAAATTTCTCTGCATGATTGAAGAAAGGTATTATACATAGTCAGACTGGGCATTTATTTATTTGAGACAAGGTTTCCTTGTTTAGCCTTGGCTGTCCTGGTATTTGCTTTGTAAACCAGGCTGTCCTTGAACTCACTGAGATCTGCCTACCTTTGCTGGGACTAAAAGTGTGTGCTACCACACCCTGAATTTTTTTTATACAGGGTGTGTTTATGTAGCCTACAGTGGCCTTGAACTCAGTATGTCTCAGCCTCTAAAGTGCTGGTATTAATGGTGTGCACTACCACACCCACTTAGACTTCTATTTTTTTTGTTTGTTTGTTTTTATCTTTTGAGACAAGGTTTCTCTGTGTAGCCCTGGATACCCTGGAACTCACTCTGGCTGGCCTCGAACTCAGAAATCTGCCTGTCTCTGCCTCCCAAGTGCTGGGATTAAAGGCATGCACCACCACTGCCTGTATCTTCAGACACACCAGAAGGGAGCATCAGATCCCATTACAGATGGTTGTGAGCCACCATGTGGTTGCTGGGAATTGAACTCAGGACCTCTGGAAGAGCAGTCAGTGCTCTTAACCACTGAGCCATCTCTCCAGCCCTCAGACTTCTATTTTAGGGCCCTGTTTCTTCTGGGTATTTTCAGTTCATTTGAATTAAGCTTTTAAAATTATTTGTATCTTACTATGAAGCTTAGGTTGCTGGAATGTGGAGACCCAAGTGCTGCCATTGCTGGCATGTGCTGTCATACCTTGCCTGAATTAAGCTTTTGGATTGTCATCCACCCAGGCACTTCTTTGTGCCAGGCATTATACCAGGGATGGAACAAAAATGATCCCATTTTGTTCATACCCCACTTTTAAGAAGCACATAGTCCACTGGAGATGAGTGTGGCTAGTACATCAGACAAGCCTGGGCATACAGGTGGTATGGCTGTAGCCTGGCTAGGAGCAGACAGGGAGCTGCAATCCTTTGGAACCCCTGGAATCCCGGCTTGGGGTTTAGGTGTTGCATTGGTTCTGGCATGTGTCTGGTAGTGAAAGTGGGAGTCACAGTGAGGGAGACTTATGTGTGGTGAGTGGAACTGTGGGACGTAATGGATGGGTCAGCCAGCCAGCCAAGGCCCTGGGGTGTCCTTCAGAGGCAGTTGGAACCCTTGAAGGGGTTAGAATCTGAGTATAGCACACTGAAGCATCGATTATGCTTCAGGAAGATCTGGGACTGCCACGTGGAGCGGGGAGAGGAAACCGAGAAGCTCTCAGAGATAAATGATTCCATGTATCGAGCACCCCAGAGAAGCTAGAGATCCAAATCAGGGCAATGGTTGTACAGCTGAAGAGCACAGAAGAGATAAGCCCACAGTGAACTTTGGTGATGGATTGCCAAGAACAGATGAGTGGGTGCTCTTTCCCACTATCAGGAAGGCCATTTTATCTGCACATGTGTAATTTGAGACACCAGACAGAAGTGCAGTTTCAAGTGAGCATTTCAAGAGTGGGTTTCAGGTTCGGGAGGGCCAGGGCTGCAGAGTCGGCATGTCAATGTGTGAGCCATATCTTCTCTGGAGTCCAGCGAATGTGGCTGAACCAACAAGGGCCATCTGCCATAGGCCGGGCCAGCCTGGGGACCTGGACATTTTGTCCATTCATCCTTCTTCTTGATTTCCCCCAGGGCAGTTCGGGCTCTCTGTGACCACACTGCCGCAGGACCTGACCAGTTGAGCTTCCAGCGTGGAGAAGTGCTTCGTGTCATTGCCACAGTGGATGAGGACTGGCTTCGCTGTGGGCGTGATGGTGTGGAGGGGCTGGTGCCAGTGGGATACACCTCCCTTGTTCTGTAGCTCTGAGCCAGTTTCCTAGGCTCATGAATACTGTTCATGTGAACTGACCATCCCAGAAACATTTTTCCTTCTGCAAACCCACATTTCTTCCCATATCTATTTCTATGGACAGTTAAAATAAACTTTCCTTCCTCCCTCAACACCCACCTGTGAGGTGAAATCTGCTCTTGCAAGTATGTAAAAGGGACTTCCTGTCCACAGGATTCCTCTTTCTCCAGCTGCTCAAGAGAACACTGTCCTTCCTGTCTGCAAATCAGTATCTATCCCGCCTCCACCTTCACCCAAGTGGACCGTGCCAGTATAATAATACACATGCCTTTGCCCCCAACCCTGCAGAACCTGTGGTCTCCTCACTCTGTCTCTATCCCTTGTTGCCTGTATTTAAGATGTACTCGTGCTGTGCTAAGTGCTGGATGGAATCCTGGACACCCCTGGTGGGTGGGCCTGTGGCGTTGGTCTGCCTCTTTCCTTCTTGGTCCCAATAAAATGTGGGAGTTGAACAGATACGTGTCCCTGTGGGTTTCACCTATAGGTACTGCTGTGGGGGAGGAAAGTCCTTTGACTGTAGCCCAAGGCAGATAGGTAATTCCTCCCTAGCCAAGGAAGTTTTTTTTTTTTTTGAGGAGAGCGGGGAGACAGGATCTCACTATGTAGCCCTGGCTGGCTTTAAATTTGCCAAGATTTGCCTGTGTTTGCTCCCTGATTACAGATATTAAAGGTCTATGTTACTATACGGGACTCAGATGCAGGGTATGTTTTTTAAAAGATATTTATTTAGGGCTGGCGAAATGGCCCAGTGATTAAGAGCACTGGCTGCTCTTCCAGAGGTCCTGAGTTTAATTCTTAGCAACCACATGGTGGCTCACAACCATCTGTAATGGGATCTAGTGCCCTCTTCTGGAGTGTCTGAAGACAGCTACAGTGTACCCATACATAAAAATTAAGTCTTCAAAAAAAAAAAAAAAAGAAAAATTATAAAAATATTTATTTACTTACTTATGTGAATACTCTGCATGTATACCTGAAAGTTAGTACAAGGCTTAAGATCCCATTACAGATGGTTGTGAGCCACCATGTGGGTGCTGGGAATTGAACTCAGGACCTCTGGGAGAGTAGTCAGTGCTCTAAACCACTGAGCCATCTCTCCAGCTCCCAGGGTTTTGTTTCTTAAATATATTTAAGTTGTGTCCATGCCATGGCTCAACATATGGAGGCCAAAGGACCACTGTGGGAGTCTTCCTTCCTACCCTATCACCTTATGACATTGGTTCTAAAGCTCCCTAATGCTGTAACCCTACAATTCACTTCATGCTGTGGTGACCCCTAGCTATAAAATTATTCGTTGCTACTTCATAACTGTGACTTTGCTACTGTTATGAATTATAATGTAGGGCTGGAGAGATGGCTCAGCGGTTAGGAGCACGGACAGCTCTTCCAGAGGTCCTGAATTCAATCCCCAGCACCCACATGGTGCCTCACAACCATCTGGAATGGGGTCTGATGCCTTCTTTTGGTGCGTCTGAAGACAGCTGCAGTGTACCCACATACATGAAATAAATCTTTAAAAAATAAAAATGAATCATAAAGATCTGATGTGCGACCCACAGGTTGGGCACTACTGCTGTTTAGATCTGATAGAGCTGCAGGCAGTGGGGAGCTTCCAATGCAGGTTCTGGGAACGTACACAGGTCCTCTGCAGGAACAAAAGGCCTTTTAACCACTTAGTCATCTCTAACCCCTTGGATTTTTTTTTCCTCCATGTATTTTTATATGTGAAGGGACATGTGTGCCCTACAGGTGGAGGTAAGACAACTTTTGGAAATCAATTCTCTCCTACCATTGTAGGTCCTTGAGATGAACATGGCTCCAGTTTTGATGGCAAGTGCTTTACCCACTGAGCCAGCTCACTGGCCCCTCTTGCTTTGTTTCACTGGACTGATGGAGCCTGAATGGAACAACGGAAGCATAGCCCTTGCAATTATGCTTAACTAGATTTTGAGGTTAAAGGAAGGTTTGATGTTGGAATTTTCCATTTAACCCTACCAAGCAAAGTATCTTACCATCCATTTTGGTTAGGTTAGTTGTTTGCTATTAACCTTCTAGGGAAAAAAAGCTAAACTAAAATGTCCTAGGGATTCACTGTAAAGGGTTGTCTGGATAGAAGTGTCATTAAAAACCAAAACAGAACAGGATGCTACAACCATGCAACAGGGACGCCAGGGAAACAGACCCATGATGTAGAAGTGAAATGGGGCGAAGGGTCCGAGGGATTTTGGGGATTCTGGGTTAGTGATGAGAGACATGCTTTGGGGGATAAATCTTTAGCCTGCCTAATGTTTGGCTGTGGGTCTCTGCACTTGTTCCCATCAGCTGCTGGATGTAGCCTATCAGAAGACAGTTATGTGAGGCTCCTGTCTGCAAGCTTAGCAGAATATTATTAATAGTGTCAAATGTAGGCTGTCTCCCTTGATGTGGGTCTCAAGTTGGGGCAGTCATTGGTTGGCCAGTCCCTCAGTCTCTGCTCCATCTTTATCCCTGCACATCTTGTAGGCAGGACAATTTCTGGGTCAAAGGTTTTATGGGTAGGTTGATGTCCTCCTCCCTCTACCAGAAGTCCTGCCTGGCTACAGGGGTAATCACATCAGCCTCCATATTCCCTGCTGTTAGGAGTCTAAACTAGGGCCACCACCCCCTCCCCATAGACTCCCAGTTGGGAGGGGCTTTATCTAACCGAGTAGGAGTACTCTGGCTACGTCTTCTTTTTAGCTGTATAGATGTGGTGTGTGTGTGTGTGGTGTGTGTGTGTGCATTCAGAGGTCGGAGGGTGATGACGGGAGTCTCTGTGATTGTTTGAACCCACTGCTCACTATTTTAGCAGTCAGTCAATCAGCCAGCTTGCTCCAGGGCTCCTCTGTCCTGCCTCCTAAGTGATGCTATCACAGGTGGGTGTTGCTGCTTGCGGGACTAAAATTCTGGTTACTATGCTTGCAAAGCAAGGGCTTCACTCACTCAGCTGTCTCTAGCCTCACTTCGGCTATTTCTTTTCTTTAGTGGTTTTTAGAGACAGGGTTTCTCTGTGTAGTTCTGGTTGTCCTGGAACTCACTCTGTAGACCAGGCTAGCCTACAACACAGATTTGCCTACCTTGGCCTTCCAAGTGCTGAGATTAAGGTTGTGTACCACCACCCAGCTCTTTCTTTCTTTCCTTTTTTTTGATACTTTATTTACATTTCAAATGTTTCCCCTTTTCCAGGTCTCCCCTTTGGAAACTCCTTATCCCCTCCCTCCTTTTTAATCTTTAACATTTAGTCTTCAATTGAGCACATAAAAACCATACTGCTCAATAAATTTTTTCATGAACTTCTTGTG
Source organism: Rhynchomys soricoides (assembly GCA_019843965.1). NCBI lineage: Eukaryota > Metazoa > Chordata > Mammalia > Rodentia > Muridae > Rhynchomys > Rhynchomys soricoides. Next base: position 1,903,918 of record JADRCH010000009.1, read on the forward strand.
AAATTCAGATCATAGTGTATCGTTTGTAATCTTTTTTCTTCCTTCTGGTCATCTATACCTTGTGCACAGATCTTAAGAACACAAAATCACACTTTTTCTTCTGCTTTTTGTTCTTGTCCTCCCTGGCCTCACTTTGGCCATTTCTAAAAACTTACTATTTGAACACACAAATAGTTGTGAGTCTCTTAAATACTGGTGCTGGTCTGGAGAGATGGCTCAGTGGTTAAGAGCACTGGCTGTTTTTCCAGAGGTCCTGAGTTCAATCCCCAGCAACCACATGGTGGCTCACAACCATCTGCAGTGGGGTCTGATGCCCTCTTCTGGTGTGTCTGAAGAGAGCAATGGTGTGCTCATATACACAAAATAAATAAATCTTAAAAAACAAACAAAAAACCAAACAAATCCAAAAAACCAAAACCACTGGTGCCGAGATATTTACCACAGGTTATTTAACCTCCCCCAAGCCTCCATTTCTGCTTCTTTAGAATGGAGATAACAACTTCAGATGGCTAACAAGAGGGCTGCCTGACTATGCTACTGTGGAGTTACTTAACTCAGGTGCTCCAGCCCTGGGTATACACACCTTACTCTAGAGCACTGCTCTGAAGACCAGCGCATGGTACACGCAGGCTACTTATGCCAGACACTGTCTACACACAGAACACAACAAATATAGTCACATGTAGTAGGGTTTGAGGCCAGATCTTGTCTTTTAAAAAAGCCACATAAGTGGCGTTGGCCTAGGCAGTAGCTCAGTATTTGTCTGGTATACAGAAGGCCCTGGTTTGGGTCTTTAGCATACCCGAATAAAGACAAGTAGAGGCCCAATGTGCTGTACTCACCTTCACTCTCAGTACATTTTGAGTTCTAGGTCAACTTGGTCTACATAGTGAGATACTAGCTCAAAATAAAAAGTGGCTTTAAGCATAGCATGTTTGACAAACAGCCAGATGTTGGATGTCTGGTACTGTGATCAATGCGGTACTTACTGGACAGGCTGAATCCAATTAGACAGACTCTAGAACAGAAGAAATGACTCATGTGGGGCTTAGGATACCGACAATAGAATTTCAGAGAGTTGTCCTTGGAAACAGGGTGAAGATGGTGCTGGAAGATACGGCAGGGTAGAAAGAGGCACAAAACCAGAAGGGAAACGCTCCACGGTTAGGAAAAGTTGTTTCCATTTAATGCTAGACTTTCCAGGATTGAGATGCAAGCCTTTATGCAATTACATCCAATGTTAAAATTGGTAATACATAATTTACAAAGATTAACATCAAAACAATCATCTATTTAGATATGCTTTTCTGTAAAAAGGAAATATATTAGCAGCATTTGTATTTTCCGCAATCACACAGCCTACAGGCATGCAGACTAACTGTATCTATTCGCAGTGATGTAGTGCTTTGCCCCGCATTTCGAACACCAAAACCCACCTGGCAGCTGGGGGTTGTTTTTATTTTGTTATTATAAAATAACTGAAAAATAAAAAAGGCATTAATTTCTACACCAGTAAGAAAAACAAGTTTTTGCACTTACCTAACATTTGATTGTCTAAAAAACATTTCAGTTTTTAATCTTTCAACAAAAGAAAGATAAAAATGACAGCGTAGTGTCTTTTGCTTCTGTTCTTGCATTTTACAAAGTTTTTTCTTTCTTGTTTTAAAATTTTAGTGTTTAACACTATTAAAGGAAAACATTGAATTTAATCTCTTTCTTGTCATTTTCTTGCTTTTGACTAAAAGGAGACCCCCAAAGTGCCCTTAGTCCTCCCTCCCTCCCACCCACTCCCTGCAATGAGAAACAAAAGAAACCACTCAAATGGGCTTGGACATGCGCTCCCCAGCGCCACACATGAGCATCTTAGACCCAGGTCTCGTGGTAATGTACAATGCTTCTCTACAGTAAGAAAATACTCCAAACTATTTTCTTAATTTCTCTTTTTTCTTTAATAAAATATTTTGCTTTTTCTCTGCTCAAGGGGATCTATGCCATCCCCCTTTCTTTCTCTCTTTTTTCCCTTAAGAATAACACAGAAAGGAGAAAAAGAAAATCAATGGAATGAAACGTGGTCAAATGTTTCTACCTAAATGAGTCAGAGCGTCGTCATCATTAAGGGGAAGGAAATGTACAGTTAGGACATCATTGGTCCAGTATCGGAAAAGAGTAATGAACATGTTTTTACTAATGTATTGCTTACCAATCTCACAGTGCGTGTGTGCGCGCGTGCGCGCACGCACGCACACAGTGCTCACCCACACACATACAAACACACACACATATATATATACACACACACATACACATAACTTGGCACATTTAAAAACCATCTTTTCTCTTATAAGAACATCTAAATGTATATGCATATGTATGTCTGAGAAGACAAAGCAAAGCTTTTTGAATTTTACTTGTAAAGAGACAGTATGGTCTGTTAACTTCTGGTCAAGAGACTGGGCGAGAAGGTGACCCTGGATATACCTCCTGATGATGAAGTCATCCACAAAGGTGGAAGGGAAATGGGGCTGGTGTGAGGGATGGACACTGGAACTATACAGTTAAGAAAATAAGAGTAGTGTTTTCAATTGGAAATCTACACTTAGAACAAACACTCTGATAGTGAACACTGCTCAACAGTTCTGTAGTGAGTTTTGTTAGGGGAGACGTTTAGAGGTTTTATAGAGTTTTAAAAAACCGTTGTTCTTGTTTAAAGGGAATCTTGTTGCACAGCAGACACACAGGAAGAGAAGCAGCATGTGTGCTGGCGGGAGCTTGGCTTTCTAAGTAGGAAAAAATATGTTCGGCAGGTTATGAAGGGTAAACCAAAAATAATTACAAATGCTGCTTTTCTGACCCCATGGGGGCCTCTCCTCCTCCCCGATTCTATTGACCCTATTCTGGGAAATAGAGGCAGGGAGAGTGGCAGCAGTTCTAAGTGCTCTGAGCAGCCGATTCATGTTCTATTACTTTGACCTGGTTGGGCAAGAAGGAAGAAAGGACTTTCCTGTTAAAGGAACATAGAAGAGGCCTCAGCTACTCTATCTGTTTAGGGCTAGGATGTAGCTCTTGGAGCTAAGAGGATAAATGAGATAGGGCTGGGATCTGGACCCTTCCCTTTGGAGTTTGAATTTACACCTGGTCATAGGAAGCAGCTTCTTAGTGCTTGCAGGATCAGAGAGCAACCCAGAGAAACCCAAGCTGTGAGGAGTACCAACAGCTTCTGGCTATTCCAAATGTGGTTCTCCTCTCTATATTAACCTTTAGGTAAAGCCATTAACGAGAAGTAAACTCAACCGTCTCAGACAAGCCTACGTCCCCTCCCTTTCCACTAGCTCCAAGTTTTAGTAAGTACCTAATGTCAGACACGTGACCCCACTCCCCTTGCCTGGACAGAACTTTTCTGCCCCAGTCCATGTCCAGAGAGCAAGAGACTGGACTCGATGGTGCCGTTGGATCCCAGATGCTCAAGGTTCTCATCCTTTTGAGAGTCACTTCCGAAAGCTGTTTTCTGGTATAAACAAAGTGCGCCTTCGCAGTTTCCTGCCAGATCCTTCCTCCAGCAGGTAGGTCACGTCAATGGCTGAAATCAGAAGCAAGATGGCACTTCAGATATTACTCTTCTGCACCGCATTCTGGATTTGCACTCTAGAGAACGCTAAAGGTTTGCTCCTAGCCCTAAGTTTCTGTTTTGAAGCTGTACCCTGGCTCCAAAATAGAAAAGAAAAATGGTTCTCTAGGGTATGAAAGATACCACCCGATCTCAGCATCACTTGAACATACCACTGAGCCAAGTTTATGAAAGAATGAAACCATTTTCTTAGAACATATTCCATGTTGGCACAGTAATTAGATGTTGTTCTAAATCCAGACAAAACTCAGTGGTCTGACGTGTTCTCTGGCATTTCTAAGGTGCTTGGGTTATTCTCCAGTACACACACACACACACACACACACAGAGATGCACACATACACATGCACACAGAGAGAGTTGCTTTTTACTTCTGTTTTTATTTACCTCTCATTTATTTTCTAGCACAATTATGAGCCTGAGTCTTACCATTTTTCCCAGGTATTTTCTCAAGGAGGTTGAGCAAGATCTGGTTGAGCCGTTCCCTCTGGTTGTGCCTTCGCTCCTCAGGTGTGCTGGCTAACTGGGGCTCTTGAGTATTCTCCTCTGGTTTCTTTTCAGCATCACTGACATCCCCAGTGACTCTTTCCTGGTCTGGCTCCTCAGGGCTGGGCATTTCACTGGCTGCTTGCTCCTGACTAGCCAGCACCTCTTCAATCAAGGGCAAAGCATCATCTTCCTGTCCTAGGTCTTTTAGGGGTGGCTTTGAGCGTTCAGACTTCCAGGATGATCTGCCAAAAGGATGTGTGAACTCAGGACAAGGCCAAGCAAGGCCCTTGGAGGGTGGGCAAGTGAATGGCCTGAGACTCTGGAGTCTGCTTATTAGAGTCTGGCTTGAGTTACAAAATCTGAATGTTAGCACTAGAATAAACCATCACTTTTCTCTGGGATTTAATTTTTTCTTTTTATGTTAGTTTATGCATGCTAGGTTAGTGTTCTACCACTCAGAAATTAATTTAATTTCCATTTGTAAAATTAAAGCTTACTTCTTGTTCTCAGAAATTTGAAGCAAGAATGAGATAAAATCCCATAAACATTCCTGGTCTGGTCAAGCTGCTTAGTTAGCTCTGAATGCTTCAGAAACATGAAGGAAGCTCAGCCTGGGGTGTCTCCAGTGCAACTACAGTAATATCTGACCAGGACTTTACTGTTCTTACATCCCTTTTCACATCCGTGTGTGTACATGCACATGTGTATGTACATGAGTGCAGGTGCCCATGGAGGCCAGGAGAGGGAGTTGGATTCCCTGGAGCAAGATTTACAGGTGGCCATGAACAAATAGACATGGGTACAAGGAACAGAAGTCATGTCCTCTATAAGAACAATATAGGCCTTTACCACCGAATCATTTCTACAGTCCCAGCAGTGGCTATTTAAAGCCTCGATGAGGAACATCCTTCTCATTTACAAAACAAGCAAACACTATAGACTGCTAAGTGTGAACTGTGCAATGCTGACTGCATCTCTAACAGATGCATCATTGCGTTACAGAGAAAAGCTCAGTTAACAAAGACATATATGTTCTGAGAACATCTGCAGTTCTGCTGCTACCCTTATTCTCTTTCTCTTATCTTTGTATCCCCCTGTTCTTGCAAAGGATTCGTAATGGGACTGCACCCACTTAGTGATAGCATCTCACTGGACTACCCTGCATAGAGTAGCCAATCCCAGCAGTAGAGCTCAGTGAGGGGCTACTGGCTTTCTTTTTCTAGATTAGCTCTGGGACAACCCTTAAAACCCTTACATTCTTCTAGAACTCACCGGCCTCCATTCCTCTTGTAGTTGTCTGGGACATAATGAGGCTGCAGGAAAAAAAAGGGAGAGGTAGACACATTAATGTTGGATCTGATCTGGGGTCATTAGGATAAGGAAGGCAATCTGGGTGGCATAGCGATCGATCTAGCTATCTATAATCTATCTATCTAGCTATAGTGGGATACTGACATCTTCCTTTTTTGACTTTTTTTTTTTTTTTTTTTTAAAAACCACCAGGAGGTAAATCACTTTTTCTGCCTCATGCTCCCACCAAAATGTTCTGTGCTGTTATAGGCTCATAGCAGTTACAGGAACCATGGGATGAAACCTCTGTAAGCCAAAATAACGTTTTTCTTCTTTTAAGCAGATTACCTATTACCTCAAGAAATTGCCAAAGCAATCAAGAGCTGACTGACACTCTCACTTTAAAAGAACACACGAGGAAGAGGAGCCTGTCAGCTGGGGTTTCATTAGAAGACAGAAATGATAATGACCAAACCTTATGTAGCAATGAATGAAAGTCACTGATCTGTATTCTCAACAACTAGAAAAAATACCCAGGCATGAGGCCAGAATGAAAAATGTGACCATGAGCAGGTATTCTACCATGAAGCTACTTTTCAGATTCATTTAACGATCTTGTCTTACATTTTTGATTAATTAATTAATTCAGCACATTATGTTTGTGTAGAAGCACCATAGCTAACATGTGAAGGATTCTCTTACTATGTGGGTTGTGGGATCAAACTCAGGTCTTCATGCTCTGAGGCAGGTACCTTTATCTACTGAGCCATTTAGTCAGCTCCCATGTCATATGCATGACCTGTTTTAAGACACCATGTAGCCCTAGCTGGCCTAGAACTTGCTATACAGGCCATGCTGACCTCAAAAATCACACCTGCTTCTGGGAAGCCCTTCTGCAGGAAGGGCTGGGATTAATGGTGCCTGTCTTTACACCCAGCCATGTCTTTTTTTTTTTTTTTTTTGGTTTTTCGAGACGGTTTCTCTGTGTAGCCCTGGCTGTCCTGGAACTCACTCTGTAGACCAGGCTGGCCTCGAACTCAGAAATCCGCCTGACTATGCCTCCCGAGTGTTGGGATTAATAAAGGTGTGCGCCACCACTGCTCGGCTCAGCCATGTCTGTATTTTTGATTTAGATATAAAACAAAAAACAAAAAACAAAGCATCAAAGAGTTTTTAAGAGTTAAGATTGCTTGGAGTTCAAGGTAAGCCTAGGTTACATGGTGGCTGTGTGGTGAACCTGCATTATGGTAAGACCCTGTCTCAGGGCTGGAGAGATGGCTCAGTGGTTAAGAGCACTGACTGTTCTTCTAGAGGTCCTAAGTTCAATTCCCAGCAACCACACGATGACTCACAACCATTTGTAATGGAATCCGATGCCCTCTTCTGGTGTGTCTGAAGAGAGTGACAGTGTACTTACATACATACATTAAAAAAAAAAAAAAAAAGAGACCCTGTCTCAGAAAAAGATTAATTTTAGAGTAACTATCCTTTGTAAGCATTTATTGAGACAGGGGGGCTCACTATATAGCCCTAACTGGTTTGGAACTTGCTATGTAGACCAGGCTGGACTCAACTCAGAGAGATCCACCCGTCTCTGTATCCCAAGTGCACTACCACACTAGCTTCTACATGCTTCTTACAATTATGAATATGAAGAAAGGAAGGTATAGAGGTACTAGGAGAATCCTCTGCAGCTAGGAGCACCACCACACAAGCAAGACCAGGGTTCAAATCACCAGTACTCACATACACAGCAGGGTATGGCCCAGTGCTGGGTGTAGGGTTATTGAAGTTTGCTGGCTATGAGCATCAGGTATAGTGAGAGACCCTGTCTCAAGGGGTTACGGTGGAGAGTAGAACAGGCCAGCCAGTCTTCTCTGGCTTTCTTACCTGGGCTTGTACACATGCACACATACTATATAAACTCTTTAAAAAAAAAAAAAGGAAATAATAGTGAGGCCTCGAGTATTATGGTTGTAATTCCAGCACTGAGGAGGTAGAGGCAAGAGAATCGAAAATTCAAGATCAGCTGAATTAAGTGGTGACACCCTGCCTCAGAAGAAAACCAAAGGTAACTTACTGAGAAGTCTCTTTTGGGAGTGAGCTTCTTGGGGAAATGATCAAAGGCATAGGGTTTGGTGCAGACAGGATAGCGATTCCGATGGATCTTGTAAAAAAGGTGTGCTGACTTGTCAAGCCGATAATCACAGATGTATACATCTTGTTCCTTTATTCCTTTGGGTCTCCCTGTAAATTCAAACACTGTTACAGAATATGACTTTCCAGGCCAGAGAAATGGCTCAGCTGCTAAGAGTACATGCTGCTCTTACAGAGAACCAGAGTTTGGTTCCCAGTACCCAGGTGAAAGGACTCATAGTTGTCTGTAACTCCAGCTATAGGGGATATGATACCCCCCCCCCTAAACACACCAGTATTCACACACAAATACCTACACTTAGTCACACTATTAAAGATAAAATAGATCCAGGCCCAAGAGCGTGGTATACATTTTTCATTTTAGGAGGCAGGAGGATCTTTGAATTCAGGGCCAAAGAGGCCTCGTCTACATAGAGAAACTCTTGTCTCAAAAAAAAAAAAAAAAAAAGAAAAGCAAACTACTATACAAAGATCTGAAACAGGGATAAGTAATCTGATTTTCCTTTGTTCCCAAAATCAGCCCAGTGGATAACATCTATCTTAGAGAGAAAACACAGACCTACTAGGAGGAGACACTGTAGTGATTAGCATTCTCTGGTTGTAGAAGAAGAAAGTAGAGTTTAAAGTACTGGTATTCAAAGGAGTTGCAGCACAGCTGTGGGAAGGAGTAACAGGCCATGAAGAGCCCAGAAACTAGACAGAATGTGGCAGGGGTCTGAGCCAACCCTCTGAGGGACAGAATGGTTCATGGGGAAGTTATGAGATATAGCACCATAAAGACGAAGAAAGTGAATGCTTCTTTTTAAATTGGAGAGGTGTAAGCAGCTTGTCAGTATGGAACAGAATAATTATTATTGTAATAAATTTTTTTGTTATGAGATGGAAATAAAGATACAGGTAGCTAAACTCTGGCTAATCATGGCAACAAACATACATCAAGCTAGCTGTAAATTAGAGCTTCTGTAGATTATTTGATCTTTGTAAAACTCAGAAAAACCTGGTTTCAAATTAAGGAAACTTATGCTTGGTCAAGTATTTAACTTAAATACTTTAAGGTATTTAAAGTATTTAAATACTTTAAATACTTATCATTTCATATCTATGAAATGATACCTTAAATACTTTTAAGTATTTGAATGTGATTAAATGTGTTTAAAATGTGATGGCGCTGGATTTTAAAATTGGCTCAATATTTTAAAATTCTGGGCCTGAGTATTTGCCTGCTGCCCTGAGTTTAATCCCCTAAGCTTACATGAAGAGAAAAGGTGGTGGCGGCGGTATGACTCTGTAAGCACTGTTAAAGGGGCTGCTCAGGGAACCTCACACCCTGCTCTGATCCTCCTGTGTATATACATTAAAATACCTTTATTAGCTGGCTTAATCTCAGTACTCCAGAGTCAGAGGTAGCTAGATCTGACTCTCGAGTTCAAGGTCAGCCCAGTCTACACAGTCAATTCCAGGCCAGGGTAGCATAGTAAGATCCTGTTGCAAAATGAATAAATAAATAAGTAAATATATTGTGGTATTAAAAAAATAAAATAAAATAAAAGAGGAGACAGGGATGGTGGCACACACCTTTAATCCTAGCACTTGGGAGGCAGAGGCAGGTAGATACCTGAGTTGGGACCAGCCTGGTCTATAAAGAGTTCCGGAGTAGCCAGGGCTACAGAGAGAAATTCTATCTTGAAAATCCAAAAGAGGGGTTCTCTCTGATGTTTCACAGCTAGTGTTAGTATGAGAGAATCCTTTCCAATACTTTTAGATTTATCTTTTTTAATGTCTATGAATGTTTTGTCTACATATATGTAAGTGTACCATGTATATGCCTGGTACCCAAGTGAAGCCAGCATCAAGTTTTGGATTCCCTACAACTGAAGTTATAGATGGCTCTGAGCTGCCATGTGGGTGCTGGGAACTGAACTTGGGTCCTCTGCAAGAGTAGCAAGTGCTCTTAAATGCTGAGCCATCTCTCCAGCCCCAAACATTCCCTCCTAACAAGCCTTCATCCTTTATTTACCTTTACAGTAGGTATAGAGGTCCAACACACAGCACGTCCCAACTACAGCCTCCAAGGGAATGATCTCATAGAGTGGCACCCGAAACAGCTCATTGTGATAAAACCGACGGGATGGAGAGTGATGAGTCTCATGGGGGCGGAAATAATGGTGACCAAAGGCAAACCGCTCTTCTCTTTAAAGAGAAAATGAGGAAGGCGAGGTTAAGTCTACTAGCAAGACCCCGGTGCACGCTCTGTGCTGCTGGGAGGAGGAGGAGAGGGGCCAGCACTTACTTTTCATTCTTCCAAAGCTTCTCGATTCTAAAGATGTCAAGTTTATCTCGGTTAATGTGAGATAATAGTCTATAGGACTGACGAACTGGGTGGCCATCAGGTGTGCGCCGACTGTCCCTCATCAGGTACACACAATCACCTAGAAAGGTACAGAACAAAGGAGACTATTAATACTGACTTCTGGATGATTCCATAAGGAGCCCTTCTAACCGATCCAGGGTCTAAAATGATACAAAGGGGGAGGCAGACAGCTCGGCAATTAAATGAGCAAGAACCTAGGTTCAATCTCTAGTATTACAAAAGAAAGCAAGAGAAAGTAAAGCCAGCATTGTGACAACTAAACACTGAGAATTATAGATGATCTCTTTATTTTTTTTGTACTTTCTGTGTCTTTTTACTAGGTTTATTAGTATTTTTTAATTTTGCCTTTGAGAAAGGTCTTACTATGTAGCTCTGGCTGGCCTGGAACTCACTAAATAGAGCAGGCTAGCCTCAAATTCAGAGATCTAACCCCCTCTGCCTCCAGATGGGATTAAAGATATTGTGCCTAGCCAAGTAGGTTTAAAATTACTATAAGGACTTTGGATATAGCTTAGTTCTAGGTTACTCGACTAGCACGCTTGAAGCTTTGGGTCAATAAGCAGCGCAGCAAACATAAATCAAGTAGACAGAAATAAAACTAGTTTAAGTCAGGCAGGGTAGCTAATGCCTCTCATTCCAGAAGTTGGGAGGTGCGGGCAGGAGGACACCTGGGAGTTTGAGGCCTGGTTTGAGTTACAGTCTGAAAAATCAAAAAACTAGTAATAACAAAATAAGACACAAACAACAACAACCCCCCTTCCCCCCCAATCAAACAAAAGCTATCAAATCAAGGGAAGGGACTCATGAGGCCCAATCATCACTGAAGAGCTACTGACAATGGTTGCTAGAGAGGTGGGGTAGAGAGTCCCAGTCCTTAGGGATACAGCCTATGGTAACCTTTCCTTGCTGAAGTAAACGATATATCCCTTCACACAAGCCCAGGCAGGCGATCCTAATGAAATTTGGTAGTGTGTGCACCCCCACCCCCACCCCCACAGTGAAGTTTGAGCCCTTTTACTTACCCTGACGAAGCAGCAAGTCATCTCGGAGTAAACAGATGAAATAGACACAGCCAGGCTGGGCATAGTGGGGCCTAGGGATCATGGGTACCTCCTGACAAGAGCAAAAGTCAATGGAGAAAGTATTACACATGGTCTAATGATCTCAATTCAAGAGAGGAAAAGAATTAAAACTTCCCATCCAATACTTTTAAAAGTCATACACTACATATACTTAAAAAGATAGAAACCTCTAGTTTTTAAATCCAGAGAAATTAAAGTAGATGACAAGCCCGACAGGTCTAGTATCTGAGACGATGTTCTATGACACATTAGTTCTGAGACTGCTGTGAAATCTCAGCAGCATCTGAAAATGGGTGCAATGGGGACTTCTCATAACAGTTTTGTCTGGATCCCATTTACAGGCATTTACTGTTCAAGGCCAGGGAAGCCAAACATTCTATACTGCATCCCTCATAACAAATTTTCCAGCTTAATATGACAACAGCACTACGGTTAAGAAATGCTGCCTAAGACAGGTTTCTGAGTTTGAGGCCAGCCTGGTTGTCAGTGAGTTTCAGGACAGCCACAGCTACACAGGGAAACCCTGTCTTGAAAAACAAAAACAAACAAACAAAAAAAGCTGCCTAAATCCTTCATTTTATGGGGGTGACTTAAACATCAGTAAGTAACACTGAGGGCAAGGGTTGTTTCAACAAAATACTACCTGATACAAACGGTACTTAGAACTCTCTCTCTACCACTGAAAGGTTATGGAAATAAGATGGTGGATTTGGAGCTAGTCTGGGCTACACAGTGAGCGCCTACCTCAAAAATAAAATAAAACAAAATGAATCTTAGTTTTATATAGTAATCACCTCTACCTCCTACCCCCCAACCCTCAGATGGTTTCTCTGTGTAGTAGGTCCTGCTGTCTTGGAACTGGCTCTGTAGACCAGGCTAACCTTCAACTCAGGGATCAGCCTGCCTGTGTCCAGACTGCTGAGATTAAAGGAATGTACCAGCACTGCCTGGCTTTATACAGTACTGTTTCTTTCATAGATCCTGAGTATTTTATTTCCTAACTATTTATCAGCTTACCCTGTCCACAGGCCGAGGGTCACACTGCTCACAAAGGTAGTGTTCCACGTCTGTGTTCACACCCATGCAGTCACAGTGCTGCCACACCTATGAAACAGGCACATTTGACAAGGTACTTACACTAGACAAGTCCTGAGAAATAATAATGGGGTAAAGATAAAGCAGCAGACAGGACAAGGTAAAAGAAGAATTATGCCAGAAAGATATGAGTGAATTAGAAATAAATGAGAAAAATAAGAGGAAAACACAATGTGTGAATACAATTACACAAATCAATTTTAATATATAGATCTGGACATACAAAATGGGATGTGAGGAAAGAAAATGAAGATGAATATACTATCAAACTATCGCTTGCTATGTAACACTATTTATGCTGCAGCTACTGTGAATGTCTTTATTCTTGTAAAGAATTGGCACTTGGGCTTACTTGATGTTATCCTCTCAATAACCGGATGTACCATTCATAGCCACGAACACATCAAACAACAAGTATACAGGAATGGAGGACACTACAAACTGAGTGCAGGCCTAGAGTCTCCCAGCAGCCCTCTGTGAACAAACTTACCATCCACACTGGAACCTGCCTGCACCCATGCTTTATACCACGTGCTACTTCATGCTTTCAAGGTAAAGCTCTAGGTCAAATGCTACCCTCCACGTGCAGCTTTTGTGAGAAATGTAGTTAAAATGGGCAGAAAGAAGAGGAAAGGAAGATGTGAATGAAGAAGAAAGAAGGAGAAAGACAATATGATGAACAGTAGTGGATAAACAAAAGCTGGGCTGTTAACAGTTCCTGCATGGCCAACCCCAGGGAAGAGCAGGCTCCTGTGCCAGGCCAGTACTCACCATGCACTTGTCACACTGGATCATGAGGCCTTCATCCTTGTAGAGGCCGCAGATGCAGCGGATGACATCATCATCCTTCTCGTGCCCGTTCTCCTTCTCGGACACTGAGGTCTCACTGCTGTCGGCCTCACTGGCCGTTTCTCCCACAATCTCATCAATCTGAGCCGAAGCTTCGTGCCGGGCACTGTAATAGGCCTTTCTTAAGCGGCAAACATCTCTCCCAATTGGGGATTTACGCCCATAGTACTTCTGAAGAAAACAAAAGAAATCATTTTTGTTTTTCTCCTTTTGGTTTAAAAATAAACCCACAGAAGCAGCATGGTTTTCTTTATTATTCCATTTTGGCTAACAAATTGAACTATAATGAATTAAAATTAGAATTTAGATGTTTTGTTTTTTCTATTGCTTTGTTACTGAATTTCTGTCAAGAGCCTTACTATCCCATAAGATCAAATACACAATGATCATTAAATTTTAATTAAACTTGCAAGCATAATATATTGTAGAAATTTTCCATTTACCTTTGTCTTGCAAATGCTTGGAGCACATAGTAAATGTCTGTGGAAGCTGGGTTAACAGAAACTATGCTGTAATTCAAGACTGCTCTATTTACACTCTTACCTCTTAGTGACCCTTTCTCATTTTGTCTTTCAGCCTCTATTTACACCAGTGATGTCCTCCTTCTACAGGGTATTTCAAGGTCACCAGAGAATTTCCTTTTCTAGACACTACACAGTAATACTCTAGGCTTGTTTTTGGAGGCAGGGTCTTCTTATACAGTCTGGTATGGGCTCAAACTTCAGCTGACCTTCTTGCTTCAGGCTTTCAAGTGATTATAGGAGTGAGTCACCAAGTTTGGCTTCATATATACTTATTTTCATGAAAAAAGCAATGCCAGATACACAATATATTGGTAAAATATTTATATAAAAGTTCAGGGCAAAACTAGGGTTTTACAAAGATTATATTTTTGAGAAATGACTCAATCATCCACTCCAGAATTTTCTGTGCTGGTGCGTGTGTGTGCTGGGATTAAAGATGTGTGACTCTACATCTGGCCTTACCAGGTAATTTCCTATTTGTTTTGAGATAACTTAGGCCCTCATACTTCTACAATATGAGTATTTTTACTGACTGAGCTAATTTTTGATTAAAAAATTATTATTGCCACGTGGGCACATACATGTGATAGCATGCATACAGAGATCAGATAATGACTTATCAGAGTAAATTCTCTTCTTACACTGTGAGCTCTGGGATTAAATTCAGGTTGCTAGAATTGCATAGTAAGAACTTTTACCTGAAAAAATTTCCTTTTTTTTTTTTTTTTTTTGGTTTTTCGAGACAGGGTTTCTCTGTATAGCCCTGGCTGTCCTGGAACTCACTCTGTAGACCAGGCTGGCCTCGAACTCAGAAATCCGCCTGCCTCTGTCTCCCAAGTGCTGGGATTAAAGTCATACACTATACTTGGTCAGAATATTTTTAATAAATAGAATTTATATTACTTAGCAAAATGTAATACATACTCTTAAGAGTACTTAAGGAAAATAACTTGTCTTGGGTCTGGAGTAATTAAGAGTACTAAGTGCTCTTGCACAGAAGGTTCAGTTCCTAGCTCCACATCGTGGCTCACAACAACCTCTACTTCCAGTTCCAGGGGATCTGACACTCTGTTTTGACCTCAGTGGACACACACATGTAGTGCATATACATACACTGATTAAAAAAAAATAATTACTGTTAGGCTGATGAGATGGCTCAGCAAGTAAAGGTACTTGCTGTCAACTCTTTGACAACCTGAGTTTGATCCTAGGGACCCACATGCCAGGAGGACAGAACTGATGCCTTCACATGTATGTTGCATATACACATATACATACATACACACACATGTACATGTATATATACATACAACATTGTTGGGGATTGGTTCTAATGCTTTGAATTAATCTGGCCTCAAAATCGGGAATCTGCGTGTCCAAATGTTGAAGGTGCTTGTCCCCAATTGGCTTTTGATCAATCAATAAACAGCCAATGGCTGGGCAAGTAGACTGAGGCGGGACCTTCGGATTTGTGTGGGCTAAGAACTAGAAGAGAGGAAAGGCAACTGCTATGACTTGGGGGGGGGGGGGGGGGGGGGGGGGGAGAGATGGATGGGACACAGGAGCTGCAGGAGAGAAAGCCTAAGAATTGGCCACTTCCCTGATTGGGCCTGAGGTAGCAGGGGAAGGTTTAGGAGTCGCAGGAGAACTGGAGCTGAGCACTGCATTTGCTAGGAGGAGGTTTAGGAGTGCCCAGCCTTTGAGCTAGTCACCGCAAGTCAAAATTTAACTGATGTGTGTGTGTGTGTGTGTGTGTGTGTGTGTGTGTGTTTCATGTTTCATTCTTGAATCCAGAGGGCTCTGGTGGGTGGCTGGGAGCACAGAGCGGTGTAGCTAAACTCACTGCTATACAACACACACAAATCAAACAAACAAATGTAGTGATGAAAAGAAAATTAGTGCCTTTCCCAAGAGTAAATAAACTTAAAACAATTCTCATTAGACCAAACTTCTTAAATTTGTATACGAAGTGAGTAAATACCTCAGCATTTCTAAAGACCTTAAGCATGTCAGCATCAAAGGCTTCCACTGTTTTGTAATACCCAATAAGGATCTGCTTTTCTATGGTGCTGAGATCCAGGGGGTCAGAGATCTTCTCATAATAGTCAGCGTTTCTGGAATAAAAAGCAAGCCATTAAACTGGCACACTGACTTCTTTTCTGAGCTCTACAAGGTTGTCTTTTAGAAAAGTACACGTACTTTTTCTTTGGGGGAAGATTCAAAAGTGGAGCTGCAAGGGCTTGTTGGGAAGAATCTGCAGAAGAACACAAGATTTAGTACACATGTCTAAAAGACAAGGGTGATCATTAGTCTGAATCAATCCCTCTTTCTCTCCCTCCCTCCCTCTCTTTACTTGAGATGGAGATCTTGTTTTGTTGTTTAGACTGGTCTGTAACTCATGGGTGAAAAAGAATAGCTGGAATGACAACCACCTGCCAACACAGCTGACTTATTTTATTAAACTTTATTATTATTATTATTTTTGTTAAATGTGATGGTTCATGCCTGTAATCCCAGCACTCCAGAGGCTGACGATGTCGAGAGAGTTTGGCTGGCCTACACTGTTTCAAGGGAAAAAAAAAAAAGACTTCTTCTTTATCCTTTTAAAAGGTGCTGGGACTAGAACTGAGAGCCCTGTACATGCAGTAGGAGGCTCCAGCCTATGAACATTCCTTCTTTTCTTTGTGGAGACATGAATTATATTTATGTGTATGAGTGTTTGCCTAGCTTCATGTCTGTACGCCACATGTATGCAGTGCTCCACATGTGTGATGCAATGCCAAGCGGGTGCTGAGAATTGAACCTGAGTCTTGTCAAAGACCAGCCAGTGCTCTTAACCACCGAGTCATCTCTCCAGCAGCACACTGTCCTTTAAAAACATTCTATTGTTTTATGTGTATGGGTGTTTTAGTTGTATGTATGTCTATTTACCACATGTGTGCATGGTGCCTCTAGAGACCAGAGAGAAGACTGGATAACTGGAACTGGAATTACTGGCAGCTGTGAGCCACCATACGCACTGGGGATTCAACCTGTATTCTCTACAGGAGCAGATGGTACTCTTAATAAAATAATACTAAGCCATTGTTCCAGATCATAAAGATCTTTGAACTAAAAAAACTAGAAAACTCCACATTGAAAGTTGGGGGGGAGGGAGGGGCTGGAGAGATGGCTCAGTGGTTCAGAGCACTGACTGTTCTTCCAGAGGACCTGAGTTCAATTCCCAGCAACCACATGGTGGCTCACAACCATCTATAATGGGGTCTGATGCCCTTTCCGGTGTGTCTGAAGATAGCTACAGTGTACTCATATACAGAAAATAAATAAATCTTAAAAAAAAAAAAAGAAAGAAAATTGGAGGGGGAAACCATTTTGAGGCTTGACAGTCAAAACTTAGCCTCCCCCATAACAAATAATATAAAAACTGAGGATTATGAAGGATATAGTGTATATTTAAAATGTAACACAGTAACAGTAAATAAAATTCTCATGAAGAATGTAGGCTGTAACTATTGAAATAGCTGGCCGTTTAGGGAAAATTCTTGCTTCTGCTCATATGCCGGCTAGTTTCAAAGGACTACGCAAGCAAAGAGGAATTTGAGTTTCTCATTCTTGTACTAATCCTGTTACAAGTGACAAATTTTTTATTTTAAATATTTATTTATTTTGATGGGCATGAATGTGCACCACTTGTGTGCACTGGGATGATAAATCTTTTTATAACAAAAAGATTACCACATCCAAATATGGTTTCCAGCCTGTCATAATTGTCCATAATTAATATTCCTGTTGGTGTGGATTTGACTGAATTCCAGATAAGGAATAATTTAGCAAATATTTTCTAGGATTTATTTTTTCCATTCAGTTATGTGTGAGGGACTCTTTCATGCATGGAGATTAGAGCCTGTACTATTATGTGGCCCATGCTCATAGCAACCCTCTCTAGTGCTGGGAAAGACATATGCTACTACACTTATAAGTTTAAATCTGTAATATTATCTCATCCATGGAAATTATTATCCTTTAGCTACAAATGTTATTTACAAATACATTACTTAATTATAAATAATAAGCTCAAATCAACATGCACAAGACTAGAGGTTATCTGTTCTACAACTCTTTATCTCTGACAACAGGCAGAATGAGGGGCAGGAAGGACGGCCAGCTCAGCAGTCAAGAGAACTTGCCTGAAGTAAGAGAAGACTGAGTTCAAGTCCTATTACCCATATTAGTCAGCTCCCAGCTGCCTGCTCACTCTGGCTACAGGTATCTGGGGCCCTCTTGTGACCTCTATGAGCACTGCACTCACACAAACACCCTCCCTCCCAACACACAATTGTTTAAAGAAATAAAAGGGGATGAAGAGACTCAGTAGCTGGGAGAGCTAGCTGGTCTTCCAAGAAGATTCCCAGCACACACAGGGCAGCTCACAACCATCTGTAAATCCCGTTTTCCTCTCCTCTGCTGGGCAATAGACATACATGTGGTTCACAGATACATGCAGGTAAAACCTCCCCCATACATAAAACAAAAACAAGAAAACCTACAATAATTTAGGGACAAATGTTGAATTCTCTCATCTAACAATAACAAAAATTAGAACCAGCCCATCTCCTAAATTCACATTCCCACGTTGCCTGTTCTTAGGTCTGGGGTTCCCAGGAGGGAAGAGTGACACGTATACCTTTGTAGGAGATGATGCCGTCACAGATCTCTTTGAAGATCTGTGCTAGGCGAGCTGCCCGAGCTACTTCCAGGTTTTCCTCTGCAGCTGCCAAGCGTCTTGTTCGAACAGATCTAGCTGTCTGCAGGGCAGAGAACTGGGTCATGAAGACATCTGCAAGGAGAAGGTGAAAAGCAATTTTAGGAAATGAAGAATTTGATATATTCTTTTCTTTTCCAGTTGACTCTTGCAATTTTTTTTCTTTTTCCTTGAGAATATTAAGTAGGGAAAGCCCAGAAAACACTAGTGTTTCTGTAGTGTTAAATGCTACATAGTGCAGTAGCTGCAGGTGTGCAGTCCAAATGAGCCTGACCTACCTGGCCCACTCCTCCTTGGATAATACACTGATTTTTGTTTTTTCATTAGAAGTCACTCAGCAGTACACTACAGTGTACTGCTCTTGGTGAGGACTTGAGTTTCCTTCCCAGCTCCCATAGCAGGTGGCTCACAACGTCCTCCAAGTCCAGCTTCACGGTATGTGATGTCTTCCTTTAGACTTACACTTACTCACTTACTTCATGAGGGAGGGAGTGACTACGCTGCAGGCACACTCTTGCTCATGTTCTTGCAGTACTGCTAAATATCCTGTTAAAACGAACGTGAGCAGAGTGATGGCTGACAGGAGAGAGAGAGAGTGTGAGAGTGTGTGTGTGTCTGTTCCACTTAAGGACAGGCAGTGTGCCTAGCACTATATAGCTTTGGTTGTGTTATGTGCAAGTGCTTACTTCTGCTTCAGCTTTCTGAATACTGGGATTATAAGAATGTGCCATCACATGAAGCTCAAATAATGCGTTTTACGTTCCTCTATTTAGCGTGGAAGCAAGCAATCATAGGGAATCGGTTAGCAATTGGAACTCCTTTTGTTGGGCATACACTGTCTTCTAACAAGTGGTAGCCTGAGACACCTAACTGATATTATTCTTGCACATCCCACTCTGAATAACTCACCTAGCAACTTGTAAGCTAGGACCACTACTGGCATGGAGCTGCATAAACTCCCACTCTTTGAACAATGGAGTAAGTTTGTCCTTCCATTAAAAACATCAAACTTAGATTTTTAAAAATTGTGCTCCACATATGAGTAAGTAGGCTGATCTGGGCTAAACTAGTTTTGAATGCATGAAGAGTAATATAAAATGTACCCTTAAAGTGAACTTTTGAGGGGTCCCCCACTTACCACATTATACTATGCACAACGGGAGGTGTGCAGGATTAGAATAAGATGCATTACAGAAAGGGCATGTGATAGGAAAGTGGTCATATACTTTGATTTGCCCATAAAAATAAAGGGTGTCCTCAAACTATGATGCTCAGAACCAAACTCCTGTATCTCGTGTGTGAGCTCTAGGAAGGAGGTCCATAGCTGAGCACTGAGTGCTTTCCATGTGGGAATCCTGACGGCACCACGGACAGCAATCTCACCCACTCTAGCATTTGCTTGGAAAAACCTGCTACTTTGAAAATCTACGTGAGTCTTTACCTCTTTGAGTAAGAAGCCAAGAATATAGCAATAGCACATGTGCACACTCAGAAATGACTGTCACATATGCACACTCAGAAATGACTGTCACATGTGCACTCAGAAATGACTGTCACATGTGCACTCAGAAATGACTGTCACATGTGCACTCAGAAATGACTGTCACATGTGCACTCAGAAATGACTGTCACATGTGCACACTCAGAAATGACTGTAAGGTCTTGTCTGCTTGGTCTGTACCTTCACAGACATTCTACCAACCAAACTGCTGAAAGGATTTAAAATTCCAGGAAAATCCAATTTTCTCTGGGCTGGTGAGATTGCTAAATGGGTAAAGATGCTTGGTGCAGAGATTAATGACCTGCATGTGAACCACAGGACTCACACAGTGGAAAGAGAACAGACTTCCCCAAGTTGTCTCCAGCCTCCACATCCATGCTGTGCCACATCTCCAAGTGTTCCGTCCCTCTTTCTCTAAATAACAACAAAAATCTACCAAACGGCAAGCAAGTCAGCGTATGTATATCCCAGCATTACGGAGACCTAGGAGGAGGAATGAGTGTTCTAGGCCATCCCGAGTTATACAGCAAGGTCAATAGCTTGAGCTACACAGGCCCTCTCTCATTAACTCTAAAACAAGAAACAAAATACTCTTTAAAGAAGTTTATTTATTTATTTGAGACAAGGGCTCAGTCTGTGGCCCAGGGAGGCTTCAGACTGATGGGGATTTGCCTGCCTCACTCTCTCAGTGCTCAGATAACAGTTTCACCAAGTCATTTGCCTGGCTCTTTTTTCTTTTTTCTTTTTTTGGTTTTCCGAGACAGGGTTTCCCTGTGTAGCCCTGGCTGTCCTGCAACTCACTCTGTAGACCAGGCTGGCCTTGAACTCAGAAATCCACCTGCCTCTGCCTCCCAAGTGTTGGGATTAAAAGCGTGAGTCACCACTGCCCGGCTTTTTGGTTTTTTTTCCCCCTTTTCTAGACAGTGTAGTGTTTCGTTAGCTAGCTCAGGCTGTCCTCCAATGCACTGTGAAGCCAATCGTGACTTCAGATATTTGATCCTTTTACAAGGAGTACCATCATGGCTTCTCTCCTTCTTATTTTACTTATTTTTTTTTAAATACTCATATATATTTAATTCTGTTTATTTGTGTGTGCATGGGCATCTATGTCTGTGCATGCAGTGCCCATCAAGGGCAGAAGAGGGAATTAAACCCCTGGGACCGGAGTCACAGAAGGTTGTAAGCTGCTATAGCAATGATGGGAATGGAACTTGGGTCCTCTTGAGGAACAGCCAGTGCTCTTAACCACTGACTGTCTCTGCAGCCTCCTTAGATACATTTCAGTATCTTCTGGGAAGACAAGGAATAGAAAATTAAAATTTTATTTTAAATTGTAACTATTTTTCTTCCTTTACACTTTTACTCATTGTTTTTCTTTCTTAATCCTCCCTTTACTGTAAAAAGACAGGATCTTGTGTAGGCACTATGTGGCTTGACACTGGCCTTCAGGTCTTCCTGCTTTCCCCTCTGAAGTGCTGGTATCAAAGGCAGGCATTACATCATCCTGCACTAAACACTTCATTTGGAAAGGATTCATGGCCCAGGTTTAGTTAAGATTTTAATCTGAGCACTTCTGAGACAGAGGTAGGCGGATTGCTGTGAGTTCAAGGCTAGACTGGTCTACAGACTGAATTCCCAGAACAGCTGGGACAAAACAGAGAATTCCTGTCTCAAAAAACAAAACGAAGTAAGACAAAACAAAATAACAGCCTGGTCTATATAGTGAGTACCAGAGTTACACAGTGAGACCCAGCCTCAAATACACACAACACACACATGCACGCACGTATGCACGCACCAGTGTCTCATCTGTTTTGGAAACCAGATGCTTCTACATATATAGTACTCATTTGAATATGGGAGAAAAGCATTTGAATTTATAGTTGCTTTTTTTTTCTCCCAACAATTGCGTTGTTCTGGTCCACACAAATAAAAGGAGTCTTAGAATGAAGTGTTTAGTTCTCTAGTCTTCACACATGTGTGTGGCACACGTGCCCCAATTCTCTCTCTCTCTCTCTCTCTCTCTCACACACACACACACACACACACACACAGAAATCAGGAGAGCTACAACAGAATTTTAATCCTAGCACTTGTAAAGCAGAGGTAGGTAGGTCTCTATGCGTTTGAGGCCAGCCTGGTCTACAGAGTTCCCAGGATAGCCAGGGCTACACAGTGAAACCCTGTCTCATAAGACAAAACAACAACACATATTTAAGTCTCCCCATGCCTTACCGGACTTAATGTTCCCGTCGTCTCTACAGATGCCATTCCACCGGGTGTACAATGATGATGAATGAATGTCACGGGTGTGCTTTACTTCCTCCTGCTTCTGATGGATCTTTTCCCAGTTTCGGACTAAGAACACATGATGCTTTAACACAAAGTTCCTGAAAGAAACGAGAATGGTGTTCCTTACTAATCCAGACTTTAATATATGTCTACACCCTATAAACTGCTGTTAAGAGATACAGGTAGGTAAGCCCAACAGTGAGTAGGGCAGACAGTTGCAGAACCAGGTACCAGCAGTTCACAGTCATCCCAGCAGTCAGAAGGCTGACAAAGAAGGTTCAGACTTGAAAGCCTGCCTGCTATAGAGTGAGACTTGTAAAAGGCCAAACACCATTTTCCTACATTATCTACAAACACCTGGCAAGAATAGCAGAGATTTATGGAATGTTTGTACAAATCTTATTCTGTTTAGGGTCTTGAACTCACTGTTATAGTCTAGGCTGGATTCAAATCTTGTAACCTTCCAGTTTCAGGCTCCCAAGTCCTGAGAATACACAAGTATACCAGAACATCCAGCTATTTGTACAAATTGTGTGGTTTTGATTTTAAAAATATTCATTTATTCATAAATTTATTTTGTGACAGAGTCTCACTATACCACTGACTGGCTTTGGGACTTTCTATGTATACCAGGCAGGTCTGGAACTCACAGATATCTGTTGGTCACTGTCTCCCAAGTGCCAGGATCTGTTTTTATTTATTTATTTGAATGTTTTGCCTGCATGTACATATGTGTAACGTATATATGCAGTGTTCATGAAGGTCAGAAGAGGGCATCAGAACTTCAAGAACTAGGTAAAGACAATTGTGAGTTATTGTGTGCATACTCTAACCACTGAGCCATCTCTGTTGCCTCTTCAATGCTTTCACTGGTTTTTAATGAAGTGTGTATACATATGTAACAGTGTGTTGATGCTGGAAAAGGCCAGAGTTATTGGGTGTCCTGAAACAAACTGGGGTCCTGTACAACAGCAGTACTCACTTTTAACTTTGGACACAGCTTTTCATCTCATTTTAGATTTTATTCTTATATTTTTAGAAAAGTTTTATTTTTATGTGTACATGTACAAGTGCCAAGGACATCAGAAGAGGGCAAAGAATACCCCAGAGCTAAAGTTACAGTCAGCTGTGAATCATGAGGCTACCCAACATGGGTGCTGAGAACTACACTCAGGTCCTCTGGAAAAGCAGGAAGTGTTCTAAACCACTAGGCATGGCTCCTTCCCTTTTAGCCCCTCTTAAATAAAAATTGATAATAATAATGATGATGATAATGATGGTGATGTGTGCATGCTTGCATGGTCTGTGTGTAGGTGGCATAAGGGCCAGAGCAAGCATTTGGAGCTCAGAGGATAGCTTTGCGGAATCAGTTCGGTCACCAGGCAGGTCCCTTTATCTGCGGAGTCATTTCCACAGCCCTGACCTTGTGTTTCTACACTCCTGCCTATACCTCTCAAGTTCTGAGATTACAGGCTTGTGTCCCTAGGCATAGTTTTATGTGGTACAAGGGATCCAATCCAAGACTTCTTGCATGCTAAGCCAGCATTCTAGCAAGTGAACCACATACCAGCCTTTGTTTACTTAAAACACACACACACACACACACACACACACACACACACACACCCCTCAGCAACAAACCCTTTTATTTATCGTCGCCATTGTCATCACCATCGTCATGTTTATGGCCACAGTCATGAGTAAGGCAGTGGAGGGTTAGTTAGTGTGCCATGCATACAAATGAGACTCTGTTCTCTCCTTAGTGAGCCCCAAAGATTAAACTCAGGTCATCAGAAAGTATTCTAACCCATTGCGCCATCTGACTGGCTTTCTGGTTTCCTTTTGATGAGAACAGTTCTTATCAGAATAAACAAGTGCTCTTAACTGCTGAGCAATCTCTCTAGTCTCAAGCTTAGTTTGTTCGTTTGTTTCTTTCTTTTTGGGAGACAGCATCAAAATTCAGACTGGCCTTGAACTCACAGAGATCTGCCTGCCTCTGCCTCTGCCTCCTGAGTTCTGGCATTAAAGATAAGCAGCCACATATGACTCAAGCCTACTTTCTGTTTAATTTTTAAAATTTTGTTTATGTATGTTCATGTGTGTGAGTGTATGCTATGTATATATAGGTAACTGTGGTGACCAGAAAAGGCTGTCAGGCTCTGTGGAGCTGCAGTTATAAACAAAACTCTTAGCTTACAAACTACAGGCAGAAAAATGCTCTTCATTTTTAATTTTTTATTCTACTTTATGTGTAAGAGGTTCTTTTGTTTGTTTGTTTTTAGACTGTGCAGCACATGCATGCCCGGTATTAGGAGAGGGTGTCGGATATCTGTGAGTGGCCATGTGGATGCTAACTTTGATCCTCCGAAAGAACACTCAGTGCTCTTAACCACTGGCCTCTCTAGCCCCTAGTCTAAGTTCTAGGAACTCACACACAGCTGAGTGTGGTGGTGTGCACTTTTAATCCCAGCACTCGGAGGCAGAGGCAGGTGGAACTCTGAGTTTGAGGTCAGACTGATCTACAAAGCAAGTTGCCAGGGCTACACAGTGAGACCTGGTATAAAATCAAAAACAAAGTGTATACCTTTTTGCCTATAGTTGGATTAAGTAAGACTTCACGTAGGAAACAGTCCAAACTTCATAACGTTCAGCAATATTAAGTTAACAAGCAAATCACATAATTTAAAAATAAGTCAGTACTAAAAACCATTTTACCTCTCTCTATTGGACATGGGCTTCATCTGTAACTGTGGAGTCAATCTTGTTGGGGTGTTGATGTTCTCACTGGGCTCTTCAGAGGGATGACCTCTCTAAAAATTCATTTGGGGGAGAGCACAGGGAGAAAAAGAAGAATCCATCAGACATCACCTCTGAAATTATAAAGCCAGTGTTAAGATGAAAGCCTGTGGTAACCTTTGCTCCAGTAAGTGCCTGAAGGGGACTGAGGGCAGCCTTTAGGAAAGGCAAGAGGTCACGGTTTACCCTTTTCTTCAGCTTGTGCTTGGACTTCCGCTTCTCTTTCGACCGTGCAGACTTTCTATGTGTGTTCGAAGGCTGGCTGCCTTTATGGCTAGGGAGTCCGTTCATCCGTTGACTTTTGCCTCCAATGATTCCTCTACACTTCTCAAAACCACATTTACAAAGTTGCTGTAAAGAAAGAGATTTTTTTTTTAAACCTTGTACATTTCTGATTTACAAGTTCAAAGAGGTTGCCTGAGCAATTAGATCCCCAAAGTTAAGAAATTTAAATGTGGGTTGGAGAGATGGCTTAGCAGTTAAGAGCACCAGTTGCTCTTCTGAAGGTGGTGAGTTCAAATCCCAACAACCACATGGTGGCTCACAACCATCCTTAATGAGATCTGATGCCCTCTTCTGGGGTGTCTGAAGACAGCTAGAGTGTACCTACATATAATAAATAAATACATCTTAAAAAAAAAAAAAAGAAATTTAAATGTAAACATACAAGTAATCAATTGAAGTCTATTCTGGTGGCTTACATCTATAATCTCAGCACTTGGTAGATGAGGGCAGGGAGATCTGGAGTTCACCCTACAACAAAGGGTGAACTCCAGAGGGAAGCCTGCCTCAAACCAATAGGAAGGAAGACGAGGCTGAGAGGACAGGGAGTGAGGAACTGATTTTAACAGTGAAGTCATGATGCACACCTATGGCCTCAGCACTCTAGAGGCAAATCAGGATACCCAAGGTTTCTGTTACAAACCAATCAGCCAACCAATCAATCCAATCAATATGAAAGAAGCCTGGTCTATAAATCAAGTTCTAGGCTTGCCAGGGCTATATATAGCAAGATTCACTCTCAAAAACTGAAACCAAAAAAAGACAAGACTGAACTTAAATGAAGTGACACAAAAGGACATGACTGAAGGACAGCAGGGCGTAGTGGTTTTCAGAGTTCTGAGACAATAAGGCCCACATATGAAAGAGCAACAAGCAGACTTTCTCAGTGTGACTGGTTCTCAATGGCTCCCTCTTGAATTTAAATCCCTACCTGTTTCTCTACGTTGAAGGAATGAAAGTTGTAATCATAGGTGAGTTCGGTCCCAGCTGGTACATCCTTGAGTGCATACAGGCCAATACGGTACACTCCATTAACAGACCTATTCAGAAAACAAACAACAGAATCAAAAGTTGGGATTTTTCATCACAAGGTGAGCAAGATAACATGCGTCTTACCATAAGAGTGCTAGGCAAACACCCCACCATCACACTCCAGCCTTGTTTTTTCCTTTTCTTTCCTGTCCTTTTTAAAGAGAGTCAACTGCCATCAAGCCTTTAATTCCAGCACTCCGGAGCAGAGGGGCAGACAGATCTCTGTGAGTTTTAGACCAACTTGGTCAACACAGTGAGTTCCAGATTAGCCAGGGCCTTGTATAGAATCCCTGCCCCATCTCCCTTCCAAAGTGAAGTCCCACTGTGCAGCTCTGGCTGGCCTCAAACAGAAACCTGTCAGTTTCTGTCTTGAGGGCCACCCCAGCCTATTATTATTATTTGGCATGGTCTCATGTAGCATCTTATATTGACCTCAAACTCAAGAGATAGCCAAGGATGACCTTGAACTTTTGATTTTCCTGCCTCCACTTCCTGGGTAATAAGATGATTGGTCTATGTTACCACACATGATTTATTTGGTATTGGTGACTGAACACAGCCAGGCTTCTGTACATGTTGGCCAACCACTGTTATAGTTGAGCTATATCTCAAGTCCCTTGTCTTTTTACATAGCCTCAAATTCATGCTAAAGCATCCTCCTGCTTCAACCTGCCTAGTGGTGGGATTCTAAACATGCATCACTATGTTTGCCCTCCAGAGAGCATCCACCCCACCCCCTCCTGTTCCCAACAGGGTCTTGTTTGTAGCCCTAGTTTCCTTGAATTTTTTAGGTAGACTAGACTGGCCTTACCCTCACAGATATCTGCCTTTCCTTGTCTCTTGAGTGCTAGGATAAAAGGTAAACACCACCATGGACACTGGAGGCTCAGGCCAAAGACTATACAGTGAGACACCATCTCAATCAGCAACAATTAAAACACAAAACAAAACACAACAAAAAACCCTCAACCAAGCAATGACCCAACACCAAAGAGTGGTAGCATTTGCTTATAATTGTATCATTCTGTGACAAAGTATGATGATCAAGACCAATCTTGGTTACATAGAAAATTTGAGGTCAGTCTGGGCTAAACAAGACCCTGCCTAAAAAAACAAAAGAGAACTGTCTAGTACAGTTGAGACTCTAGGTTAAATCCCCAGGAAACAAAACAAATCTACACTGTACAAAACTAAACCACAAAAACCTGAATCTATACCTTGCTGTTACCTGGTTACCTGTATAATCTCAGAAAGCTCCGAAATCAGTATCCAGGCCTCAACAATCAACATTTTTCTCATCTTTTCACTGTGTATTAGGTTTGCCTATTTTACATTTTAAATAAATGGAACATAGACAATATACACCTTAAAAAGATTTATTTTATGCATACGAATGTTTTACATATATGTCTGTGTAGCATGTGCATGCCTGGTATCTGTAGAGGTCAGAAGTAGACATTGGATCTCCTAGAACTAGAGATGGTTGTGAACTATCATGTGATTGCTGGGAATTGAACCCAGGCCCTCTGCGAGAGCAGCAAGTGCTCTTAACCACTGTGCCATCTTTCCATTCCTTAAAAAATTTTATGTGTATGTATATATCTCTGTGGAAAGGGTAGAGGTACCCACAGAAGTCAGAACAGGACATAAAATTTACTGTATTACTGCTTGTCCTAAGTTGCCCTACATGGGTGCTAGATACTGAACTTAGTTCCCTTCAAAAGCAGCAAGTACTCTTAATGGTTAAGCCATCTCCCCGGCCCTTGCAACAGTTTGTTGTTATGTTTTGTCTGAGATAAAGTTTCACTATATAGCTCCCAGGTTGGCCTGCAATTAGCTATCCTCCTACCTTAGTTTCCTAAGTGCTCAGATTTAAAATGTGTGCCACCACACCTGCCTTTGTCTTTCACTCAGTGTTAGCCTGAATTGCATACATCAGGTTTGTACCTTTATATATTGTATAATTTTCTACTCAAGGTAAAAAAAAAATACTTTATAAACCTATTCTACTGCTGATAATTAGGTTTATATATTTTTATAATAATTATAAAAATCTCTCAGGGCAGATGTGATGCTACCTGCCTGAAGCACCTTGGAGTCAAAAATGGAAGCATCTTGATTTTCAGGCAAGCCTAAGATATATAGTAAGATTCTGTTGCAAAAGGGAGAAAACTCACATCAGCATTTTATGTGTCCATTCCTGCACATGGCTTCCATCTCATTTTAATTTATCTTTTCACTAGTTTAAGTCCATAGGAGTACAGTATCATGAATTCTGCATCCAATGACATTTGTGGCTTGAAGGTTGCTTCAGAATTTGGCATTAACTATGCTACCATCTTGATGGTTCCAAATTACCTTTTGCCAGATTATTCTGATTTTGTTTGGTTTGCCAAAGATTGGAGTCACTGTGAATTTGAGGCTAGCCTGGTCTTCATCCTAAGTTCCAGTACTCCAGGGCTATGTCAAAGGTTCACTATGGCTCTAAGTCCTTGTTTATAGCCATCAAATGGTCTTGCACTTCAGCTCTCAATTTACATTTGTGTTTTGGAAGTCTTGTTCTCAGCAGTCTCCAGAGGTTAGGACTGGTGAAAAAGCTATACACGTCCTGAATATAAATATATATATATATTTATATTTATTTTACAATTTTAAGGGGACACACACCCAGACACCATATATATATGGTGAGAGAGAGTGAGGGAGGGAGAGAACGGGGGAGAAAGGAGGAGGGAGGGAGGGAGGGAGGGAGAGAGAGAGAGAGAGAGAGAGTGAGAGAGTGTGTGTGTGTGTGTGTGTGTTCATTTGCTTTTTGAGACAGGATTTCTCTGTGTAGTCCTGGCTGGCTGTCCTGGGTCCTGGAACTCACTCTGTAGACCAGCCTGGCCTGGAACTCAGAAATCAGCCTGCCTCTATTTCCCACGTGCTGAGATTAAAGGTGTGCGCCACCACCACTACCACCACCAGCTACAAGGCAATAATCTTATACCAGGAGAAGAATGGGGTTGCTGGGCTTTTAAGAGGTAATAATGCCTTTAAAGAAGTTATACTAATTCTCACTTTGCTGGCAGTTAAACATCATTCATATTGCTCTATTTTTTTTTTGGAGATAGGTTCTCACACGAAGTCCAGGTAGCCTAGAACTCAGAGATCCGCCTGCTTCTGCCTCCTGAGCGCTGGGATTAATGTGCCATCACTCCTGGCTTGCTTTTACCCTATTTCATGAACACTTTGTCAGCCCTTAACTCTAGACATTCTGGAGGGCAGATACAGGTCTTAAAACTTGAAATCAAATCTGTTATCTACATCGAATTTTTGTCTGTTTAAGGTTTCACGTAGTCCAATCTGTCCTTGAACTTCAAACTCCTGACCTGTCTGTCTGAATCTCTTGAGCATTGGGATAACATAGGTTATGTTTTACCATGTTCAGCCTATCTTTCCTTTCTATAGTATTTATTCTTTCATTTGTTTAAAAAAAAAAGGGGGGAATTGGGGGGGAACTAGAGAGCTGGCTCAGTGATTAGGAGTACTTGGTACTATCCCAGGAAATCCAAGTTCAGTTCCCAGCATGTAAATCAGGCAGCTTGCAACTCAAGAAATGTGTCGCCTGCCACCCTTCTAACTGTGAGCTTATATATATTCCAACATACACACAAATACTTTTTCTTTTCTTTTCCCTTCCTTTTTGTTTTTAAAGAAAAGGTATAGTCTTCTTGATTTTATAGCATCTGGGTAAACCTAAGTCTTTTCTCAGATAAACATACAAATAGATGTTAGTGGGAGTCAGTTCTTTCCTTCCAACATGTGGGCATCAGGAATCAAACTCAGGTTCTTAGGCTTAGCAGCAAGCACCTTTACCTGCTGGGCCATCTTGTTGGACCACTTCCATTTATTTAGGCTTATGTTTTCCTTTTGTGTACATACAGCTGAAGTCCAAAAGACGAGATCCCCTGTCTTTCCTCAACTGTTTGCTACTTCACTTTTTGAACTGCTTTTCATCGATCTTGAAACTTACTAAGTGGCTAAATTGCCTAACCAGTGAGTCACAGATATCTGGCTGTTTTTTCTTCCCAGCACTGAGATTATAGGTGTACACCATGGTGCCTAGTAAGCACATTACAGACACCTCCTATTTGCTGAGTTAGCCACTGTCACCCCCTTCCCCCGCCCTCTAGTAACCTGGTTTATTGGCATCTGGAGCTTGCACATTGCTTCAGGCTTGTAAGCACTGAGATTACAGGTGTATACCAGCAGACTATCATCATCATGTATTCTTCAAATTTTAACTTAAATTTTTTTTTTTCTTTTTAAGTGTATCTGTATGAATGGATGCTGTGTTTGTATAGGTGCCTATGGAGGCCAGCAAAGATATTCCCTGGAGCTGGATTTACAGACTATTATAAACTACCACATACATGCTCTGCAAGAATAGCAAGTATTCTTCTTCATCCCCCTTTAAAACAATGATTTATTTTCATCTTGTGCGAGTTGGTGTTTTGCTTGAATATATGTCTGTGTGAAGGTGTTGGATCCCTTGGAATTGGAGCTACAGATAGTTATGAGCTGCCATGGGGGTAGTGGGAAATGAACTGGGGTCTCTGGAAGAGAATCTAGACTACTGAGCCCCCTAAATAGTATTCTTTTGACGAACAGAACTACCTTTGTTTGCAGGGTGTGCTGGATAGTTTTATGTTAACTAGATACAAGCTAAAGTCTTTTAAGAGGAGGGAGCCTCAATTAAGAAAGTGCATCCCTAAGATGAGGCTGTAGGCAAGGCTGTAGGGCACTTTTGTGCACCTACAAAAGTGAGGGCACACTCACATTTGAGGGCACAATGGGACTCAACCCATTGTGGGGAGTGCCACCCCTGGACTAGAAGCCCTGGGTTCTATAAAAGAAAAAAAAAAAAGCAGGCCGAGTTCTTTTCTATAGAAAATCTTGTGGAGCAAGCCAGTAAGCAGCACCCTCCATGGCCTCTGCATCAGCTCCTGCCTCCAGGTTCGTTTCTGCCCTCAGTGCT
Organism: Rhynchomys soricoides; assembly: GCA_019843965.1. Classification (NCBI taxonomy): domain Eukaryota; kingdom Metazoa; phylum Chordata; class Mammalia; order Rodentia; family Muridae; genus Rhynchomys; species Rhynchomys soricoides. The sequence goes on from JADRCH010000009.1 coordinate 1,935,085, forward strand.
TTTGATGATAACATGTTACATGTAATTGTGAGAGAAAGAAACCCTTTCTTCCCCATATGGCTTTTGGTTATGGCACTTCATCACAACAATAGTAACCTTAACTAAGACAAGGGGTGAGATCAAACTTGGGGTCTTCTTAGTGTTTCTGAAGTAATTATTCTTATTGAGGATGATTAGAAATTAATCTATCCCATCCTTGCATATTTGAGACAGCCTTACTACATAAGCCAGTCTGGCCTCAAAAGCATGGTGATCCTTCTGCCCCAAAGTCTGATTATAGACATGTATCATCATACTAGGCTTTAGACATGTTAATTTTATCAAGTTGAAAAAAAAAATAAATTTTAAAAAGTGTGGTCAGGGGCTGGAGAAGAGCACTGACTGCTCTTCCAGAGGTCTTGAGTTCAATTCCCAGCAACCACATGGTGGCTCACAACCATCTGTAATGAGATCTGATGCCCTCTTCTGGTGTGTCTGAAGACAGTGATGTACTCACATAAAATAAATAAATGAATAAATCTTTAAAAAAAAAAAAAAAGGTGTGGTCCGTTCTTTTTGAGGTTATTCATACCTACTCTCTGTACCTATCCTACGTCCAAGAAAACATCCTGTGCATCTTTCTGGAAACTTGCTGTCACATGCGGATTAGGACGGAACAAAGTTGAAAAACCATCCTTAGTGAACAGCAGCTTGTCATGAACCACACGGCAGTATTAAACTCTGTCTGGAATCTATGTACTTATCCTCTATTCCAAGCACTGGCTTACTTAGGAGTCTTCTATTAAGAAATTTGAGAAGAGAAATCCTTACATTTTCTTCATCTACATCATCTTTTGTTTTCCTCTGTATGAATTTACTCATGGCATACCACTTTGGACAGGGTCTCATTCAGATGATTCTGGCATTCAATTCTCTCTATATAAATGACTTATTTTTATGTGCATCAGTGTGTGAGGGTGTCAGGTTCCCTGGAACTGGAGTTACAGTTGTGAGCTGACAAGTGGCTTCTGGCCCAGGTCCTTTGGAAGAGCAGCCAATGCTTTTACCCACGGGGCTATCTCTCTAGTACTCTTTTTTTCTTTCTTTAAAATAAACTTATTTTTTATGTGTATGGGTGTTTTGCTACATGCCTGCCTGCTGCCTGCAGAGGCCAGAAGAGGGAGTCAGATTCCTTGGGACTGGAGTTACAAGTAGTTGTGAGCTACCACATGGATGCTGAAAATCAAACTCAGGTCCTTTGGAAGAGAAGTCAATGTTCTTAGCCACTGAACCGTGGCTCACTCTAGCCCCATGGCTTTCATTTCTCCAGCCTTATCTCTTCTTGTCAGGCTGGGATTAATGCGTGTACTACCAGCCCAGATGAGTGAAAACTTGTTTTGAGTCATGGTCTCACTTAGCTTAGGATGGCCCCAGGAGTGGAGAATGACTTGGAACTATTTTAAACAATTTTTAAAATTTACTTACCTATATTTTATATGCATTGGTGTTTTGCCTACATGTATGTATACGTGAGAATGTCAGATTTTGAAGTTACAAACAGTTGTAAGCTGTCATGTGGGTGCTCATGTGAGATTTAAATCCCAGACTCCTTGAAGAACAGTCAGTGACCTCAACAGCTGAACAATCTCTCCAGCCCTGACTTGGAACTTCTTCTTCTTCTTCTTTTGTTTGTTTGTTTTGGTTTTCTGAGACAGGGTTTCTCTGTGTAGCCCTGGCTGTTCTGGAACTCACTCTGTAGACCAGGCTGGCCTCGAACTCAGAAATCTGCCTGCCTCTGCCTCCGAGTGCTGGGATTAAAGGCGGGCGCCACCTCTGCCCCAGAACTTCTAACCCTCTTGCCTCCATATCTCGAAGGCTGGGACTATAGGACTGTACCACAATGTCTGTTTTGAGTTTCTGGGGATCAACCCAAAGCTTTGTGCATCCCAGGCAAGTACTATACTGACTGAACTGTATCTCAGCCCTTGATTATTTCTTATCTACTGTGTTGGTGTGGGCCTGAGACAGTGCTTTCCTAAGAATCCCATGCAAACTGCTGAGCTCACAGGTCTATTAATCCTATTTTATTTCTTCTTTTCTCACCACATCATTTAGTTAGGGCTTTCAGTACAACAGGGAATTAAACTTGCTGACAATGGCTATCTTTAAAAAAAAAAAAAAATTTATTTATTTATGTATATGAGTACACTGTAGCTGTCTTCAGGCACACCAGAAGAGGGCATCGGATCCCATTACAGATGGTTGTGAGCCACCATGTGGTTGCTGGGAATTGAACTCAGGACCTTTGGAAGAGAGGTCAGTGCTTTTAACCACTGAGCCATCTCTTGAGCCCCATGGCTATCTTTAACATTGTTATTTACTTTCAGTTTTTACTACAGTTACTGAATGTGTGTGTGTGTTGGGGAGGGGCCATGAAAAGCTCACAGGACAACTTCAGGGAGTTGATACTCTCTGTCTACAATTGAGGTCCTAGGGATTGAATGCTGGTCCTTAGGTTAGGCAGCATGTGCCTTTACCCTATAAGCCATCTCACCATGATGATAGCCCTAGATTTTAAGAACAGTCCTGCTACTCCCCTTTTGAGACACTGTCTACTGTAATTTGACAGAATTATACACAGGAGAATCAAGAAGCTCAGTCAGATTGGCAAGATGGCTCAGTGGGTAGAAGCAATTGCTACCAAGCCTGATGACTGGAGTCCCTAAGACTCACATGAGGGAGAGAAATGATGTCTACAAAGTGGGGCCATGACATCAACAGGTGCTCTGTCATCAGTATACATACATACACACATTCATACATACATATATATATTGAGAAATAAGTAAACACACACATAATTGCAATAAAGAGATGTTCCTTGTCATCTTCAAGTAAATGGCTCAAGCCAGTCTGGGCTACAGGGAATCCTATCTCAAAAAGAAAGAAAAATCCCAAATTAAGCAAATTAAAGTATGTCTAAGTGTTACTAATGAAAATATGGGCCTCAAGTTTCTTTTGGTATATGATTTTAATTTTACACTCAATTTCTTGGAGTGAGTTTCCAGTTATGTGATTTTTGGGAAAACGTGGTTTTGAAAGAATTTACCCTTTTCTCTTACTTTTTCTATATGAGAGTTCAAGGCAGAGTGAGTTCCAGGACAGCCCCAGCTACAAAGAAAAGCTCTGTCTTAAAAAAACAAAAAAGAACTGAATTTATAAGATGAATCTATTAATTCATGACACTCCTTTAATCCCAGGACTCAGCAGGTAGAGACAGGGGAATCTCAGCAAGTTCTAGGACAGGCTGGTTTACATAGCAAGTCCCAGGATAGGCAGGGTTACAGAGTGAGACCATATGTCAAACAAGCAAAAAAAGATGTCAACTCTCATACCCTGGTCATCTCATTATTTTTCAAACACATATTGTGTGCAGGCGTATATATGTGTGTGTGCATACATAGCGAGGTAGGAACATACTAGGAGTTGCTTCTTTCTTTAAACCATGTGGTAGATCCATGAGAACCTCAAGGTGTCAGATTTGGTGGAAAGCATCTTTATTACTAGCTCAACAGTCTTGGTTTGTTTTTGTGTGTCACAGCTCTGGCTGGCCTGGAACTCACAAAAGTTCTACTGGAGTGCTGAGATTAAAGGAGTGCGTCACCACACCTAGGCGCCCCTCCGACTTCTTTCCTTCCTTTCTGTGTGAAGGCTTCCATGTGTATGTGCACTGTTTGTGTACCTGGTCCTTTGGAGGCTAGAAGAGGAGAAGCCAGATACTGTGGAGCTGGAGTGACAGCAGTTATGCTCTTAACTGAACCATCTCTTCAGCCATTTAAAAACAAAAAACAAACAAAAGACAGAGTCTCACTATGTAGTCCAGACTGGCCTTGCTCTCAGTATTCTCAGGTATAGAAGCTCCTCAAGAGCTAGGGTTACAGATGTGTGCATGTGTGTGGGGTATACGTCTATGTTGTGTGGGTATGTGTATGTTCTTTGTGGAGTCAAGAAATTGATGTCTTCTTTAGCTCTCCCAATTCCCTAAAATAGATTATCATAGAAACTAGATCAAAATTTGTTTTGGAAGACGGGGAGACTGGCTGTGGGAGGAGATGGGAAAGCTGGTGTTGTAACTCAAACTTGCAATTCTAAGGTAGCAGAGGCAAGAGAATTACTGTACATCTGACAACAGCCTGGAACAGATATACATGAGTTCCAGGCTAGTCTGTACTACATAGGGAGATTCTGGTTTGGTTTATTTGTTTTGAGATAAGGACCCACTCTGTAGCTCTGGCTGGCCTGGAACTTCATGCTGCAGAGCAGGCTGGCTGAGGTTGTGTGCCTCAGCTTGGGGAAGGCATGTACCATCATGGCTGGCCTTGTTCTCACTTGGCAGAGGTAGGGATGAGTTACTGTGCTTGCTAGGTAAGTACTCCATTTCCAGTCTCTCACTTTCCAGAAATGTTTGCTATGTTTTGTTTTCATAGGGATGTGGATTTTGTGGATGAATATACTAGTAAAAATTAATACATTCTTAAAACCTGTGTATTTTATATGTGGGAATTCCTCTTTAATTTATTAAAATTCATGAAAAAGGATGAAGCTGTTCACACTATCCTCCTTTTTCTTATTGTATGTGCACATGCCCAGTGTGTGTGTGTGTGTGTGTGTGTTTGTGTGTATGTGTGTGTGTGTGTGTGAGAGAGAGAGAGAGAGAGAGAGAGAGAGAGAGATGGTTCTCTTCTTCTACCGAGTGGGCTCTTGGAATTGAAATTGTCTTGTTAGGAGAAGTGGGAGGAGTCAGATGCTCTGGAACTGGAGGTATAGCAGTAGTGAGCCACCCAAATGCATGCTCAGGTTCTCTGCAAGAGCAGTGTACTCTAACCATTGAGCACCCCACACTGGCTTTCTGAGGGACAGGACTGCAGGGGTGTCCCACATGGTTCTTTTTATTATTTTACAGATTATATGTATGTACACGTGTTTCTGTGAATATATATGTATGTGTATGTGAGGCAGTTGCCAGCAGAGACCAGAGGTCTTATATCTCCCAGAGATGAAATTATAGTGCTAGGTATCAAACTCAGTCCTCTGGAAAAGGAGTATGTGTTCTTAACTGCTAAGCATTTCTCCAGACCTTCAGTGATTCTTTGATTCTTTTCTTTCTCAATTAGATTTGACTATTTAAGTGAAGGAGTCTCACATTTCCCATTTTGTTGACAAATCCTTTAGACAGGTAGTAAGTTTGCAGTATTACCTGGCTGATTAAAATGACACGTGGAAAGGAGTTGTCTAGCACCCAGTAAGCATCAGGAAGTACTAGGTCAGTAATAAGGGTAACACAAAGAAACGGCAAAAGTTACTATGACTGAAGGTATAACTATAGGTCTCCGATCCACCTTTGCATGCTTTCTTACCATTTCTGCATTTCACAATTTGGTTCACAGCTGTGGTTGATGAATCTGGCCTCATTTCCCATGCGGTAACTGTCAATCACCATTCCGCTATCCAGGTTTAAACAGTAGTGGTCACTGTGATTATGATACTGTTCAATCATTCTGTTCCTGAAGAAGAGAAATAATGGAAAGCCAATTACTGGTTAAACTGGAAGGCAGCTACTCTCATCATCAATGCTGAATCACTAATTAGTGATTAAAATAACAGTAAAGTTTCCATCTCTGATTCTCTATCCTCACCTTGCAGATTCATTGCTGTATTGGAATATCATTATTTACCTGAATTCTTGTTCGCTGACAACTTCCCCTAGGTATTCAATGATGAACTGGCCAGATTTTAGGGGTTCTTTGGTTCTAATTCCCCAACCTTTTTCCTCAGCTCGAAATCGTTCCAGACACTGCACCCACTCGTGTCTCTGTATCCTCTGGTTACAGCACTGCTCACCACAGGGGCAAGTGTTAGGGGAACACTCGGCAAAGATCATTCTAGAAAGATATAATTGCAATCAATGTATATATTACATTTTTACTGTATCCATTTTATATATTCAAATTATTTTAACTATTTTGCAGAGAGTAGCTAAACATCTAAAGATAAAAATGATACATAATTCTAAAGTTAACTTTCATAATTTTAGAGTGAGAATACAGACAACACTTTACTGCCACATAAAACTCACAATTCTCTAGTTTGTCTCAAGAGACTAGGCATCTTTAGGGTGGTATGGCTGTAGATATGCTAGTCTTTTTGTTGCAGTTTTCTTCCTTTTTCCTTTTTCCTTTTTCCTTTCCTTTCCTTTCCTTTCCCTTCCTTCCTTCCTTCCTTCCTTCCTTTCTTTCTTTGTTTTTTGAGACAGGATTTCTCTGTGTAGTCCTGGCTGTCCTTGAACTCACTCTGTAGACCAGGCTGGCCTTGAACTCACAGAGATCCACCTGCTCCTGCCTCCTGAGTGCTGGGATTAAAGGTATGTGCCACCATATTCAGCCTTTGATTTACATATCTTATTGTGGATGTGAGTGTTTTGCTTACATTTAGGGATGTGTACTATTTGAGGCTTTCTTTGTTCATGTAGAAATCAGAAGAGGCCATTTGGATCTCTTGAACTGGATTTGTGGATGTTTGTCAACTACCACATAGGTGTTGGGAATTGAACTCTGTTCCCCTGCAAAAGCCACAAGTACCCTCCAGCACTGAATCATCTTTCCAGCCACCACTTTTGATCTTCACTCACCCTCCTTAGTGCTGGAACTACAGGCAAGTAAAATGAAGCCCAGCAAAACGATGTAAACATAGCAAATGAACATGTGCTTGTATAACTTCTCAATGTGTTTTTAAAGTTTGTAATGGGGGAGGGCAAGAGGGCTACATAAAATAAAGGTCCTTGCAGTGTAGGCTTCGTGATGGACAGAATCAATTCCACATGTCATTTACTGCACATCACGCACAACAATAACAATATCTAATTTTTGGGAGGGTGGTGGACTGGGTCATACAAGATAGTGTAGACCGGCCTGAGATTCACACTATGTAGCCCAGGCTGGCCAAGAGTTTGAGATCTCCAATCTCTGCCTTTCTAGCTGTTTCAATTATAGGCCTGCATCATATGCCCTTTCAAAATTTCTAGATTTTTTTTTAAAAAAATGTATTTATTATATTTATATGAGTACACTGCAGCTGTCTTCAGACACACCAGAAGAGGGCATCAGATCCCATTACATATGGTTGTGAGTTACCATGTGGTTGCTGGGATTTGAACTCAGGACCTCTGGAAGAGCAGTCAGTGCTCTTAACCACTGAGCCATCTCTCCAGCCCCGATCTTTTAATTTTTAAGACTCTATGTGTGTGTGTGTGTGTGTGTACACACTATGCATGTATGCGTATGTGGAAGTCAGAGGTTAGTATTGGTATCTTCCTTTATTGCCCTCCAATTGTTTTTGAGACAGGATCCCGTACTGAAACCAGAGAACCAGATTGGCTAGATTTGGCTAGTCAGTAAGCTCTGGGAATATGATCACCCTGCCACCACTGCCACCATCAGTGCCACCATGTAGAGAGTTAAAGACACAAGACATGGGCATTTATGTGGGTACTGAGATTTGAACTCAGGTTCTCACGCTTCTACAACATGCACTTTACTAACTGAACCACCTTTCCAATTTACAGAGCATTCTCTTTCATGGATGGCATGGAGAAGGACACTTCAGTGGCTAAGAGCTCTTCCAGAGGGCCTGAGTTTGGTTTCCACAACCTACATTTGGTGGCTTTCATCATCTAGAATTCAAGTTCTAGGGACTGAGAACCTTTTTTGGCCTCTTCAGTGTATTCACGCACACACTCACGCACACATATGGAGTCAGAGACACACAATACATAGTACATACACTAACAACAAATGTAACTGGAAAAAAATTTTAAAAGGAAAAAAGTGTACGGAAATTCAAAAAAAGCCTTTGTAACATACATACATACACAGTATTTTCGAGGGTATAAAATTAGAAAAAAATGTCCTTTTTATATCTATCTTCTGGCCACATGGTTTCACTATGTAGCCTTGGCTGAACTGGAGCTCACTATGTCAACCATGTTGTGCCTCTTAAATGCTGGGATAAAAGGTGTGTGCACTACTGCTCAGGTTTATCTTTTTTCTTTAATTACCTGTCGATTTTGATATTACCTTGCCACTCTAGTTTGGAGCAAATGCACTTTAGGTAAGACAAGTTCAAAGACAACTAAGTTCACAGGTTTAAGGCTGGCTTTTAAACTGGAAAAGAATATTGAATTATGAAGAATGATATTGAGAGCTTAACATTGAAACTTAATAACAATATTTTAAAATATTGATGTGAAATAATTATCAAAGCTCATGTAATGGGCTGGAGAGGTGGCTCAGCGGTTAAGAGCCCTGACTGTTCTTCCAGAGGTCCTGATTTCAATTCCCAGCAACCACATGGTAGCTTTCAAACCCTCTGTAATGGGATCTGATGCCTTCTTTTGGTGTGTCTGAAGACAGCTACAGTGTACTCATATAAATAAAATAAATTAAAAAAAAAAACAAAAAACCTCGCTTAAGGACAGGTGTGGTTGTGAAGGTCTTTAATCCTAGTACCCAGAGGCAGGGGGGTGGCTTTCTGTGAGTTCGAGGGCAGCCAAAGCTACAAAGTGAGACCCTGTTTCAAAACAAAACAACTCTAGTTAACATCTATTTACTTATTTACTTGTCTGTGTATGAGTGAGACAGACCATAGAGACACAGACACACACACACACGAACACCCACAGAGTGCGTGTTGTGGTCTACATCACTTCCAGGAGTAAGTCCAGGGACAGAAAGAATTTAGATCGGCATGACTGGCAGCAGCTTCTTCACATTCTGCACCATCTCATCAGCCTTTAAAAGCCCATTATCTACTTAGAAGAATAGTCCTGAATTACATTTCTTACAGGACAATTTGAAAACAAATACACATCATCTATGTGATGACTGATCCTATCTTCTTAATGTCAGCACTCAGGAGACAAAGGCTGGCAGATAGCTGAGTTCTAGATCGGCCTAGGCTATACAGTCTAAAAAAATAACAAGATGTTTAATTTTGTAGACACTTTCAGATTCCTGCGATTGCTGGGCATGGTAGAACACACCTTCAATCCCAGCACTCTGAAGTAGAGGCAGGTGAATTCAAGGCCAGCCTGGCCTACAGACCATGTTCTAAGACAGTCATGGCCACCCAGAAAACCTGTCTCAAAAAACCGACCAACCAACCAAACAAACAAAAAAGAAGAACAAAAAAATCCAATCAACCAACCAAACAAAACAAGATTCCGGCTATCCTATCAAATATTTACATAAATTTAAAACTATGAAAACATAAGACAAAGACACTATAGATAACAAAAACTGGACTTTTTTCTTGTGCTGGAGGGGCTAGCAAAGGTGTGTGTGTGGGAGGACAGGGAAGAACTGAGAAGTGAATGTTATAGGAATGTATGATGTGAAATTCCCCAAGAATAAATAAAAATATTATGCTGGGGGAAAAAACCCAAACCAACACTACATGCTAGATAGTTCCATATAATGGAGACTTTATAATGGGTTATTTGAAAAGTCTACTAAGCCATACAACTGATTTTTTTTCTTACACATTTATGGACTTACCACATTCATTTTGTCATCTGTTAATATAAATTTACTTGTAGTGAGCAGCCTAACATGACATTTATTTATGAGCATTGTATTTTGGGTTTTTGTGGGGTTGTTAAGCAGGCTTATTAGTACTGAATATATACATGCTACTCTAATGTGAAAAATAAAATAGATGTGCTAACAAAAGTGATAGAAAATTACTTTTTTAAAATGGCGAATGGTCACATGTCAGTTTTGTGGTTACATCTTTTTTTTTTTTTTTTCCCTGATTTTCCGAGACAGGGTTTCTCTGAGTATCCATGGTTGTCCTGGAACTCACTCAGTAGACCAGGCTGGCCTTGAACTTAGAAATCCACCTGCCTCTGCCTCCCAAGTGCTGGGATTAAAGGCATGCACCACCACTGCCCAGCTTTGTTGTTACATCTTAAGGCAACTTGGTCCCATCTTATTTTTTAGTGTTGCGAGGACAGCTCAGGGTCTCCCCAGTGAGGCTTACTTCCCAGTTTGGTTCCCTCTTTTCTATGCCCTAAGATTAAGAAAACTTGAAAAAGCCAACAAAATATAAAAGATAGAGAGTAGACAAACCAAATTAATGAAACCAAATTCTCCAAATGTAAGGACAGGAAGTAAGACAGATAAACCAAAGCCATTATAAGAAGCTACAATTACGGGGCTGGATCGATGGCTCAGTGGTTATGAGCACAGGCTGCTCTTACAGACAACCAAGCCTCCAGGTTTCAGGGCATTATGCACCCTCTTCTAGCCTACAGGAGCACCAGGCATGCATGTAGTGTACATACAGACATGTAGACAAAACCCCATACACATAAATAAAAATTAATTTGAAAAATTAAAATAGCCACAATTGTATCAAAATATTTCACAGAGAACTGGCTCTGTAGACCAGGCTAGCCTCAAACTCAAGAGATCCACCTGCCTATACTTCCAAGTGGTAGGATTAATGACCATCATTGCCCTATAAAATATACTTATAAAAATTCAAAATGTATGTTTGGCTGGCTTCTAATTTGATATATATATATATATATATCAAATATATATATATCAAATATATATATATATATACCGTATCAAATTCAAACGCAGTTTTCTGTCTGTGCCTCAGAAGTGCAAGGGTACATACAGGTGTTCAGCACATGGCAAGCTTATTAGAGATATTTTAAAAATCACTGTAAAAGATGTTTTATTTTATATTTATAGGTCATTTGCATATATGTACATATCTGTGCCTGCCTGACGCCCATGGGAGTCAGAAACCACTGGGCCTGGTGTCTTTTAACTTCTGAGCCAGCTCCAATAGTGCCTTTTTTTTTTTTTTAAAAAAAACCCCTTTTTGAGACAGGGTTTCTCTGAGTAGCCTTGGCTGGCCTGGAACTCACTCAGTAGATCAGGCTGGCCTCAAACGCACAGAAATCCACCTGCCTCTGCCTCTGCCTCTTAAGTATTGGGAGGAAAACTGTGCACCACCACATCCTGGCACCCAGAGACATTTTTAATAGTAAGACACTGAAAATAAATTAGTTGACCAAAAGAGAATTTTGGCCTATCAACTTGACAGATGATAGAAAGTTCCTCAAAGTGATAATATATAAATTTAAAATATCTGTAAGTAGCTGGGCATGGTTATTATCACAAAGCATGAAACTTATACACACACACCACCAAAAAAAAACCAAAACCAAAACCAAAAAACAAAACAAACAAACAAACAAAAAAACAATGCAAGCCGGGTGGTGGTGCACAACTTTAATCCAGGATTTGGGAAGAAGAGGCAGGAGGACAGTTTTGAGTTCAAGGACAGCTTTGTCTATACAAGTTCCAGGATAGCCAGGACTACATAGAGAAACCCTGTCTCATAAAAACTAAACAACAAAAAACCAAGACAGGTTAAAAGCTAAGGCAGAAAGATTGTTTTGTGTTTGAGGCCAGTTTGGGCACATAATACTAGCTTAGACTGAGCTACAAGATAAGACCCTGTCTCAAAAAATAAAATAAAAACAACAGAACATTTGTGAGTGAAAAGTCAGTACAACAACAACCACAACCACAACCACAACCACAACACCCACAGCAAAAATACTGATAATTGGGGCTAGAAAAAAAATCACCCAGTAGTTAAGAGCACTTGCTTATTGCTCTTGCCAAGGACAGGGATTCAGTTCCTAGTACCCACAGGAAAGCTGACAACTACCTGTAATTCAACTCCAAGGGATGCAATGACTTCTGGTCTTTCTCAGTTCCTGCATGGGTGTGGTAAAATTTCACAGGTGTGCGTGCATGTGCACGCAGGTGCACACACACATACAGAAATATAAATAAATATTTCCTAAAAACTCACTGTCTATACCATTATTATCAATAATATATACTTCTGTATAAAAGACCTTATGTGCATTTATAGTAGTATAAACCAGGAAAGATTCCCAAAGGGCATTTTCACACTAACTTCTCCAGCTGACAGGGCAGTTATCTTTGGCAAAGATCATGATGTAAAGGCTACTTGTAGTTCTGATTTTTTGAGACAGGGATTAGCTTTGTACCCCCAGCTGGTCCAGAACTTACTTTGTAGAGCAGGGTATAGCCTAAAATTTGTGTGGTTCCTGCTGTCTTAGCCTTTACAGTGCTAAGATTATAGTACAGGTGTGTGCTGCCATACTCAGAGCATTAAGTTCTTTATTTTCTGTAAATTTATCTGCATTACTAAAACCCACAAATTCTATTTCTTCTCTTTTCCTTTCTCTTGGGCATTTCCATTTTTTGCATGGTAGAATAAAACCTAAGTTTCAGCACCTGGGAGGCTAAGTAGGAAGAGCAGAGCTCTAAGACAATGGGAAACAAACAGTTCCCACTAAAACTAGTCATTATCTCCAAGTGAGTTAACTCCAGGCACATAGTGTTTCTGATGACATTATCACCATCTCACAGCATCAGTGGTCATTGATCATGTGTATGCTTATACATGCCAAGAGTTTTTCTTGAAAATTGTGCCTTTCCTTTGGGATGTCCCTACCAAATGTTGAAAGCTAGGAAGGCATTTAACACTTTATCAACTAGGTGATGGTGGCCCCTTTTATCTTAGTACTTGGGAGGTAGAGACAGGTAGATCTTTCTTGAGTTTGAGGCCAGCCTGGTCTACAAAGCAAGTACCAGCACAGCCAGGGCTGTCACACAGAGCAATCATGTCTCAAGAAAGTAAAAAAAAAAAAAAAAAAAAAAAAATCAATTAACAAAATAAACAGAAAATATTTTGCACATTAATAGATTACAACATCTCATATCATCCACAGAAACTTCCCCCAAGGAAGGTAGCACGAAATTAACCATCCCTACATCCCATCAACAGTAAGAAGACTTTAAATTTATTAGATACACAAGATTCTTTCTGACAGTGTTTTCCATCCGTTAGTATCAGTACATTACATGTAGAGGAGAGAGGAAAGGTACTATTGCACACATACACAGCCCCTAGGACTTGGCTTTACAGTACCTATTGAGGCAGTCATCCCCACAGCCCTTCCTGGTGTCATCATCTGGCTTCTTACAATTGCAGGTGGTAGCCTCATAACCAGAAAGAGGTTTGACATCAACGTAGACATCTTAGAAGACAGCAAATAAAAGTTTTTGAACATACAGAATTATCTTTCAAGTGTCAAGACAGGAGGAACATTGATGTTTTAAGGTGGGAAAAACATCTTCTAAGTTACTCACTTGAACGGATTTTTTTATACAGGGGGACATCTGGCTTTTTGTATAGCTAGAAGAAAAAAAAAAATCTTGATAAAGCATTTTGTTTCATATGACAGTGTGGCACCGACCCCTAAAAATACAGGAAGTGTCTTCCGTTCATACAGAGATATTTGTAGGACGCTGGGTATGATGGCTCCTCTCTATAACCCTTGGGCAGGAGGATCACTGTGAGCTTAATTTAAGCTACACAGTAAATACTTCTGAGACATTCTGAACTGAATATGACTGAGGAAAATACAGAGTGATCTTTTTATTCCCTCCCCATAAATAAAGGGTGACAGAGAATTAGAATTAATAAGCACTAAAGAGTTTACAAAAAGTTACATAAACAATTTTTTGAGACACCATCTATACACCCTTGGATTGCATGAAATTTTCTATGTAAACTTTTGGCTCTTCTATCTCCCTTCTGGAGTGCTAGGACTACAGGTGTGTTTGAGAACATCTGAGTAACAGCAATGTACTTTCAATTTTTTTTCTTTAGCATGGTGCTGCATAATAATCGAAGGGAAAAAAAAAAAAGACTCTAAAGACCAAAGCTATTATTCACTTGCATAACTTAAGATTCTACTGCTCCTATGAAAAGAAAGGGAAGGGGGTGGGAGTGAAGGTAATGTAAAGGCAGAAGGCAGGTTCAAGCCTCAGCATGACCCCTCCCCAAAGCACAAAACTCTGTAAACCCTAAACATGTATAAGGTTTGTTAACAGGGCAATTATATGAAAATAGGAAGATTAACTGGCCTCCCAGCAGGCACACTCATTGGCTGGGAAGATTTTCATCAGGGTGTCTAATCAACAAGTAGAATGTGTTGTTGGTGCTTATCTGCAATTCCAGAACCATGGAAATTAAAGCAAAAGCTCAGATGTGTAGGTTGGCTTTAGCTACATAGCAAGTTCAGTGCTGGCCTGGGTAATATGAAGCATTGAACAAAGAGCTCTTATGTTTGAATTAAGGTATGTTGCAAAAGAAATAACAATTTGAACCAAACTCCATCATTTAGTAATGTGTCACAATTTATTTCATCCCTTTTTTTCAGTACATGCTGAAAGCCCATCTTCATAATCAAAAATGAGAAAAAAAAAAAGCTATCTAAAAACAAATTAAAACAAAAGCAACTCTCCCAACCAAAGATAATATAAACAGACACAAATATCCAACTTCTTCATGTAGGCTCTGGGTTTTCTGCCTGCACACAGTTCCCAAAATAATGACTCTGAGACCTAATAATTTATAAATAAATCATAAGCTAAGGCTCGTTCCCACTAGCTTATAACTCCATTAGGTGAAGCCTAATCTATATCTGCCAGAAGACTAGTTACCTTTCCTCAGTTTCGTGTATCTGTCTTCCTCAGTCAGGGCTGAATCTCCATCTTGATTCTTTTCCAGATTCCTCTCTCTCTCTGTTGGATGTCCCACCCTCTATTTCCTGCCTCAGCTAATAGGCCATCAGCTTTTTATTGACAGGTGACACTTCCACACAGTACACAAGAGATTCTTTCTACATTTGAGACTTGTTGTTGCTCTCTAGTCTAAAAGGAGATACAATAATCTACCCTTTTATCTTTTCACCTCTATTAACACCCCCACCCCCCATACTGATACTCTCTAAGAATTCAGAAACCATCAGAGAAGAGGAGGCAGAGGAAGCTGAAGGTTTTGGTTTTCCAGAGTTAACTTTTGTTTGGAAAACACTGTTTTACAATGTAGCTGTAGTTGGCCTGGAACTCACAGAGTCTACTTGCCTCTGCCTCCTGACTGCATAAAGAGCTGTCACCACCACATTCATCAAAGATAACTTTTGAGAGTATTTTAGCTAAACTCAATAAAGAAACAAACAAAAAGCCAAAAAGCACCTGTTTTTTATTTCATTTGTATGAATACTTCTAACCCCCTATGGTTGTTCTAAAGACAGGGCCTAGAATCTTTAATTAAGGCCTGGGGATCCTCTTTCTTCCTTCCTTCCTCCCTCCCTCCCTCCATTCCTTCCTTCCTTCCTTCTTTCTTTCTTTCTTTCCTTCATAGAGACAGGGTTTCTCTTTATTGCCCTGACTGTCCTGGAACTCACTCTGTAGGCCAGGCTGGCCTCGAACTCAGAAATCCACCTGCCTCTGCCTCCCAAGTACTGGGATTAAAGGCGTGTGCCACCACTGCCCGGCAAGGATTCTTTTTTTTTTTTTTTTTAAAGTGTTTAATCTATATTTTCCCAAGACCTGCATGAAATATAATTCTTATAGCACAAACTCTTTGCTACCAAAGCAGTAAGAGTAAGAACAGAAGGTTGCCCACTGAAGCAAGAACTTACTGTAATTCTGAAATATGAACAAAGGCTTTGCCCATTAAATACGTACACAAATTCATTTCTCTTAATCTCTAACCTTTTACAAGGACAGTTCTCAATATATCCTAAGACATCATCACAAGGAGCCAGAGGAAACAAACTTTTCTCCTTACTCCCTAACCCTTATCACTTAAAAAGAAAACCTGGTAAAAGAGGCTCTTTGTACCTGATTGTGTTTCCACTGCCAGAGGATGTCGTAGGGAAGCTGGAAGTCAATTCTCTTCTGTCTGAGATACTTTCCTGAAATTAAAAACACTCAATTTCAACAACCATTCTGATATGCAGTCCATACAAAGAGAGCACAGTCACACGCAAAATATGTTTTAAATTTATACTCATCTCTAGAAAAATTAGGTTAATGCTACAAAAAAAGGGATAAGGGCTGATGAGAAGGTCAGTGGTTAAGAGCTTGCTGCTCTTGTAGAGGACAGGGAATCTGCCAGTCCAGCTTCAGGGATCTGATGCTCTCTTCTAACTTCTGCAGGCAGTAGGTACACCAGAATGCGTACAAAGCCACGCAGGTAAAAACGGTCATACACACAACAACAACAACAACAACAAAACAACAACAAAAATCTAAAAACTAAAGGGGGAAGAGTGCAGAAACCCAGGCTGGCTCATGGATTAAAGTTATCTGCTATCAAGCTTGACTAACTGAATTCAATCCCTGGAGCACACATGCTGGAACAAAGAGACTGGACTCCTACAATTGTTCTTTTGCTTTCGTGTGGCACTGTGAAACATATATTCCCACATACAAAATTAAATAATTAAAAAGAATGAAAAGGGACATACTTGAATTTACAGAACTGAAGAACACATGTCACCCATGAAATGGTTCAGCAGGTAAAACACCTTGACCCTGGTCCCCAAGTGCATGGTGGAAAGAAAACCAGTTCCTGAACGATGGCCTTTGACATATTTTACACACACACACACACACACACACACACACACACGAAGAGAGATGGCTCAGCACTTTAAGACTGCATACTAGTCTCTAAAGCACCTGAACGTGGTTCTAAGCACCACACGGGTGTCTCATAATTGCATGTAACTCCAGCTGCACAGGATCTGACACCCTTTTCTGGCTGTTGGACATGTAAAATACTCACATACAGACACAAATACCCCACTTTAGTCACAGCACTCAGGAGGCAGAACTCCCTGAGTTTGAGGACAGCCTGGTGTACACAATGAGATCCAGGACAGCCAGGGCTACACAAAGTAGAGGGAAAAGTACATGTAAATTGGACTTAAAATGCTATTAACATTTTCCTGCACCTTGAACTACTACTTTCTTTTTTGCTTTTTCTTTCTTTCCTTCCTTCCTTCCTCTTTTCTTTATTTTTGGAGAAAAGAGTTTCTCTTGTGTAGTCCTGGCTGTCTTGAAACTCAGAGATCCTTATGCCTCTACCTCCTGAGTGCTGAGATTAAAGGTGGACACCATCACCATTACCCAGCTTCTGCAGACTCTTAATACTGACAGAAAAAAAGTTAATAGTTTAGACTGGTCCTAAGAAAAGGAAACCAGGTCTTACTATGCATTCTTGACTGTACTGGAATTTTCTATGTAGAACAGGTGCAATGAAGAACACAGGTACTTTTCCTGGATTCAGGATATACAATTTCTTACCAATAAGTTCTGTGGACTTAGTACTCACCAACATGGATGGGCGCTGGGAATAACCCATACTCATGCTCTCCAGGAGTGTACTCCAACTTTTCTTTCTTTAACTGGATTAATCGGCTCTTTGGGCTGTGATGAAAAAATGAATAAGAAACAAAGCCAATTAAATTTCTTTCTGAAGCCAAATGAAAATAGATTAAATCTGGTAAGATGGCTTAATGGGTAAAGGCACTTGCCACAAAGAATGACAACCTGAGTTAGAACCCTGGGAACTCTACTGTTGAAAGAAAGAATTGATTTTTGAACCCTGTCCTTTGTCCTCAATGTGCATGTGTGCAAGCCCATTTTCAATAAATAATTAAAAAGAAAAAAACATTAATCTAAAACCCATACTTAAAAAACTCAGCAGTTAATAGCATTGCCTGTTCTCTATAGAGAGGACCTGAGTTCGGTTCCCAGAACCTCTATCAGCTGGAGAGGACCTGGAATCCTCCTTTGGCCTCTGAAGGTATTGTCATGTACCTGCAAGCACCTGTGGATGCACATAAAAATAAATAAATAAATAAATTGTAAATTCAAGAAATCCCCCTTAAAAGGGGTTTTTTAATACTGTCTAAATTTTACAAAAAGAATTTGAATATCAGGGGCTGGAGAGATGGCTCAGTGGTTAAGAGCACTGACTGCTCTTCCAGAGGTCCTGGGTTCCATTCCCAGCAACCACATGGTGGCTCACAACCATCTGTAATGGGATCTGATGCCCTCTTCTGGTGTGTCCGAAGACAGCGACAGTGTACTCATATAAATAATAAGTACATAATTCTTTAAAAAATTTTTGAATATGGTATCTAATTTTATTTTATTTGTTTAATAACAGCCCTGGCTGTCTAGGTAAGATGGTTTGCAGCCATGGAGCCAATGGTAGGAGGAGAGAATTCATACCTCAGCCTTTTCTCCACACGTGCACATGGTAACCTGCACTCACGCAGACATATCATACAAAATAAAACAAAACAAAACAAAAAAGGATTTATTTATGTGTTTTCCTTGTATGAGTACAGTTGTCACATGTATGCCTGGTGCTTGCAGAGGCCAGAATCGGGCAATGGATCCCCTGAAACTGGAGTCCTCTGCAGGATCACAAAATGCTAACTACTAAGCCATCTCTGGTCCATTTCTTCAGCCCTTTGAAGGGAGGGAGGGAAAGGAGTGGGGGGGAGGGAGAGAGGGGAGAGAGAGAGAGAGAGAGGAGAAAGAAGAGAGGAGAGAGAGAGAGAAGGGAGAAAAAGGGAGAGAGGGAGGGAGGGGGGGAGAGAGAGAGAGAGAGTGAGTGTGTGTGTGTGTGTGTGTGTGTGTGTGTGTATGTATGTGTGTGTTTCAAGACTAGGTTTCTCTGGGTAGCCCTAGCTGGCTGTCCTGGAATCTAGTCTGTAGTTCAGGCTGACTTTGAACCAAGAGATCTGTCTGCCTTCGCCTCCAACGTGCTGGGATTAAAGGCGAGCATCACTAACAATCTGGCTGGCAAAGAATTTTAAAATAAATTTCTTTAGGATTTATTATCAGTAAATATTGGGTTAATATACTGTTTGGTTCAAAGTGGGCCTATAAATTAGCAATGCTGGCAACTCTATTGTAAACAAAAGCCTAAACATAATCCCTCGGGATTCTCAAAGGCAGGTCTCTGTTTACCAGGAAAAGCACTACCTTCCTTATCTCCCCTTATCCACAACAGTCATCTACCTCAGGTAAAACATCTTGGTCTCAATTAATCAAAGCAGCCTGCACTTTGCTGACTATCTTACAAAGCATGAGTGCTTTGCTGCCAAGTTGCTGTTTTCTGCTCCCCTGAGAAATCTTAGCAGTTTGATTCCCCAATACATTTTTTTTTTACTACCCAGAGAATGATCCAGCTTGGCATTCTCACTTTCTCTCACATATATCTATTTTATATGCATATATAGATGGGGCCATGTAACTTTTTTCTTGGATAAAATTTTCATGGATTAAAAAAAAAAAGGCTGGAAAGAACAGGTCTGTGCTAGACAAGTGCTCCATGAAGACAGTAACCCAAGCTTTGGGTCTCTTAAATCTAATCATCTTTCAGTTTTATACTTTTCTGTTAGGTTCAGAGCCTCATACCGGTATTTATTTATTTATTTATTTATTTATTTATTTATTTAGAGATAGGATCTCACTGTGTATATAGGTCTAGCTGGCCTAGAACGTGCCATGTAGGCTAGCCTCAAACTCATAGAGATCCACCTGCCTATGCCTCTCAAGTGATGGGATTAAAGAAAACTTGAAAAATACCCCCTGAACCTCCTGACTGGCTTAATGACCATTTCATTTTTTTTTTTTAAAAAAATAAGTAAATAAAAAAACCTGAAAACTGAATTCAGGCCAGATGTGGCAGCCCATGCCTATAATCCCAGTACTCTGACATGAGGCTAGTTTTTAACTTTACCACAAACACCTCTTGGTATTTAAAAATCACCCCCCAACCCCCAAGAGAGTGTCTCAAAAAAAAAAAAAAAAAGAAAAAAAAAAGCAGTGTCTCACGCAGGTCAGGCAGGTCTAATTCTCTATGTACTTGAGGGTGGCTCTCACCACCTGCTCTTCCTTTCTTAACTTCCTGTTTGGATTATAGACAAGCCCAAACATATACAGGTATGAGACACTAGATATCAGACCTGGGCTTTCAGCTTAAGCAATTTACCAAGAGCCAGACCAAAGTTTTCTAATTAGAATACACAGCTGGGATCTCAGGGCGGAGCCGGATGGCTGGTCTACAGGGCCAGTGCTAGATTCCATTGCAAAAAAGTAGCAAAGGAGTACTTGTATTTATCAAGTTGTATCAAGGACTCATAAAGCTCTTCAAACAATGCAAGAAAGTTTATTTATTTGACAAATGATTTAAGCAACAAAACTCCAAATACATTTATCTGCACAGTGTTATTTAACTTCCATCTGTCCGTCCTTCTTTCATTTATTTATTTATTTGTTTATTTTTGAGAAATGTCTCACTATGTAGTCTGGCAGGCCTGTAAAGAATAATGCCCTTGAACAACTGACAAGCTTCCTGTCTCTGCTTCCAGAGTACTTGGATTAAAAGGTGTACAGTATCACACCTGGTATTCTTTTTTACTTTTAAACAACAAAAGGAACAATTAGAATCCAAACTACAGAATGGATCTTAGGGGAGGCCAAACATCAAGAATGATAATTATAACCTAGTGCATCATCAACAGTCCAGTCAATAAAGGTACTTGAGAGTGCTATACATACGAAATATATTATATATATAACATATATATAATACATATGTATAATATATGTGCATATGTATGTATATCACACACACACACATATATAAATATAAAAGTGTGTGTCCATACAAATGTAATACATTTTTTACCTTAAAAAAAAAAAAACAAAACATGGGTGGATAATAGGTATTAGAAGCTGTAAGCTACTACTTACTCTGTAGTTTTGTAAACATCAGAATACAGCCCAGCTCTCTGGTATTTCTTCTTTGGAGGACGTGGGGCTTTCTTTTCTCGTGGGATGAGAGCCAGCACAGGTTGCAAGTTACTTTCAGGTACAGAAGGTTCAGCTGGGGTTTCAAGAGGACTGGGAATTTCAACTGGTGTTTCTATAAAGCTAGAAAAAAAAAGTTTGAAGATGTTATTGTAAAAAAATAATTATATACTTATTATTTACTTATATATATAATTATTTTATACAGACTTATATTTTATACAATACATATACATATATATATATATAGTGGTTTTTTTAAGGTAGAGTCTTGGCATATATATAATTATTTTATATAGACTTATATTTTATACTATACATATACATATATATATATAGTGGTTTTTTTTTTTTAAGGTAGAGTCTTGGCCTTGAACTTGCTATATAGCCAATCATGGCCTTAAACTCCTGACTCTTGTGCCTCCCATTTCCATGTACTGATATTACAGCCTTGCTTCAAGCATGTTGGTGCCTACTTCTAATTTCAGAGTCAGGCACAGATAGTCCTCTGAGTTAAAGGCCAGTCTGGCCTATACTGTTGGGTTCTAGGCTAGACAGAGCTTCATAGGAAGACTCTGTCTTAAAAGAAAAAAACATCAAGGCACATGAGTATGGTGATCAGTGCCTTTCATCCTACTGCTTAAGAAGTTGAGGCAGGGGCTGGAGAGATGGCTCAGTGGTTAAGAGCACTCACTGGCTGTTCTTCCACAAGTCCTGAGTTCAATTCCCAGCAACCACATGGAACTGTCTGTAACTCCAGTTCCAGGGGATCTGACACCCTCACACAGACATACATGCAGCCAAAACACCAATGGACATAAAATTTTAAAAAATCATTTTAAAAAGTTGATGCAGAAGGATCAGTTTAGAGTCCAGTCATTCTTGGCTGCAGAGCAAGTTCAAGACCACCCTGTCTCAGCAACCAAAATCAGTGTAGTCAGGTGTAGAGGGTCACACATGTAATCTCAGCACCCTCGAGGGGAAAGCAGGAAGACGTCATAAGTCTGAAGGTAGCCTAGCATAGTATGACTGTGTCTGAACAACAACAATCTTCAAAGAAGCCTGGTGATGGCAAATCGATGAACAGAACTACTACCTTGGCTGAGGCAGAGGGATGTCAAGTTCAAGGCCAGCTCGGACAGCTTACTGAGACTTTTTCCAAAAAGTTAACAACTCACAAAAAACTGACTTGGGACTATGGCTAGGTTTTAGTCACATACCTTAGAATACCTTACAATGTAACATCATTCAAACTACCATGGCTAAAATAAATCCGTTCAAATTTTCTAAAAGTATAAACTTTTTTTTTTTTTAAACAAGAATGCAAGACACCATGAGAAAGGTCTACTCAAATAAAACAAAGTAAATCATAATAAATTTACTGAAAGTCAATAAAAAAAAAAAAAAACAAGTGTCACTGATCAAACAGTTTATCTCAAATGTATTGGAATGTATGTTCACGGCCATGTTGATTTTAGAATGGGTCCATTCATTCATTTATTCGAAACAGGGTGTCACTCTATAGTCCAAGGTGGCCTGGAAAGCATGGAAATCCTCTTGCCTCAGTCTCTTGAAGACTGGATTACAGGAATATCCTACAGACCAAGCTATACTTTTCCATTTTGATAAAATATAATTGGGGTTTTGATGGCTAGTTCCCCAAATCTATATAGAACATTAGAAAGTTATGACATCAGAATAGTATTTAGCTTTCCAACTGCCAAAAATGTCTGACTTGTGTAACTGCTGAACCATCTCTCTAGCTCCTCTTCCATTTTTCATGCATCTGAGTGTGGTGTATGTGTAAATGCATGTTAATCTGTGTGAGTATGGGAGTATGTGTATGCAAATGAATAGAGTCCTTAGGTAGATATGAGGAATCATCCTCAATTGCTTTTCTACCTTATTTGATAAACGGTCAATCTAACCCGGAAGACTATGGAATGGTAAATTTAGCTCGCCAGCTTGCTCTGGGGATCCCTTGTCTCCACCTGAGACTGGAAATACAGGTGGCTATCATGTCTATCCAGCCTTTATGTGGGTCTTGAGAGGTCCTGAACCCAAGAGCCATGTCCTCAGTCCCTATTATTAAGACTTTTTTTTTTTTTTTGAGGTAAGGTCTCATTCTGAAGCTTAGGCTTCTGGAACTCAGAACGGTACCTGTCTTAGTGCTGGGATTACAGGGTTGGTTCACCATTTCCAGATTAGCTGTAGAGTTCATTTTTCATTAAAAATATTTTCTTTTTAAATAATGTACCTGCATATGTATAAACACTAGATCCCCAGAGCTTGAGTAACAAGCACTTAACCCCCCCCTTTTAAAGTTGTGAATACAACTTACATTTTGTCAAATGATGTTCCTTCATCTATTAATATAATATTTTTCTTTAACCTATTAATATACATTTCAGATGTTAAACAAATTGTGCATACACAGGACCTATCTCACTGTTAGAAGATTTTTTTTTAACTGCTTGCTATCCTTACAATTCAAATGTTTTCACTCCTATGTCTGAGATTGCATTTCATTCTCCTGCCTAAAACACAAATGTTTTCTGCTATCATGTCACTTATATGAATTCTCCATCGTAGTAATATTTCAAGTGTTGTTCATGGAACATATACATCAAATCATGTTTGGAGTTTGTCAGAAATGAACATGTCGGAGTGGGGGACGTAATTCAGAAGAGTAGGTACCTAGCATATGTGAATACCCACTAGCTAAAACTAAAAAGAAAAGCAAAAATAGAAGAAAACCTGAAACAACCCCAACAAAAACCAAAAGCAATAAAAAGAAAGGAAAGGAAAGCACATGCTAGAGGCTAAGGCTAAGAGGGTGGTGGATTCCAGGCCTGTCAATACTATGAAAGCAAGGTCGAAGTCAAGTCAAACAATGCAGTCAGACCCTGCCTTCAAAGGCAAACAAGCAAATAAAACAACAGAACTGAAGCCAAACACCTATATCTAGAATGCCATTAAATTAGTTGTGAGGTCCAGGATGGATATTTTAAGTATCCTTGGTGGTCTTTGACATATTCCCTGAGAAGCTCTCTCTACAGAAGAGCTTTCCTGATCCTGCTCGGACTGTAACACTCTGGATTAGATTGTAATCTTTTCTTCCTCATGTAGAGCCAAACTGGTTCCAGTCCTGCTCCAACATCCAATTGGGAGTAATATAGTGACTCTGCTCTAGAGGGACGTCAAGATCTAAGAATTGTTTACTCTGGAGTGAAGGGGGTCTGGGGCTTGAACACAGGCTCTGTAGCACGATACTTAAGAGCTCTATCACTGAAATACATCCCTTCTAACTGTTGAGGGGTTTTTTGTTGTTGTTGTTGTTTGCTTGCTTGCTTGCTTTTTGTTTTCTCAGACCACACTGGCCTTGAACTTGCTACACATCCAAGGATGATCTAGAGTTCTGGATCTGCCTGCATCCACCTTCCTAGAGTTGGGATTTACAGGTGTACACCATCCTTCAACTGAACTACAGGACCAGAGCGTTGGTATTTCTCTAATGTACTACAGGCTAACTCTGAACTTATTATACAGGTGAGGCGAATCTCAAACTTTTGAGCATAGTCATGTGTTGTTTCTCATTTGCATTTTTATTTTTTGCTTTATGACACAGTCATGCTTGCAACTCTGCCTGAACTCTCATTACAACTTGCAATAATCCTCATACCCAGTTGTAAAAATGGCTCAGCAGCTTAGAGCTCAAGTGGCTCTTTAAAAGGACCTGAGTTCAGTTCTCAGTACCATGTCAAGCTACTCACAACTGAAGGTATCTGACACTGTCTTCTGGCCTCTGTGTGTACCTGCATTCAAATGTACATAGTGACACAGGTAAAAACAAACAAACAAACAAACAACCCACAAAAAAATCCTCTTGTCTACATCATGAGTGAGATTACATCCATGGGCCACCTGTTTTCTTTCTTTATATATTCTGGACACCAGTAATTTATGAACAGCATGTCTTGTAAATGTACCCTACCATAGTGGAGCTATGTAAGGATGTTATTTGGTATATAGAAATCCAAACTTATAATCCAGAATAACAATGTCTACTCTTATGGTTGCTGCTTTTGAGATTTCATAAAACAAAAGACTGAGGGGCTGCAAACATGGCTCATTCAGGGAAGAACACTTGCTGCTCTTCCAGAGGACACAAGTTCAACTTTGTAGCAATAGCATCCATATGGTAGCTTACAACTATCTGTAACTCTAAGTCCAAGTAATCTGATGTCTTCCTATGGCTAATATGGGCAACAGGGACACACATGATGGCATAGCATGCACACACGCACACACACACACGCGCACACACACACACACACACACACACACACACACCCCCTACTGCCCTTTCATACTTGGAAAATAAAACGGACTTTATAAATATCAGACAATCTTTCAGAGGCTAGAGAAACAGACATCTCAGAAGTTAAGAGACTTGGCTATTTTTCCAGAGGTCCCAGATTTGATTCCCATAACTCACATGGCAGTTTACAACTGTCTTTAGCTCTAGCCCCATGATATCTGACATTTTCTAGCCTCCATGAGTATCAGGCATGCATGTGGTACACACACATACATTCAGACAAAACACCCATATACATTAAAACAAAAAACCCAACAATCATAAATTAAATTTGGGGATGGAGAGATGGCTCAGTGGTTAAGAGCACTTGTTCTCAAAGAGGATCCAATTTCTTGCAGACAAATGGTGGTTTATAACCAGCTTTTTACTCCAGTTCCAGGGGGAACTTGTCTGACCTCCCAGGGTACCAAGCCTGCATGTAGTAGCTAGCACATACATAGAGGCACATATGAAATGCATAACTCTAATTTAAAATTCTTAAAGGAAAAAACTGTACATCCAGCAATCATCAATCTAGGCATTGTGGCACATTGCCTTTAATCCTAGCAGAGGTAGCCACATCTCTGTAAATTGTAGGTCACATTGATCTACATCTCAAGTTCCAGACTAGATTGGAATATGTAGTGAGACCCCGTCACTAAAACAAATACCAAACCCAAAAACCTATCCCAACCACAAAAACACCCCCCAAACAAACAAACCAAACCCAAACCAAGAACAACAACAAAAATAAAAACCAAGACAACCAAACAACAAGAAACTATAAGACTAGTGATATGGCTCAATGGGTAAAGGCAGTTGTTGCCAAGCCTGCCTTGAGTTCAGTTCCTAGAACCCACATGATGGAAGGAGAGAGAACAAACGCTTCCTTTCATGGTTGTTGTTTTGATATTTTATAAAATAATTACCTTCCTAGACATAAAAAGAAACACTTAGGAACTAAAGAGATTCTCAGTGGTTAAGAGCATTGGCTGCTTCTAGAGGACCTAGGTTTGAGTTTCAGCATCCATGCATGAATGTGACGCTTGTTCCAGGGGATCTGATACCTTCCTTTTGGCCTCTGTGGCACCAGCCATGTAAGTGCTGCACAGCCATACACGGAGGCAAACACTCACACACATAAAATTAATTAATATACTAATTATTGTAGAATTTTTAATCCCAATCCGGAGTTTCTACCCTAACTTTGACCATTTAGTTCCTGGATAAAAGACAACCTTTATATTTACAAAAAACCTTAATCAATACTAGAGCTGAGCAGATATTTACCCTTTATGCTATTAAAATCTATTTTTTAACCAATAACCCCGAGCTATTACTCACTATGTTTCGTCTGGGCTGCTCTTAACCCCACCTGGCCAGCCCTCAGAGCCATGCTTTCTTGACTCCTAACCCAGGGCAACTTTCTCTTCCTCCTTATCTCCCCCTCCCCGTGGTTTTCCCCAACCCACCCAGCCCTGGGAACCCTAAAACCAGGCTACGTCTCTTCTGCCCAGGTACTGGCTGTTGGAATCTTTCTTTACCAATCAGAAATAACTTGGGAGCAACCCAGTCTTGGGAGCCCACACTTAGTATAACATTACACAGTCAAAGGGCAAATCTCAATAACTAATCAATTTACTGATCTTGAGACAAGGGTCTCTCTATATAGTTCTAGCTTCCCTGGCACTGGCTCTTGGCCTTAAACTCAGAGATCCTCTTGTTTCTACCTCCTGAGTGCTGGGATTGAAAGCCTGTGCCGTAATATCTGACTAAAGAAAAAAATTTAAAAATGTTAAAAAGAAAAGAGAAAAATTGCAGGGAAGACAAGCTGCACATCTCCACAGCTGCCTGGAGGAAAGAAAGAGATGGAGAAGAGGAAGAAAGAAAGCCATGCCTTTTTGAGTTACATCCAACATTTGAGCAGCAGCCACATGTCAAAAGAAAAGCAGAGTCAGAGAAGGAGTGAAAAAGCTCACTGTATCAGAGAAAACATATTTTAGGTTCTGACATTATACAAAAGAAAGAAAATGAGTGGAAAAGTCAGGACTCAGAAAAGGAAACAGACCCAAGAAAATCTTTACGGCGGCTCTGTAGCAACTCCCTTTGAGGACACCATATTCAGTGAAATAAACCAGTCACAAATAGACAAGTACTATATGATTTCATTTATAAGCAGTACTTACAGTAGCCAAAAATAAAAAATAAAAAAATAAAAAAATCACAAAACACAAAGCAGGATGTTAGGTTTTAGGAGGTTAGGAGGCAACAGGGAGCACAGGCAGTTGTTATGAGATCCTGTCTCAGCAACATCCAAACTTCAGAGCAGAAAACAAAATAACAAAACACACACACACACACAGGGAGAGAGAGAGAGAGAGAGAGAGAGTAAGAGTGAGGGGGAAGGGAGGGACAGGAAAGAAGGGACGGAGGGACTGACCAATAGACTGAAGCTGGCACATATACTCACACCTTAGAGACAGAAGCAGGCTGACATTTCTGAGACCAAAGCTAGCCTGGTCTACATAGTTTAAGTTCTAGGCTAGTCAAGCTACAAAGTAAGAAAATGCCTCAAAAAAAAAAATAAATAAATAAATAAAATAAATTTTTTTGGGGGGGGGGCTGTGTATCACAATAAACTTTTAAATCATTCCCTAAAAGTGAGCTTTGTATTTTGAATCTTTAAGCGCTTTTACTTTGTATATGTACAAATATTTTTTTGGCCACTTTATGTTTAAGAAAGGGTCTAAATATATTATGTGGCCTACGATGGCTTACAATGCAATGTTAGTATAGCTTAGATTGACTTTACAGCTCCAGATCATTCTCCTTCAGCCTGGAATCACTGGCGTGCCCAAGTACCTCACCCAAAACATTTTCCCATAGTAAAAAGCAGGTTTTGCCTGGCAGTGGTGGCACACGCCTTTAATCCCAGCACTCAGGAGGCAGAGACAAGTGGATTTCTGAGTTCGAGGCCAGCCTGGTCTACAGAGTGAGTTCCAGGACAGCCAGGGCTGCATAGAGAAACCCTGTCTCTAAAAACCAAAAAAAAAAAAAAAAAAAAGCAGGTTTTAAGATTTGGTCACATAGATGAATTACAGTTTGGAGATACTTAGAGTGGGGTTAGGGAGATAGATCACCAGTAAAGATGCTTGCTGCCAAGCCCAATGAGCTGAGTTTGATGCCTGGAAGCCATAGGCTGGGAGAGGCCCCATGGGTTGTCCTTGGCGTAACCACAGCATGCATGCGCACATTCAAAAATAAGTCATAAAATAAAGAAGTTAACTGCTGTTATTCAGATCATAATATTTTAAGAAAGAAATTACCTTTTATTGTTTTCTTCTTCCTCTGGTATTGTCTTCTGTTTTTTTTTAGTCTGTTCTTCTAACAGCCAATTTTTCCTCTTCAACCCCTTCTTATGTTCTGAATTAAGGTTCACACTCTGAACCACAGCCTCGATCACATCAGTAACTGTGTCTGGACTTAGGTGCAATGACACTTCTTCGCCATCATTCAATTGTGGGTTGACAAACTGGGCAGCCTGGAATGCTTGCATTGATACCACAGCTTGGAGGGGACATTTCCGAGGTCGACCTGGTCTGCGTTTCACAAAATTGTTTCCTGTCCTGGCCTGCCTTTGAAGTTTTTTGGCTTTTAAAATTTTATTGACATGGTCCAGGTTTTTCTTGGTGGCCAAGATTTTGTCATAATTGCACATTTTCCGAGCTTGGCGCTGCATAGCTTCAACTACACTTCTCTTGATATGATGAGGGGAACATCTACTTGCTAACTTCTCAGAAAGAAGTGGGATAGTATTACAAGAGTCACTCGGGACTGCAGGCACTAGAAGACTGTCTGATTTCCCTAGGGTTCGATCTTTGCTGTAGCTATGGCCTGGACTGGAAGAAGGTGGTGCAGACACAGCTGTAATTGAAGCATCACCAGTCTTCTCCACGGACTCTTGCTCATCATGTTGTACTATCCGTTGCAACAGACTGTCTACAGAATCATCCATAGAAGCAACCAATCTGGGACTTCTGGAAGGAATTCCATTCACTAAAAAAGACAACACAGCACACACAGACAAAAATTTGATGACTTCATTATCTAAATTACTTTGTCTCTTTATGTTTGCTACTTAGCCATTTGAGACAAGGTTGTGCTTTGAAGCCTCTGCTGGTTTAGAATTACTATGCAAATCAGGCTGGTCTTAAACTAATGACTAATCCTCCTTGCCTCTGCCTCTTGAGTACTAGGATTATAGGTAACCAACCAGCTTTTAACTTTATTAATGAAATCTTTATTTTTGACTTATGTATATGTGTGTCTATTGTATGTTCATACAGCTGCCCATGGAGGCCAGAAGAGGGAGTCAGGTAAGCAGCAGAGCTCTAACTACCAACCCATCTTCCAGTCCTTATTTACTTTATTTTTTTTTTTGTTTTGTTTTGTTTTTCGAGACAGGGTTTCTCTGTGTAGCCCTGGCTGTCCTGGAACTCACTCTGTAGACCAGGCTGGCCTCGAACTCAGAAATCCACCTGCCTCTGTCTCCCGAGTGCTGGGATTAAAGTGCACCACCACTGCCCGGCCCTTATTTACTTTGTTAAGATGGGTTTTCTGGAGCTCAGGATGGCCATAAATCTATCATGTTTGAAGTCACTCTATTAGTGGATCATCTTAAATTCCTAATCAATGTCCCCAAGTACTAAAATTACAAGTGTGTACCATGCCCGGCTAAATGACTTTCTATACTGACAAAAGATAAAGAAGTATTAAAGGCTAGACAGTTATAGACTGGATAAAGATCCAAACTTGTCTTTCTTTCTGAGCACTGAGGATCAAATTCAGGGACTTGACCATTTGAAGCAAGTTGTTTACCACTCAGCTAAATCCTGAACAAGACGGGTTCTTTCCCTTCCCTTCTCTAGTGTCTTTAAAGAGGGTGTTATACTGTTTCCAGGCCGGCCTGGAATTCACTAGGAAAAGTTATCCTCCCCTGTTTAGCCTCCTAAGTCCTAGAATTAAGTCAGATACCACACTTGTGGATTTTGTTCATATGTTCATGTGGATCCAAACTTACATTTGTATAGAGAGTGAGGGGAAGAGGAAGGATGTTAGTTAATCTTGTTGTTTCTCATGAGATATCCACCTTATTATTTTTAATTGGAAACAAACACATATCTTATTTAAAAACATTAAGTGTGGTGAACCATTAAATCATTTCTCTAGCTCCAAGACTAAGGACTTTTCTAGGGATGGAGACTTAAAACGTTGGACTGACTATATTTCATATCCTGAGAGTGTGTGGACAAGGGATGGAAGTTATAGCTTAAAAGTGGGTATATTTGAGCCTGGCAGTGGTGGCACACGCCTTTAATCCCAGCACTCGGGAGGCAGAGGCAGGCGGATTTCTGAGTTCGAGGCCAGCCTGGTCTACAGAGTGAGTTCCAGGACAGCCAGGGCTACACAGAGAAACCCTGTCTTGAAAAACCGGGAAAAAAAAAAAAAGTAGGTATATTTGGGTGTCAAGTTGACAAGGGGTGGTGTTCTGAGCATGCCTACAGGAGATCATCTTTCTAAACAAATTTGTTTTTATTTTGTGTGCATGAAAGATGTACATGTGTACATGGAACAGTGCGTGCATGGAGATCAAAGGACAACTTTCTGTCTTTAGCACTTCCACTTTGATGTAGACTTCAGGAGCTGGACTCAGTCTCATTCAGCTGCTGCTTACCTGCTGAACATTGATCCAGCCCAAATTTGGTTTAATTAAAGTGGGAAGACTCTTCCCCATCACTCCCACCCCCGTGAGTGGTGAGTGGCATATTTCTTCTAAACCAGATTCTACACTGTTACACACTGAGAAAGGAAACAGAAAAGCAGCTTGCATTTATCCCTCTCCAGTTCTTGACTGTGGACATCATATCAACAGCTGCTTCAGGCTCCTGCTGCCTTGACTTCCCCACCAAAATGGACTGCACCTTGAGCTTCCCTTATGTTTCTTCTGGCAGGGCATTTTTAATCAGAGGAAAGAAACTAAGATAGTCCCTAAACTCATAGATTACTATTAATATCCAAAGGTCATAGTTTTATAATCAGTGAATTTATTTACATGTTTTTAAAATGGGGTATTAGCTGACATGCATGGTGGCTTATACCTGTAACCTTAGAATGCAGGAGCCTGACCCAGAAAAATTGCCACAGATTTCAAGTGAGCCTGAGCTACATAGTGGGAACCAGGACAGCCAGCCATAGCAAAACTCTGTCCAAAAATATTAAAATTAGTGCTAGATGATTTAAGATAGACTTGAGATGGTTCATCAGATTAAAAAGTATTTGCTGATAAGCATAGTGCCAATCCTAGGGCCCACAGTGGAAATAGAGAACTAACTTCTCAAAGTTTGGGGAACAAACCCAGTAAGTGCTCCAGGTTTACAGCTAGAGATCAGATATTTAAGTAATTAATGTTGACTACATAATGAGTTTGAATCCAATCTGGACTACAGGAGTCCCTGTTCAAAAATAAACCGGGAAAAAAAAATGGCATGAGTTGGTTTTATTTTTTTTTAAGATTTATTTTACTTTTATTTATGTGTATTTGTGTGTCTATGTCACAGGTGTACAGATG
This sequence comes from Rhynchomys soricoides, assembly GCA_019843965.1. Taxonomy (NCBI): domain Eukaryota; kingdom Metazoa; phylum Chordata; class Mammalia; order Rodentia; family Muridae; genus Rhynchomys; species Rhynchomys soricoides. The sequence continues at coordinate 1,966,922 of JADRCH010000009.1, forward strand.
CTCTCTAAGGCCAGAGAAGGGTACTGCATGCTAGGAACAGAACTCAGTCCTTTGAAAGAACAAGTGCTTTTAACCACTGTGCTATCTATCTCTCCAGCCCAATTCCAGATATTTCCCTATTAAGTGCTAGGGATCGTAGAATAATCTATCTCATCAGGAAATTATCTCATCAGAAAATGAAATTTTTCTAAGATTCCCAATACCTTGATGTTAAAATCCTTAAAATGAACAGGGTATGGGAGTGGATCTCTCTTTCTCTTTCCAATGTGACAATGTTGCTATATTGAACAAACCTCCCTTTTCTGCTTTTAGCTTTCACAATTGTGTCTTTAATTGGTTTATTGGGGATGGGTGGGAGAGATTAGCTCTTTAAGGCTGTTAGAGGCTAGCCTTTGACCCTAGTCCCAAGACCCAGTGTAAGAACTAGTTGTCCTCTGAACATGGCTTGTAGGCATGCACAAGTGCACAGAAATACCTTCTCTACTGCCCAACACAGAAAAACAAAAACATTTCCAGTGATCATGGGAGCAGGTCAAGGAGGTGCCCACTGCTTCTGTTTCCTCTCAATACAGATATTTGTGTCTCTAACATTTCATATAATGGAAAATTGGAGAATAAAGTCTTATTATTTGGCTGTATTCCTGAAACAGGCACTTGGAATGTGTCTTTGCTAATAAAAGTGATTCCTATCTTAGTCAGCTCAACCGGTTAATGGCAGCCGGGTGAAAAAAGCCTTTCTGCCTCCTTTTTGTCAGTCTCTTCCTTTGGATTACCCAACTAACTCTGCATATAGGCAGGTTAATCAGTAAAGGAACTGTTTGTCTAACCTGTCTTATCACCTTCTCAAAGCTGAAGGCAGAGAGAAGTCACTATCCTAAATCTTCAGTAACTTTGGATCTAGGAAGGATCCAAGCCCCATAACATTAATTATTTATGAGGTTAAAGATTCGTCTTGGAGCAGAAGTATCATCTGAGACCCATAGTACCCCTAAATCAATAAGGACTTCTTTGAATTATTTTGCAGAACTAGAACTGAGATCAACAACTAAGCCATATCCTGGTCGGTACTGATAAATAATTCTCCCCCCACAAACCTCTTTCATTCTCAATTCTTGTCTAATGAAAGCGAAAGTTCATCTGTAAGACACTCTAATAAATCATATATATATATGATATATTTATAACTCCTATAAGATATGTATGTATACATGTATATGTGTGTTCTCTCTCTCTCATGTATCCTGTGAATTGGAGTCCTCTACAAGAGCAAGAAGTGTTGGGATCTCTACAAGAACAAGTGCTCTTAGCCACCAAGCCATCTTTCCAGGCCCTGCATGTATACCAAATGCATAAAATTCCTTTCTGGGGCAAAAGACTTAGATCGTATCCCAGTCACTGGAGTCTGAGATGGTTGCAAATAACTATGTGGATGCTGGGAACAAAATCAAGGTCCTCTCTAAGACAGCAAGTGCTCTTAACTGCTGAGCCATCCCTTGGGTCCCTCTATCTTTTTTTTTTTTTTTTTTTTTTTTAATTGATTAGCTGGGTGGTGGTGGTAGCACACACCTTTAATCCCAGCACTTAGGAAGCAGAGGCAGGAAAACCTCTGTGAGTTCTAGGCCAGCCTAAGACAGCCAAGGCTATGCAGAGAAATCTGATCTGGAAAAAAAATTAATTGAATAAAAACAGGAAATTATGGGGTATAAAATTTAACTTACTTTGTGTCGATGAAGTATTTGTACAATAGCTCGTGTATGGAGAGGCCAGGGGACAACTTATGGGTGTCTCTTTATCACGTGGGGGTCTTATATCACCATTGAGACTGTAGGCTTAGTAACATGTGCTTTTCGTGAACTATCTCATCCTTCCCTATTTTCCTTGCTTATATGCAAATCTTTTTCTTTTCTTTTAAACTGAAACTGAGTCTAATTCTTTACCACAGGCTTGCCCCAGGTAGAGTTCCTGCATCTACCTTCCAACTGCCAGAACTACAGGCATGCAGCAGCACACCAAGCTTTCATCTGTTTGTTTTTTGGGGGGTGGGGTGGGGAGGGAGTATCAATATATAGCCCAGGCCAGCAAGAAATAGTAGTTATCTGCCTGTCTCAGCCTCTCTAACGGTAGGAATATCAGCCTTAACCAATTATAAAAATAAAATGTTTTTTTAAACTGGTGAAGAAAATGTTATTCTTTTACTTGTCTCCAGTTACTTAGGCTTAAGCCTAAGGTCTTACATGGGCAAGGCATATATCAGCCTCCAGAGTAGCAGGGAACATAGGCCTATGTAAGTACTGAAATCTCAGGTGTGAATCACATCCATGACCCACTAAAATAACGTTTCCTCCCTCCCTCCCTGCCTCCCTCCCTCCTATGCATGTATTAAAGGCTGGTTTCAAATTGAAACTCCTATCTCTAGACCACAGTACTGGGATTATACGAATTTGTCATAATGCTATGCAAAGTACTGGACTTCTCTAGGTACTCCATGTTGGTCGTAAACATAATGTGCTCCTTTACCCTAGCCTCCAGAGTGCTAGGATCACAAATGTTGAACCCCATGTCTGGCTCAGAAATCCTTGCTGGGTGGTAGTAGAACACACCTTTGATTAGTCCCAGCACTCAAGAGGCAGAGGCAGGTGGATCTCTGTGAGTTAAAGGCCAGCCTGGTCTACAGAGTAAGTTCCAGGACAGCCAGTGCTATACAGAGAAACTCTGTCTTGGGGGGGGGGGGACCGAGGAGGAAATCTTTGTCTATCCCAAGGTCAAGAAGACTTTCTTCTACGTTTTACGTTTTGTGGGTTTAAACGTTTCATAGAAACCTATTGCAAGTTAAGTTTTCCATGGAATAATACAGTCCTCTCTCTTCATAAAGCCAGCTTGCTGTTATTTGGGTTAAAAAGATTTGTCTTCATGTTTGTGAGGAATACACTGAAAGGGCAGGAGTGCTAGCTCACTCTGCAATCCTCCTACTTCTGGGGTTGAGACAGGACTTCTTTAATTTCTAGCACAGGCTGAGCTACACAATGATTCTAGGCCATCCTCAACTATACACTAAAACATCCCATCTATAACAACAACACCCCAACCAGAAATGAATCAAAAGGCAATGTATAGGGTCATCCAGATAGCTCAGTGGGTAAAGGCACGAGCTACCAGGCCTGAGTTAATCCCTGGAACCACAAGGTGGAAAGGTATTACTGCCTTATAAATTGTCCTTCGACCTCTGTCCTGTGCCCTTGCTACACAAATAATAAATAAATAAATAGAATAAAAATGTTTTTAAAAGAAGTATATATGACTTCTATTTTTGGTCTTTTAAAGTGTTTTAGAACTTTTATTCATTTAATGTAATTCAGATTATCAGCCTTGGAAACACACACTGTTATCTACAATACAAGCACAAAGACCCAATTTCTAGACTTTCTGTTTTATTAAACCATATCATATGTTATAGTCCTGGCAAGAATAAATTCTCTTTTTCTTTTCTTTAGAGACAGTTTCACTATGTAGACTTGGCTGGCCCTGGACTCCCAGTGTTCTGGCTGTTTCTGTCTCTCAGGTGAGTAAAGGGGTGTCTTAGTTATAGCTCTACTGCTGTGAAGAGACACATGACCAAGGCAGCTTATAGAAGAAAGCATTTCACAGGCTTGATTACAGCTTTGGAGGGTGAGTCCCATTATCACTATAATGGGATGAATGGCAGAAGGTAGACATGGTACTGCAACAGTAGCTCACAGTTTACATTTCACCCAAAAGACGGAGGCAGAGAGCAAAAGAGACTGAGCCCACTGAGAGCCCATTCCCAGTGACAGAAGGACTCCAGCAAGAACACTTCTCCTAAACCCTCACCAAGTAGTTTCAATACATGAGAACCAAATATTCAAGTAGATGAGCCCATGGGGGCCATTCTCATTCAAACTATCACAAAGGGCAAAAAAACCTTGTGCCCTTCTGTTTAGCTATCTTTGCTATCAGATAACTGAGACAATTTTCCCTTATGGAAATGGCTAGCACCCTTGAGAGAGCCAGAGAAGAAAATTTATCATCAGGAAAGTTTTACCAATACCAACACCTTGCTGAAGCCTGGAGATTGAAGGATTTCTTTCTTACTTTTTGTTTGTGACAGGAATTTACTATGTAGGCCTCAAACTCAGGTCTGCCTACCTCTGCTGACTGAATGCTGGAATTAAAGGTGTGCATGACCATGTTTAACTTAAAAACATTTCCTTCAGGCTTACTTATTTCACTTTATGTCTGTGTTTTGCTTCTATATATGTTTGTATCTTATGCCTCCTGGAACTGGGGTCCATAACTCCAGTAGAGTTATGGTGAGGTGAGGTGCCATGTGGATGTTAGGAATCCCAGGTCCCAGCAAGATCAAGGGCTCTCACCCCCAAACCACTTCTCTAGCATCAGGACTGGCTTTTTATGCATATGACTTATCATCTATGTAAACCAAAACCTCATGTTAGGGCTCTGATGACAGACTTAGAGGACCTCTTTGTACCTCTCCTCATATAGGCACAGGGTGTGTGTGTGTGTGTGTGTGTGTGTGTGTGTGTGTGAATATTCCTTCCTGTTTTTCTCTATTACTTGGTTAGTTGTCCTTCTGAGGATAGGCAGTCCAGACTGACTTCTTGTTAGGAAGCTGTTCAGGCCCAGGATCTAACTGTTGATTCTTTCACTTATATCACACTGTCTTTTGTGGATATGTATGCTGTATGTGCGCTTGTGTAGGCAGTATATGCACACATGCATGCAGGTACATGCATATACTATATGCTTGAAGGGGCCAGAGGCCAACGTTGCATGTCTTTCTCCATCTTCACTTTTCATTTTTGGAAACAAGGGTCTTGTACTGAACCTGGAACTCATCGATTTGATTAAACTGGCCTGTCTCCATACCTCTAGCACTGGAGTCACAGACACATTTGCAATACACAGCCTCTGTGTGGGTGCTGAGGCACCAACTCAGGTCCTTGTGCTTGTGAGCAGGCACTTTACCCAAGCCATCTCCCCAGGCTATGTTTTACATTAAGCCATACGGAAGTCTTCAAATTTTGTTTCTAAAGAATGAAACTGCTCTAGTATTTTACATCTGGTATATACCTCTTCCACTTTGTGTGTGTGTGTGTGTGTCTGTGCTTGCACATATGTGTACATGTCATGTTGCATAAGACCCTATGTTACATTACTAGTAACACACACAGACACACACGAAATATGTACAAGCACAGCAATGTAACTAAATAGATGTGCCATTGTATGGTGTGGAAAAAAGCCTTATATGACCTATGAAGGCTTATCATGAAATCCTTATCACTCTACATTTTAAAAATACAATGAAATACATTTTAGAATCAGCCTGTCATTCAAATCAATTTTGCTAAGACCACATTGCACATATAGATTTGGTTTGGAGAATTAACTTTTAAATAATAAAATATATTTTCCAGCAATGTTTTCTAATTATTCTTGTGAGTGTAGCGTAGATATGTACTATATATAGGGCTCTGTTGGAGAAAGAAACAAGGGTTTCCTGAATGCATGCTAGAAAAGCACTCTATCAACTGATTGACATTTTTGGACCTTGTACTTATTATCGTATGTGTATTTGAGACAGGGTCTTGCAAAGCTGGCTCCAAACTCAAAGGAGTATTTCTTGCCTCAGTCTCTCCAGTGCTGAGATTACCAGCTTACTTTCTATTTTTTAACTAAATACTTAATGGGACATTTATCTTTAACTGTTTAATGGATGGCCTTGAACTCCTAATCCTGCTTCTACCTCCCAACTGCTCAGATTATAGGCATGTAACAACATACCTGACAACAAAAATTTATTAAAGGGCTTCAAGCCACACTATTGCAGTATATATTCTTTTACATCATTTCAATTAAAAAACTGTGTATGTGTGTTAAGTCTGAGTATGTGCACAGGTGCAGAGCCCTACAGAGGCTAATGGAGTCAGATCCCCACGGTCAGGTCCTCTGCAAAAAGAAAACATGCTCTTAACTGCTAAGCCATTGCTCCAGTGCCCTCACATTTCAATTTCTTGAAAGTAAAACTATTGAATTTTTTCAATATACATTATCAGTGATACTGAGATGACAAGGCCACTTTGGTTCGCTTTACACAGATTTGTTAATCTCAAATTCCAGATAGGAAACTATTTCGAAAATCTAGGAAAACAATAGCACTCACCTGTTGAAGAAGTACTCTCAGATGAAGACCTTTTACGGGTAGGGCTACAATTTGTGCTTTCTGATGATCGCTGGGAAGGTTTATCGGAAGCTGACTGGGAACCTGGGAAAAAAGAAAAAGAAATCATAGGACCATTCAAGACACATGCAGTATTAAAGCACGCTGTGTTACAACAGTGAATTTCAGCTGCTGTCACTGCCATTTTCTGTAACAGCATGACATGCAAGCTCACAATAAAAATAAGCAGAGGATAAACCATGCTAGATGTTGCTGACAGAATTTCCAAAGTCTCATAAAATTTGTGTATTAGCAGAGAGAAAACTAGTTTTAAAGGTAAAATAAAAATAGTGATTTAGTTTTACATACCATCACTATGAAATAATAAAGTATTTGCTGATGAAAATCAAGTCTGACCTGTTATTCTGTATTAAAATGAACAATATAAACAAACAAACAAAACTTATAATACAATTAATTAAGAACTGATTTGGGAAAGGCATATCCAACTTAGGCATCTCATTTAATGAATTCAGATAAAAAGTAAGTGGCTGAGTCTCAAGTCCATCATTTTATACAATTCACAAAATAATTTTTACATTCTGTTCTCTTCTATAGAAAATCGAGAAGAACTGGTTATTAACTTATTTGTAAAATACATCTTTAATAGTATACACTCAATGTTACCTCATAAAAACATTCAATTTCCCTTAAAAAGGCTTATAATTTGAGCAAAAACTCCAAATTGATGCAGCATAATTTAGTATATGTCTTGCTCAGGAGAAAATGATGTTCAGAAATAATTATTTTCCTGCAAAAAAATTATTTGTTTCTAGTACTTCTTCCCTAACAACCTAAAAAGCCAGCTGTTGAAAATACATATATCCGATTTTGTATTTGCCAAAGAATTAGAAGCATTCACTTTTTTAAATGTAAAATAAGCTTCAACATATAATTGGAGGCACAGAAGAAAAGAAACCAAAGGCTTGAAGAGGAGAGTATTCAGACTTGCCTTTAGGATTTAACTCTCTAAAGAAAAGATTTAATCTCTGAAGGACAATATAGTACCAGAAGGAAGGAATGGAGCTAAGTTTATATGATTTCCCTTTCTCTAGGGGAATTAACAGATTATGAACTTTGTTTTTTTAGACAGTTTCTTAAGTCACACCACTGCAATTACTCTCTTAGCAGGCTACCGGCAGTACTGACTAGGTAAGACGTATAACTTGCCATTCAAGAGGGAGATGTCAGATTCTGGGAAAATTGATGTCGTAAACAGTGCACCTTACTTCTAAAATACAGTGATGGCTGATGTAAGATCTACTCAAGAAAAAAAGATTGTTTAGTCCTGAATTTCAAAGAGATTCAAAAGGGATTCGAAAACTAGCAGTACAGTAAATCCCCATGGAGAGTGGCTCAGATAAGAGTCCTCCACAGAGCTAAACAGTATAATAAAACATTGAAGAAGGTCAAGGCATCAATGAAAACTAAGACCTAACATAGAACACTTCATATACGGACCAGATAAATTCTTCCTACCCAGACATGCATCTAAGACAGAAGACAACAGTGGCCAAGAAGCTGAGACATCATTGAGCACTATCACCACTCCTGATGAATGAATAAACAATGTAGATTAAGTGCCAGGGAATAAAGGGGGTTTAAGAGGACTCTTAATGAAGTTTTCTCACTCAGTTATAAACTGACCCTTATTGGGTGTATTTTACAAGCCTGGTGTTTGGCTAGACACTATGGAGGTGGGAGGAAGAAGGTGTAAAGAAGAGCCTACTAGTCTGCCTTCCAGGAGCTGATTTAAGGTTAATTAATGTCATCATGCACTACATTTCAGATGACATTTGTGCCTTCTATTCCTGAGCTCTATCTTCAGTTTCTAGGCTATTTGTTAACTTTCCCCAAATTTCTTGGTCATCTTCAATACACTCTTCAACTATACCTTTGATCATTAGGATATCCTGAGAATCACCCTGCCTGGCCTCACCCACCTCAGGGTAAAAGAGGGTACAGGCACTTTCTTCAAAGCTCCTTCTTTTGGTGGCATCTGGAGCTGCTGAAGAGGCAGTGGGAGGTGGAATGGGGGTCAGATCCCCGGAGATCGTTATTGGCAGCTTTGTACAGCAATTCCTGAGAAACTGAAACAATTGAGAGAGAGATGGCTTAGCTCACTTAGCTTCTGAGCCATTTTTCATTTACTGAAAGTAATGGACACCAGCAGCCTACTCTTAGGATTTCATAGAAGAATGGAGTAAAAATTTCAGGAAGGCTTTCATTTTTAAAAGTATGATCGAATCCCCTGTTCATACAGAGTAGAGCTGGTCTTAACAATAGTGCAACTTAGAGAATAAAGTTGTATTGTATCCCAGAGATATGACTAAAAATAGTGCTAATAGGAACAGTAAGAGGATGAGGATCCTGAAACAACACTGTTCAATGATGTAAACAGATTTAAGACTGGAAAGCAATGTTGCAACTTATAAGCAAGAAGTAGCAACCTGTTAAAGATGTAAGTAGCAACCTGTTAAAGATGTACAGGGTATTTTAAAATTGACCTAAATCATGTGAAATGCATAAAAATACTACCTTAAGTTTCATTATGCAGCTGGGTGATTAGGGAAGAATAAGAGCTATTCAGAGAGAACTCACATGTCTATTGTAACAGAGACCCCAACTTATCTGTATTTTCAGATATAAGACAAAATGAAATGCAGAGTAGAATGCAGCATGTTGCTAACTATATGGATTATGGAGACAAGCAACCTGGGTTTAATTCTTTAGTCTTTAGCAAAGTAAGAATCAGGATGAAAGTAAATAAGCATATCTAACTCAGGCGTAAAGTTATTCTAAATCACAGGACTGTGTTGAGTTCCAAAATGGAATACTGTAATGCTAATATTACCTTATAAAAGTGTGGCTTATGCTAGTGACTACTACATATGAAGAGGACCCTAATATTGGCCATGAGCTCTCTCTTTCTTGGGGGGAGAATGCAAATGACTGAACCCAGGGTCTTGTGCACCACTACACTACAATCAACATTATTGTGAAAGAATTTTTAGATGTTAAATACATATGTAACTAACACATTTAAGTGAACACTCAATTTTAAAAATTAGTAGAACAGAACTTATGCCCAACTAGGGAGCTGAAACCAACTTATAGTTACTAAACATTTACTTTAAACATACAAAGTAAATGCAATTAAAGCTGTCCTCCTAAACAAGTATACCCAGGGCAGGCAAGTGCTTGCAAGACAGCCATAAATGTACCTGAAATTCATCCTTTGAATCTAACCTTAGCTTCTCTAGGAATGGGGTGGATCTAATCCACAGCAATAATACCAGATGTACCCATAGATTAACTGGAACCAGTGTCTGGGTTTCTGTTCTGTTCTTTGACAAAGGACAAAGCGATTTTCTGCTTTATTTAATTTTTGGTTCTTCTAATTCATAATCATTTTCTAGGGGAGTAACTACTTTGTTGCTGTACCTAGCTTGAAAGAAATATTACCTAAGTTACATTTATTGTAAGGTAAGATTTACCAGCAAAGGTGTGCAAAGATTCCATTCCTCACAGAATAGTGTGTTGCTATGGACTGAAGTTCAGAAAAATCTGATACTGCCTCAAACACACACACACAGGGGAGGGAGGGAGGGAGTGAGGAAGGGAAGGAAGAAGGAGACAGACAACAAAAGAAAGAGTAGTGACCAGGAATTATCCATAATTTCTCATTTCTATTTAGAACAAAGACATAATGAAATACTTTACAAGTAAACAAGGACTATAGATGGAAATTTTTCAGTTCATTGAATTTTTGGTTAGAAACATTCCTGGGTCTCATCACCCAGACCACAGCCTAGAAATTTAGATACTACATACACAAGAGTAAAGCAGTAGTTACACAGAAGTAGAGAAGATATGCTTAAATAAAAACTGGACTTTTAATACTAAAGGTATGATGATGATTCTTGGAAGCCAATTCTTTGTTTTTTTTGTTTTGTTTTGTTTCTCAAAACAGGGTTTCCTCTGTGTAACAGCCCAGCCTGTCCTGAAAACTTGCTCTGTAGATCAGACAGGCCTTGAACTTAAGAGAGATCTACCTGCACAGCTGGGAATCAATTCTCAATGCTTGCTGGAAATCAGACATTTGTGTAACGAAGGCAGAGTACTACTAAGTAGGGAAACTCAGGTTATCACAGCCTGGGATGACATAAAGGGACATAAGAACTAAACATATGTGAAGAAGCCGTTTAATTACAGGCTTTCTGAATCTCACTTTTCTATTGTGTGATAAACATTATAAGACAAGGCTTTGAAAACATATTTGTATCAATTTAAACAAAAAGGGAAAGCTGGTATAGATTGTCCATACATAACAAAGTATATGTGGTAAGATGTCAGGCAATTGAAAGGGGGAAAAAAAAGAACTCCCAGGATTAGGTAGAATAATCTAATCTTATGGGCTAGAGAGGCGGTTAAGAGCACTGACTGCCCTTCCAGAGGTCCTGAGTTCAATTTCCAGCAACCACATGGTGGTTCCCAATCATCTGTAATGAGATCCGATGCCCTCTTCTGGGGTGTCTGAAGACAGCTACAGTGTACTTACAGACATAAAATAAATCTTAAAAAAAATAGTTTTGGAAGTGAGTTACTCATATACCTGGCATACAGGCTGATAAAATTTCTTTCTTCACCCACATACTAGGGCATACACCCCACCCCACCCCCACCTTTTCTTTTAAAGACAGGTTTTTCTATGTAGCCTTGGCTGTCCTGAAACTTGCTTTGTAGATCCACTTGTCGCTAGCTGCCTTCCAAGTATGGGCCACCACTCCCGAATGAAGACACTCTTATATAAACAAAGATATATGCACATGTATGTGGACACACACAAAGACATACATTCTCACCCAGATTTGATTAAAAACTTAAAAACTATTTAAAAAAAAAAACTATGCACAGTGGCACAAAACTTTAATTCTAGCATATTGTAGTCAGAGATAGGTGGACTCCCCGAAAAGCAAGGATATAGTAAGATTCTCCTGTCAGAAAACAAACATAATACACATACTATAAAAACAAAGATTCAAAAAATAAAAAAACAAAAAACAAAGATTCAGTCTAACTACTTCATTGAGGCCTTAACCATACCAAACTAAAATAGCAATTTTCATGATGCTAAATATGAATTAGAAAAGAACACAGTCAACAGGCATGGTGGCATATGCCTTTAATTACAGCACTCAGGAGGTAGAGGCAAGCTAGCCTGGTCTACACAATGAATTAAAACAAACAAACAAACAAACAAATACAAAAATTTGGAATCTGGTCAGACAAAATTTATTTCTTCAGTCTAAATTCATATTAAAGGCTTTTTACAAATTTATATACTACAGGTTCTGTGTATACCTTATTTAACAGTAAGCACTCTACTAAATAGGAAATTGTTTAAATGAGCAAAATGTCTGATGCTTCCAATGCTAAAATTATCTTTGGGTTAACCATGGAAGAACGGACTAATGTGTTAGACTTAAGATGATGCTTATTAGTGAGTTCAAAATACAGACTTATTTCAAAACAGTATTTCATACAAGATTTATAACAAATCACTTCTTCCCAATTAAAGCATGGCACAAAATTTTAGTTTTATGTGTGTGTAGTGTGCATATGTGTTTTGGTTTGCATGTAGGCATAACGTCTGTGGTCACGTGTACTTCGGGATGTCTGACTGAGGCTGATGCTGGGATTCATCCCCAATTGCTAATCAACCTTCATAACTGAAGCAGGGTCTCCGTAATCAAACTAAAGCTTGGCTAATACTGACAGTTTTATTTTCCAGCTTGGCTGGAGAATCCCCATCTCTCCCTGTTAAGGCTAGAATACAGGCGGGCTGCTATGTCACCTTACATTTATGTGGGCTCTGGCATTTTAACTGCTGAGCTACTTCCCCAGCTCCAGTATTTGAAGACTTTGCTAAAGGTTTTGTTTGTTTGTTTGGTCCTGGATTTATGTTCTGAATCTCTTGAACAGCACTACAAGTTTCTTGTCAAGTTGAAAAGTGACCAAAAATCTGGCTCTTAATAAAAACAGGTGTTTCTGACTGTGACAGTTCATTTCATAGTCCTCATCAGTTAAATGCACTGCAGGAAGGGTTCAGTCTATGCTGGTCATTTTTAAGCTAAAAACAAACAACAAAACCCCAAACAAAGTGTTTTTCCTCCCTCTAATTAGGGAATTCCCTACAATTCCCAAGTTAGATCACACTGAAATGGAATTCTCCAGAAACTTCTCAGAACCATCACAATCTACTTTAAACTTTTACCTCTGTATGCTTATATTTACTTATGGGAGCATCTCCAATAAAACTCTAAACTGTCAAAACCAGGATATTTTCACCAACTGATGCTTATGCCCTTCGGGTAAATAGGAAACAAAACTAAGTATGCTTTAAAATAAAAGAGAGGCGGGAGAAAGGGACAGAGGGAGGGGGAGGAGGTAGAGAGAGAGAGAAAGAGAGAGAGAGAACCAATGTGCCTTCAGAGTGATTACTTTTTCAAAACAAAAACATGTAGTTATTAGATTTATTCAGGAGGGACAAAACAGTGGAATGCCTGAAATATAGTTAATCACTTACAATACTATCCCACTGTCCGTTCTTCTTTGTCCATTTTGAAATCAGATTGTTCTGCCACGTACAGCTAGTTATGTGCTAAATATACTACAGACAAGCTCAGCATGATGGCACGTACCTAAAGTTTTGGTGGCACACTCACATAATCCCAGCATTCAGAGGCTGAAGCAGAGGGACCCTAAGTTTGAAGCCAGGCTGAGCTACACTACAAGATCTGTCTTTAAACAAATGAGCAAAACAAAAAAACAAAAAAACCTGCTTGTTATTCTGGTACACACCTTCAATCCCAGCTCTTGGAGGCAAAGGCAGGCAGATCTTTGTGAGTTTGAGGCCAGCCTGATCTAAATAGTGAGTTCTAGAGCAGCCAAATCCTTGCAGAAAGACCCTGTCTCAAAACAAAGAAATCCCTAAATTAGGTCTGGAGAGATAATTCTAGGATTAAGAGCACCCTCCAGAGGACCCAGGTTCAATTCCCAACACCTACACAGTAGTTCATAATCACTGGCAACTTTTAGTCTCGGTGGATGTGATACCCGCTACATGCCTCTGAATGCAAGTGATGAAGACATACATGCAGGCAAAATATCCATACACAGAAAATAAAAAAGAAAATACTAAAGGAAAACCTCAATTAGGGGGAGGAGTGGCTGAGGGGTTAAGGACACTTTCAGAGGACCTCTGTTCACTTCCCAGCACTCATGTCAGGTGGCTCACAATCACCTGTAACTCCTATTTCAGGAGATTTGATGCCTCTAAGCCCCAGACACTCACACATACCCACAGAAAGAAGTACAAACATACAAACTTTGAATTAGTATGCATATGGATATATTTCAATTGGTAGAGCTTGCCTAGCATACAGCAAACACTGTATGTTTGCAAAGCAAGCACTATGCTCACTGAGTCATTTGCCCAGCCCTAAACTGATTATTCTTTTGATGATTTAGTCAAGAAATAAGTCAGCTTGGTTCTCATGGGTTGTTTGTTTGTTTTTGGAGACTTGCTCTCTTCTGTAGCCCTGGCTCTGGTTGAACTCTTCACGCCTGTCTGCATCTGCATTTGTTTTTAGTTTGTGTATGGATGGTTTGCCAGCCTTATGTACCTGGTTTCCACAGTGTCCAAAATAGCATCAGATCCCTCCACCCCCAGGTACAGTTACAGATGACTGTGAGGTGTCATATGGGTGCTGGGAATTTAATCTGGGTCCTCTGGAAAAGCATCTAGTGTTTTTAATCTCTGAGCCATTTTCAAGCCCTGATTCTCACGTTTTGAATCCTCAAAACATGCCTTGAAACTACAAGTCTGTAGGCTTAGTCTGATGTTACTTATGTTTCTTAAAGTTTATATAAATATAGCTTATCAAATTTCAGTTTTATTATAACAGATAACTTCAATTTATATAAAGAGTAAACAACCTTGATTTTTTTATCCCTTAATTGGTTATCAGAAACATATTTGCTCAATAATTTAGTGCCTGTTTAAAAAAACAAATCTTGTTTAAATAATTTTATATCCTTCAGCTAAATGTTAACATCTTACATAACCAATACACATTTTTCAAAATTAAGAAATTAACATTGGTATATTAATACAATCGCAAGCTACTGGAATTTCAGCAAGTGTTAAACATATATTTCTCCTACTCCAGGGTCTGATCCTGTTTATCACATTGTATTCAACTGTGACGTATCTTTTAGTTTCCTCTGATCTGTGACGTCTTAACCTTTTCTTGTTCTGTCAGGTGCTTAATACTTTTCTGAAACACTAGGAAGGTACTTTGTCGAATGTCACCTTCCTCTCAGATTATAGTTCCCTACTTGCTGCACGTCAGGGAATGTACAGTCGCTTTGCCTACTCACAGGTTAAGTTAACCTTACTCTTCATTACTGTGTGTCATCTCCCCAGTCTATTCTTTGAAAATCAAAGTCAGTATGTGCAGTTAATATGCAAAAAAAGAAGTCCTAGGGCTGGAGAGATGGCTCAGTGGTTAAATGCACTGGCTGCTTTTGCAGAGGTTTCAGACTCATTTTCCAGCTCCCACAGGCGAGTTAATAACCATCTGTAATCCCAGATCCAGAGGATCTAACAGCTTCTTCTGGCCTTGAGAGAGGCAGGGTACTGCATGTGGTTCAGACACATGCAAGCAAAACACCAAACACACATAAAAAAAGATAATAAAAAGAAATTCTAGCTGAGCAGTGGTGGCGCACAGCTTTAATCCCAGCACTTGGGAGGCAGAGACAGGCGGATTTCTGAGTTCGAGGCCAGCCTGGTCTACAGAGTGAGTTCCAGGACAGCCAGGGCTACACAGAGAAACCCTGTCTCGGGGAAAAAAAAAAAAAAAAAAAAAGAAGAAGAAGAAGAAGAAGAAGAAGAAGAAGAAGAAGAAGAAGAAGAAGAAGAAGAAGAAGAAAAGAAATTCTACCCCTTGAAAGGGGAAAATCTACATGCATCACTTCAAATTGCTCTGTACAGGACTTGTGTCCTTTTCCATGTATGCAGCCAATCATGTAGTTTTATCAGCATGAACACATGTATATTTATTTTAAGGTTATACCCAACATTAGCATTATTTAGTCACTTGAACTGTTCCAAGTCTTGCCATTGAAAGTTGTTTCAGAATTATAATTTTCCAAAGGTGATGAGTTTTTTTTTAACACTGTGGATAGGCATTTCAACATAATGCACTTTAAGTTATATAAGGAAAACAATGGTAAACATTGGAGATTAATTTAAAACAACACTATTTTTAAAGAAACCTTTATACTTCAAGAATAAAGACCACCACAAAAGCAATAACAAACAAAAAAACCATACACAAATATGAATGCACAAAAACAGTAAACAAACTCATAGAATTGCTATAAAAGTGTGAAAGCGTGATTTAGAGGGATAAACTAATTTTCTTAAGACATAGTCTATGCAATCCTGGCAGACTTAAAGCTTGCTATGTAGACCAGTGTAGCTTCAAACAATCTGCCTGCCTCTGATTCCACAGCGCTGTGGTTAAAGGCGTGTGCCACCATCCTAATTGGTACAAACCAACTTTTCTTATCTACATTTTTTTTCACTTCCCATTTATTCTTCAGCCTGCAGAAACTCAACAAACTGCTCTCAAACTGTAACTGATAAAGCAAGCCAGCTGTATACTGTCTGCCCCTTTCCAGTCCATGCTCCCAGGCTATGACATCGTTCTTACACTGTTTCTCAGTCAAGGTAGCCCAGGCTGATCTTAAACTATAGGTCCCTTCTGTCTCTTGCCTCCTGGGTGCTTGGATTATAGGTTTGTGCACATTCCACATATGGCTAGTACTTGGCAATCTTGACAGTAAAGTTAAGAGATCTAGAAGGTTGATGATCAATCATGTAATAATGGAACCGAATACCAAATCTGACCCTGGAACACACATTAGAGGAACTTACTCTCACAAGTTGTCCTCTGACCTCCACATATATTACCCCCTTTTTATTTCCCACACAAAATACATATCCTGGGGTGGGCAAGCACGCCACACCATACGTATGTGGAACTCACAGGACTTGAGTTTTCTCCTTTCACAATGTGGGGTCCAGGAATTGAACTCAGGCCACTAAATTTGGCAGCAAGTGTCACAGGGCTGTGTTATTTTGCCAGCTCCTCTCTACTTTATTTCTTGAGATAGGGTCTCTTATTGAGCATGGAGCTCATGGATTGGCTAGATTGGCTGGTCAATGAATGCCAGGGATTGGCCTAGGTCTCCTCTAATCCTTAGCTGTGATTACAGGCACATCCCACCGCACTTGGATTTTACATGGGTGTTCGAGCTATTAAGATTAACAGCCATTATTATTAAGTGGCATCTCTCTAGCCCCTTCACCTAAGTTTTGACAACCCCTTCACCCAAGCAGGTCTTTGAGCTACCAGGTGGGTGCTGGGGATATAACTTAGGTCCTCTGCAAGAACAAGTGCTCTTAACCACAGAGCCATCTCTCCAGCTCCCTAAATCTGTTTACTATCTCTAATATTCTCCTCTGTGTAATACCTAATCTCACGTAATCTCATTAGCATTCAACTAAATGCCCCCAAGAAGTACAGCCCTCGGAAACACTCCTTCTCTCTAAGCAGTCTTAACTCTCTCCTTACAAACGTTCTGCTGTATGGGTGTGCAGAGGGATTGGATTACGTTTGTTAATCTATCATTTTCATATTGCTGTCCTTATTATTGCAAGGACTGATTATCTTTCTCCTTTAAATTTTAACTTTGGAGGCAAAGAGCCTAGAGCTTTACCCATGCTAGGCAAGTACTCTCCGAGTCTTGACATGTGGTTTGGCTGCGGTTTCTTTCCCCCCACATCTCTCAACAGTCTCTCTTCTTGAATTATGCATTTATTCTACAATATGTACTTTTTAAGTTTTAAGTTCCTTTCCAGTTCAGGATGTTCAAAATATACTTTTCGCCCTACTTCTCTCCTGCCAACTCTTTTATCCTTAGGCTGTGTTAATTCTGTAGGTAATTAACTCTCTCCCACCTCTTATTCTAATTATTCTGGAATTCAATAAATGAATGAAAAAATAACGAATAGATAAATCTACAGGATCTTGTTTCTCCCAGCAACTGCTGCACATGCTGGTTCCCTATGTCAGTTTAGGTCTTTTTCTTAGGAAGTCGTCCTTTGAATTTGTCTCCTCATTCCTACACTCTCTTTTACACATTTTTCTTTTTTTCTGGTTCATGTTCACACCACAACACAAGTCCTGCCTGGCCTGGAATTTGCTACACAGACCAGGCTAGCTTTCAACCTGAAGTAATCTTTCTGCTTCTGTTTCCCAAATACTGAGATTACTGGGTGGGACATGGACCACCAAGCCAAACTTCACAATTAAGGGAATCTAATACAATTTTTCTTATTATTCCTTTCTTCAACAGAAAAACAAGGGCCCCAAAGTAGAACACCTGGCAAATACTTGATAATTCAAAAATTGGCACTGGTTAAATATTTGTCTAAAAAAAAAAAAAATCTGTCAAGTAAAATAGTTACCGAAGTTTTTTCTCCACAATAAAACAGAATATTGGGGCAGGAGTGGTACCACTGTACAACAGAGTAACTTAACAAGATATTAAAAACAAAACAAAGAAACAACAACCCTTCAGGGTTAGAGTAACCTAACAAGATGTTAAAAACAAAGAAACAAAAACCCTTGAGGGTTACATTAAAAAAGGGGGGGGGGGGAAGTCCAGCATGGTGGGGCACACCTTCAATCCCAGCAAGACACAAAGGGTGTGCTCTCTGTGAGTTCAAGGTCAGTCCAGTATACATAGTATGTTTCAGGACAGCCAGGACTACACAGTGAGACCCTGCCTAAGAAATAAAAAAACAAACAAAAAAAGAAGAAATATTTTAGCTAGGGTGTGGTGGTACACGCTTCTGATC
Source organism: Rhynchomys soricoides (assembly GCA_019843965.1). Lineage (NCBI taxonomy): Eukaryota > Metazoa > Chordata > Mammalia > Rodentia > Muridae > Rhynchomys > Rhynchomys soricoides. Next base: position 1,985,179 of record JADRCH010000009.1, read on the forward strand.
CCAGAACTTGGGAGGCAGAGGAAAGTGGGCTCTCTGTGAGTTCAGGGTCACCCTGGTCTACACAGAAAGTTGTAGGACAGCCATGGCTGTTCAGAGAGTCCCTATCCCAAACTAAAAAACAAAAATCGAACAATTTTTTAATTTTATTTTAATGCATTTAAATGTTTTGCCTGTATGAAGGGTCTGCGCACAATTTGCATACGTGGAGCCTAGAGAGGAGGCTGCCGCATACCCAGCTGGAGTTACAGCTGAGTCGCTATGTAGTGGCTGTAAGCACTGAGCCATTTCTCCAGACTCCCTTTTATTCGACCTTTCCCACCACCCTTATTCTACATTTTTTAAAGAAGTAAATCTGTCTTTTCTACTAAGACATAATTTTGGTTTTTCAAAGTTCATGAATAAAGAAAATTAGAAAAAAACTCTACTTGTCTCTGAAGGTCCTAATATAAAATTTTTTACCCTTTTAAAGGAATAAATAAATAATGAACAACTCTTCGCTCACTGTGGTGAGCACTAGTCTCACTCAACTCTAATGCTCCTGCCTGAGTTATCTCTAGGAAATCAGACACAGCATCACATTTTACAGTTAAAATACTAGCCTTTTAAAGAATCTAGTAATTACTAGTAATAAGTGAGGAATATCCTTTATTTGAATAAGCAATGATTTTAGTTTTATCTCCATCTTCTCTATTCTCAAAAAAACATTTTTCTAGGAGTAACAAATGAATTATTTTTATGTTTCATGTCTTTTCGTATCTAATTGAAGTAACTTTTATGAAGATACCTAAAAGTATTCTGGAACATAAAGCCTCTCTGAATATTCAGTCAAATCTTAGTCCTGAAAAGTGTTCAATGGCTAAATCTTCATTGAGACATGGGAATTTTGCGTAACACAGAAGCATCTGTAATTACTCAACTAGCATACAGCTAACAAGCATCATGAGCCAGTTCTCATTAAAGGAACCAAGCACAAGCATTTTTGTGTTGGAGCATTTTTCTTGGTTTCCAAAGTTCTTTTTTGTAAAAACTGTTACTAAAAAAATAGATTGATAGAGTCATAGATAGATACAGAGACAGACATTAATACAAATATATTACTTACCTTATTTCTTAAATCCAAGTAAAATAAAAGTTTGGAGATTTCAAAATACACGTATAAAAACAAAAACAAAATGTAAACTTATTAAAAAGGTCAATACATGAATCCAGAAACCAGTGGGAAAATAATTTATTATTGTTAACACAAATAATAGACAACAAAATAACCCTCTTACCTGCCAACGACTGTATTGCCCTTTCACTGGAAGGCAATGGTTCCTTTCTGTGAGGCCGATTTAGTGCAGTATCTTGTACAGGAAAGAGTCCAGGGCTGTCAGTTAATTTCTTCCGGCAACTGGAGTTAGGGTTTGAAACTCTGCAGCTGCCTATTGCACTTGTAAAAAGGTTCATATGTTCATCACTGCTGGCTGGCTCAGAATTAGGAGTAAATCCTCCAAGGGACAAACTTGGAGAACTTTCCGAGCAGTCAATTTGTAAAGGTGTTTGCAATCCCAAGGCTAAAGAACTTGATTCTGAAGGCTCTCGAGAAACCCACTGTTCTTCTCTGTTTATTAAGCTCTTTGAAGGAGAGAGGTGAGGGCAGGACATGTGACACCTGTGCTTTTCCTTATGCTTGTATCGATCTCCAACAGTATCCTTACCAAATCGGTAACGTTTCAAAGACTCCAAGACCGATCTGGAAGAGCCACTATCCATGGAAACCTGGGGCTGTTCAGAACGGTGCTCTCTGTGTTTGTGACGGTGTCTGTGTTTGTGCTCCACCATCCAACCATAAGCCATCTCAGGAGGTACGCTGGGGTAGGTGCTCATGGAAAGGAGAGGAGTCCTGCTGGTTGTAAGAAAAGCCTCCTGTCTAAGGAGCTTATGCTTTTTCTTATGATATTTGGTAGGATTGAGCAATAAATGACCAGCATGCATATAGGAGGGAGGTGGCAGTGGAGTGGTGAATGAAGGAGATGGAGGTGGTGGATAAAGAGTGGGGGGATACCTTCCATAGTACCCTAACCCTATTGGAGCAGCTGTGAGGGGTGACGGGGAATAAGGCATGCCGTAAGAGGGATAAAACCCAGCACTAGATAAAGGGAAACTAAGGCTGTGCATAAAAGGCATTTCTGCCATCGCCTCCCTCATCTTAGGGGGCCTCCCTCTTTTCTTTTTTAAGTCAGGCTTCCGAATGTAGTGCAAAGGGTCTAAGGGAAAAGAAGGATGTGTATAGAAACTATTAAAGTTGATTCGAAAAATAGTTGGCAGGAGGTCGCGGGGAATAAAGTGATGACTTCGATGGGTGATCCGAATTTCACTTAGACGACTTATTAGCTCCTCTAGTTCTGCGATGAAGTCTGGATCCTGCCTATTTCGAAGCTGGGGATATTTCTTTTTCCGTTTTCGCTTCTGTCTTTTCATCTTGTCATAGCTGAGGTAATCGTGACTCCTGCGCTTACATTTGTGTTTGTGTTTTTCTTTAAGACTGTTTAGGACGGTAGAAGTTTCAGGGGGAATCAAAGAAATGTGCTCAAAAGAATGTCTCCTCTTTTTCTGTCCACAAAACTTCTCTGCCCTGTCTGATGTGCTATTATTATCTGTCCCAATGCCACTGTCACTGGGAATGGTCTCATCACTGTGAGACTCACTAACTGGGGAAGGAGTGGCTTCTTTCAGGGATGTGAGTTCACTCAAATGAGAAGGAGAATTTGGCAACAAAGTAGGAGGAGATAGCCGCCTCCTGCCCTTGGAAGCCTTCTTCATTGCAAGAGTCTGAATCATACTGCCCTGTCTTGAGTGCACATGCAAATATGGCACTGAACTAGGTTCAACAAAGCCTGCATCACTGCTAACAGGGCTCTGACCTCCACTAGTCCCAGAAGACTGAGAGCAAATAGGTGATGGAAGGATCTCAGAGCTACTAGCAGGTGAAGGCAGTAAAGGGGGAAGGATCTGTCCTAATGCTGATCCAGCTGCCTGCTGAGCTGTTTGTTCAAGCACAGCAAGGCTGGCAGGGCTACCAGAAAGAAGGCCATTTAAGACAGTTTTTGGTTTTCGCCCCCTTCTCTTCCCTATGTAAATGGTTCCTTTCTTGCTGACATTTATTTGTTGCCCCAATTTAGAGCCAAATGTGGCAGCAAGACTTGATACTGTATTATGAAGTTTGGACTGTACTTTTCCTTTATTACTTGATTCTACAGAACTTGAAAGAATCTGATTCAACAGTTTTTTTCTCTTTAAAGTCTTCATTTTATTTATTTTGCGGATAATTGTTTTCATTAATTGTCCATTGTTTCGCTTGCTAATTTTTTTATCTGGTTCCATCTCAAGGTCACTCATACTACAGACACTTTGCCTGTGACTGTCATCTAAGTCATCTGTATCCTGAAGCTGATCCTCACTCTCAAAGAAATCACTGCTACTTCTATGGTTCTCACTTTCAGACTCTAGCTTACTTGGACTTTCAGTGGCAACAAATGGAGCCACTGACAGGACAGGGGGCTTCATCTTCACTGGAGACCTCATCTGCCTCTTAGGCCTGCCTCTCTTTTTTGGAAAAGGAGATACAGACAAACTTTGTTTGAAGGAAGGAATTTCAATTTCTGGTTGTAAAATTGGGGGTTCTTGTTCTTCTTTAGACTGTAAAGAAAAAACTTTAGAGGCAGGTATTTTTAAAGTCCTTTTAGGTGGACCTTCTAGCTGAGGCATTTCCTTGGATTTAGGTCTTCCTCTTTTAGGCTTATAAATATCCGACAAAAGATCACTAGTGACACACATACTGGAGGACAGTTTGTGAGTAATAAAAGATTTATGAGATGGTTTCTCACTGTCGGTTAAAAGAGCAAGAGATGGAGCTGAAGACTTACTCAACTTTGGCAATCGGCGTTTAAGGAAGTCATGATCGACAAAAGATGATGCTCCGATAGTTTTCATAAACTTTGCTGGCTCAGAACTATTTGATAGTGAGCTACATGAAACATTCTTAAAAAGCTCTGATCTTTCTAAGTCTAGTCCTTTTGGAGACCGGCATGTGCTTCTTGCCACCACCTTAGTCCACCGAGGTTTTCTTCCTTTTCTTTTTTTCAATGGTTTGGACTGGAAACTAGTGCTTAGGCTTTCAGCAACCTGGCAGTGTTTGTCTGGTGCAGTTACTGCACCAAGCTTTAAAAAAGGTTTGTTACTAAATAAACTAGTAAAATTAACAACGGAAGGAGTAATTGTATGAATACCAGAGTCAGAAGCCAAACTTGGCTTTTTTCCCAAGGAAGAACTTATTCTAGGAATATCCAGATGTGCATTTTTTGATTCATTTAGTTCTTTATCAATTCCTTTACACTCAATACTTATGCTATGACCTAATGACCTATGACCAACATTCACGTGGGTACTTTCAGCAGTAAACTGGTTCTTTCCAATAGATTCAGAAATTTCTTCCATTTGTTCTGCGGTAGAATTTAAAAGTAATGGGTTTGGAACCAACTGTGAAGCAGTTTCAGGGGGACTTCTGGTTAAAGGATTAATAGATACAGTAGGTGACGAGGAAGGAAGATTGCTTTCTCCTACTGCACTGAAGGGAGATTTAGCTGTAGATGCATCAGAGGCGCCTCCTATTTGAAAGTCAGGAGAAGTGCAATACACAGGAGGTTGCTTTTCATGCTTTGAGGTTTCAAAGGCTCCCCTTTCACTAGATGAAAAACTGTCTTGCTGAATACATGTTCCTTCATTAAACATTTCTTTCTCCAAATTAGTAATTTCTTTTCGGACTGAAAACTTTTCCAACATGCTTTCTCTACTATGCCGCATAACATTCTTCTCAGAAGCTTTGAGGGCAGCACTGTCTTTCAGAGACTCGGGAAGTTCTTGACTTTCATGGTTACTTATGTTTGCACTACAGGAAGCCTTCAGTTGTTCCTGAGTGGGGAGCAGTGCTTCAGATTTAAGGTTTAAGGCATCTTTACTGCCCAGTTGTCCTACCATAGGACAACTTAATAATTTCTTTCCAATGTCCTTATTAACCAATCCCATTGCTGAGCTTGCTACAATCTTCTTCGTAACATCCTTGGCCACTAGGCCAACTGTAGAACTCAATTTCTTTCCCAACTCTTTATTAACCAGTCCAACCACGGTGCCAAGTCCTAATTTCTTGCCAGACTCTTTATTCACTAACCCTGGAACAATACCGATCCCTAGCTTCTTTCCTGAATCTTTGCTCAGCAGTCCGACTGTAGTGATAGTCCCTGGCTTCTTGCTTAAGTCTTTATTAATGAATACCGCTGTAGTGCCAGTTCCCAATTTTTTCACAGAGTCCTTATTGATCAGGCCTACTGCTGCATTGAACATAGGCTTTTTCCCTGGATCTTTAGTTACCAACCCAACTGCTGTGCTAAGAGCTGGCTTTTTAATTAAGTCTTTATGAATTATTCCAGCTATAGAGCCAACACCTGGTTTCCTGATCAAGTCCTTGCTAACCAATCCTACTGTAGTGCCAGTTCCTAATTTCTTCGGTTTTGCCTTGGAAGACTTGGAAGGAGGACAGGTAGCAATGAGCTGTGCCAACTTTTCTGTTACACTAGTTCCTCCATTAAGTAATGCTCTGTCCTTTATATCAGGATCCCGACTGCCAACAAGAGATGGTGCTGTAGTAATGTAATCTGCCATTTGTGAATGTACTGGAGAAAGCTTCTTAGACAAAGGATTATTTTCCCCCTGTGAATGAAGAGGGATGCTTTCTTCAGATTGGCATTCAATGGCTGTAGCATCACTTGCTTTCTTGAACAATTTTGAAGAGTCCTAAAATATGAAAAAGAAAAATGCTTCAGAGAAAGCAAACCTTTAACTACACATTATAATCTAACAAATCTACATAACATATGCATATATATGCAGCAAAATATTTTTTTGTTGGGTTTATTTTTTGTATGTGTATGTGTATGTGTGCATGCATCACTCATGTTTAAGTATTCAAAGAAGCCAGAAGATTTCCTGGAGCATGAGTTACAAGTCTTTGTGAGCAACCCAATATAGGTGCTGGGAAACAAACTAAGGTACTCTGGAAGAGCAGCAAGCACTTTCAATACTAAGACATTTCTCTAGCATCAGGAAAATACTTTTAAGAAAATTAGTGTTATGTGGAGCCTAATGGTATACACCTATAACCTTAATACTTGGGGGACTGAGCGAGGAGTGCTACTGTGAGTCTGGGCTCAGAAGGAGGTATAAAGTGAGTTCAAGGCTAGATTGAGCTATACAGTGAGAACATCTGAAAAAAGCAAACCAACACAACAACAAAAGAAAATCAAACTAACTGTCAAGATGGGCCATCAGGTAAATGTACCTGACACCAAGCTTGACAACATAAGCTTAATCCCTAGACGAATAACAAAGTAGAAAAAGTCAATCAGAGTGTAAACAAAAACAAAGTATACTAATGCCACTTTTTGTTAGTTCGTTTACTGCTATATCAAATGCTATTGATATTGTTTCTTTTTCTTTTTTGAGACAAAGCCTTAACTCTATTAGGCTGGCCTCAAATCCTTAGTGTTCTGCCTCTGTCAGTCTCCCATGGAATTATAGGCATTTATCAACACTTCTGGCTTAAGATATTTTGTTGATTGCCAATCATATAAACCTATATGTTTATTTTAGATATATCTTCATTTTTGACATAGTGAATAAATACTATCTTACTTCTGACTAATGACATGAATGTGGGATGTTTTTACTTTAGTATTTATTTACTGTGTATATGTTTGTGGAAGGACAACTTGAAGAAATTGGTTCTCTCCTTTTAACGCCATGGTCTCCAATGTTTGAACTCAGGTTGACATGCTTAGCACCAAAGTGCCTTCAACAGCTGAGCCCTGCATCATCAATTTTAGTAGCAAAACTTTGAAACAATCCAAATGAGTATGTATTTTAAAATGTGTTAAGAACACTGTCATTTTGTATATGTATCTATTTTGTTTGTTTGTTTGTATGTATGTATGTATGTGTGTGTGTGTGTATTTGGTTTCTTTGGGGAAGGAGAAGGAGGTGTCCTCCTGACAGGGTATCTCTGTGGGTCCTGGAACCCACTCTGTAGACCAGGCTGACCTCAAACTCAGAGATTTTCCTGCCTGTGCCTCCTGAGTGCTAGGGGTAAAGACCTGCAGTACAAAAGAAACCAAATGGTGGTGCACCTTTAATCCCAGCACTTGAAAGGCCGACATAGGTGCTTCTCTGAGTTTGAGGACAGCCTGGTCTACAGAGTGGGTTCCAGGACAACCAGGACTACAAAGAGTCTCTTTAGACCCTCACTTACTAAATAAATAGATAAATAAATAAACAAAATATGTGATTTTATTATTGTATGTATGTTTTGGCTACATGTAATGTCTATGTACAATATCAGTTGTGGTCAGTGGACACCAAAAGAGGGAGTCAGATCCTCTGAAACTAGACACACAGATGGTTGTGAGCTGACATGTGGGTACTAGGAATTGAACATGGATTCTCTGAAAGAGCCAAACAATGAGCTACCTCTCCAGCTAATTTTTGTTTTGTTTTGTTTTTTTGAGACAAGGTCTCACAGTGTAGCCAATGTGACCTGGAACTGGTTTTGCAGACCAGGCTGTCCTTGAACTCTGAGAACATACCTCTGCCACCTGAGTGTTGAGATTATAGGCATGTGCCACCACTCCTAGTGCATTTAATTTTTACAGCTTCTTCTTTGTAAGTTATTTTATATAGTTATATGTTATAAATAAACCCCCAAATTTCAGAAAATCCAAAATAATAGAAGCAACTATATCTAACTGCAAATCAATAATATAGTACTAACAAGTATTTTGAGTTGGGTATGATAATAATTCCTATAATCTGGCATATGGAAGGTCAAGGCAAGAAGACTGCTATGCATTTGAATTAATCCTAGGCTATAGAGTGAAGCCACGTTTCACAAAACAAAAAAAAGAAGAAGACTTGGCGGATCGTTCAGAGAATGGAGTGTTTACTGTATAAACATCAAGACCTAAATTCAGATCTCAACACTCATGTAAATCTAAATGTACATCTGTAACTGAGCACAGGAGGCAAAGACAGGCAATCCTGGGGACTTGCTGTAAGTTCCAGTTCCAGTGAGAGCAATAGAAGACCACACTCATCAACTTTGACCTTGAAGAGCATACCCAAGTAAGCATGCGCGCGCGCATGCACACACACACACACACACACACACACACACACGAAGAAAATATTTTTGAAATACTGTTAGAAATACTGATAAGTAAGCAACCATGTTAATATCATTCAGAACCAAATAAATTTGGCAAGTTAAGAAAAAAAGAGCAGAGCTGGGTATGTAGTTCAGAAGAGCATCTACCTCAGACAATCAAGTTCATGGGAACATATACATTTGTGGAGGCCAGAGAGCAATTTTGTGGAGTGAGTTTTCTCTTTTAACCTTTATGTAGGTTCCAGGAAATGGAGCTCAACTCACAAGTGCTTTTATACACTGTGCCATCTCACTTGCTTTATAATGTACTTTTCGAACCCTGTCTAAAAAAGAGCAAGCCAAAACTAGCAAAGGAAATTTTAATTTCTTCTGAAAATACTACAATATAAGAATGTCAATAGCAATATGTAAATTATTATATATTAGTAATTTCAACACCAAGTTTTTCTTGCTATATAACTTAAAGAAATATAAGATTCTTCCTCAGTTCTGCATACATACATTTTTTTTTGTAGAGACAGGGTGTGTGCATGTATATACATGCATGTGTATGTATGTGTAATCCAGGCTGGCCTGTAACTTAAGATCTTCCTGGTATAATGGGTTTATTTACTTGTAAAATTTGTGTGCAGATGCCCACAAAGGTCAGACGTGAATTTCAGATTCCTTGGATCCCAATGTAGGCTCTGGGATCTGAACTCTAGATTTCTGGTAAAGCAGTAAATTCTTTTAACTTGAAAACCATCAATCTAGCCTTAGATTCCATTTTATAACTATTCCCAACATAAAATGACCTCAAGAACACATCTCTGGTCTTTTGGCATGTTCATCTATAAATCCCTATGCGGTAATTTGAATAAAATGGCCCCTATTGACTCACATATTTGAAAGCTTAGTTATCAGGGAGTGGTACTGTTTGAGAAGGATTAGGAGATGTGGTCTTATTGGATGAAGTTTGTGTCATTGAGCATGAGCTTCGAGGTTTCAAGAACCCATACCAAATCCAGTCTCTCTTTCTCTGCTTCTCTGCCTACAAATGAGAATGTAGCTCTCAGCTACTTCTCCAGCATCGCACGTGTCTAACTGCTGCCATGCTCTCTGCCGTGACGATAATTAACTAAGCCTCTAAAAATGTAAGCAGCCCCCAACTATATTAATTAATAGAAAGCCCCTGCTTTCTTTTGAGTTTCCTTGGTCATACTCTCACTCCATAGCAACAGAACAGTAACTAAGATACCCTTTCTGCCTGTTAGGTTTGGGCTCAGGACAACTTGGGCCACACTCAACTGCAGGAACCTCTTTCTCTCTCCATCTTCATAACTGATTTTGTCTACGAGCACTAGATTAGCAGACTTCACGTCCTCAGAGGTGACTGGCATCACATGCCTTATAATAAACATGTGTGTTAACTAAAGTTAACTTCCTCCCTACTTTCCTCACATTCTGAGCTCATGCATTCCTTCCTCACAATGTAGATTTTGAGAAAGAATCCTTTGCCTTCTGCACAGGAATCAGAGTCAGCCTGATTACAAGTACATATCACTTTTAAAAGATTTTATTTTTATTTATGTGTATTATGTATGTGTTGGTTTGTACAAATGAGTACAGGGACTGTGGAGGCCAGAAGAGGAAGCCAAGTACCATGGAACTGGCTACAGGCATTAAACATGGGTGCTGGGAACCAAACTTAGGTTCTCTGGAAGAGCAGCAAATACTTTTAACTACTAAGTCATTTTTCCAGCTCCTTACAAGCATATGTGTGTGTGGAACCTGTCTCTCCCTTTTGAAATCCAAAAGAAGGGATTCTCAATTTTGAGCCTGAATTCTCGTAAGAGTTACTGCCATGCTACATGTCTGCTTATGGCACTGATAACTTTCCTAATAAATCTCTTACTCACAGGGACTCCATAACCCTCTGAAAACCTGAGATGTTAAAGTGATTAGTGATCAGACAGGTAACAACTTCTGTTTCATTATATAGTCTACCCTGACTCTCTACATGTCACATTCCACAAAAGCTCCCGGGTTTCAGGCTGGCAAACTGACTCAGCAAGTTGCAATGACCCAAGTTCTATCTGTAGATTCACAGAAAGCTTCAAGGAGAGAACTGACTCCACAGTGTTGTCCCCTGAGAGCCCTCCACAAACTGTGGCACATGCACCCTCTAAACAAACACACACACACACACACACACACACAAGTTCTAGGTTTTGTTATTATACAGGCATTTAATTCTGGACTCTCCCTCAAAAGTCTTCATTTAATACCATGCAGCTGTATTTCAGAATTAATTAATAATTCACACTTACTAAGTAATCTGAATGTGAGCAGCTCTGGAATGATTTATAAGTCAATAAAATGAAATAAGAGATATGATTAGACAACTATAAAAACCAGCATGTGAATTATTGAGTTAAAAATAATGATTTTTAGGCTCAATTCTCAAGTTATGCTTTCTAACAATTTGGTTCAATGATGACGTCCATTATCAAGAACAATGAACAAAAACCATTTAGAGTCCTCAAACCTCATTATATACATAAGAAAAGAGATTATAATTAGGGCACACGCAGACATCCTATTCATTCTACAGTCTAAGAACAGTAAGGACTGGAGAGATGTCTCAGCGGTTAAAAGCCAAGAAAAATGAACTAGGAAAACAAATACTCCATAGGTAACATCCCATTTCCCAGTGAACAGACATGACAACCTTTGACCAAACCCACGACCAACGAATAACTTGTTCTGGACAAAGAGGAAGAAGAAAGATGTTGACAATGAAATGTAAAAACTGAAAGGTCACCCTAAGAGAAAAATAAATAGAATCTTACAGTGTAGTTTCAAAACAGAACTATGTACAAGGGGAGCAGAGACTTAGCACGAGAGGGTAAGGGAGAGTTCACAGACTGGGAAGACATTAAGTCTGCAGCTGCCTCCCTCCCACATTCCCTTCCTTTATTTCACCAACTTGTATTTTTACACTTTTTGAAACGCAGTAATTTAGTAATCTTTTTATTTAAACTTTTATTTATTTTATCTGTGTGAGTATTCCCTGCATATGTGTGTGTATATCTATTGATGTGTGTGGGATGACCACAGAGACAAAAGAGGATACTGGAAGGCAGACGGTTGGGAGCTGCCATGTGGGTAATGAGAACCAAACCTGGGTCCTCTACAAGAGCAGAAAGTACTCTTAACCAGTGAGCCATCTTTCTAGTCTCTCAATTTAATACATTTGCTTCTTAAGTTTGGGTAGTTTAATTCTCAAGGCTAGGATGAAAAACCCCAAGGTTAGTATTAAGTATACTTAGGAAATTTCCTACTTGTTTGATAATTCCTGTCAAAATTGCTCAATCATAAGCAAATGAGTTTAAAAGGAAACGGCGCTATGTTCCCCTCTTTGGTTTTTATGTATCTGCTTATAATCTCCTCAGTAGAATTCTGCAACTCCTACCCACATAGCCAAGAAATGGATAAAGAATGAAATTTAGTAATTTTGTTGAAGATGGGATTCAGGAGTTTCTATTTTGTTTTAATGTGAAAGCTATTCCCCAACACACACACACACACACACACACACACACTACATAAATGCAAAAATAAAGAGAGTAGGAAATTTTTTACAAACTTGGAGTGAAGAAAATTTTTTCTGTATATACTGGACTAGAAGGAAGGAATGCAAGGGTCCAAAGGAGATAGCAAAAAAGGACTTACCAACCTTCCCTTCCCCCACCAGAACCACACAGAACACTGGGGCTGCAGAGACCATGCTTCCCCATAGTGTTTCCTTGTAGTGCTTTAACAAGTAAATCCTGTAACTGCGTATGAAGTAAAAAGGAATGCTGTAAAAGGGGAATACTCTTGTACAGCCAATTCTGTGAAGATCTATGCAGTTTTTAAAATTATAAACAATAGAAAACTTTTTGTTTTTTTACAGTTTCTACAACTTATGTCAATTTATTTTTAAATGTGGTCTTTGCTAAGTAATTCTAATATGCAGCACTTTAAAGCTTAAATATCAATGTCTTCTTAGTACTGTTTGGAACTTTTACTCAAAGTCGTACTCATGTGGGATTAAAAAACATAGTAAGTCAAATAAAAGACTTTGTTCTGGGCAAAGTCTCAGCGGTAGAATGGATCAAGGAGAGGACAGTATCTCAAAGACAGTGTGGGAGAACTGAAAAGGGAGAAGAGAAAAGAAATAGAAGTGGGAATGTCAAGACATGTGACACGCTCAGATGGCCACATCTATGGATAATAGGTAGAGGAGGAGGAGAAGCAGCTTCTAAAGGCATGGGAAACACTTTTTTAAAGTGAGAACAAATGGCCTGGAGAGATGGCTCAGTGGTTAAGAGCACTGACTGCTCTTCCAGAGGTCCTGAGTTCAACTCCCAGAAACCACGTGGTGGCTCACAACCATCTGTAAGGAGATCTGACGCCCTCTTCTGGTGTGTCTGAAGACAGCTACAGTGAACTCATATACATTACATAAAATAAAATAAAATAAATCTTGAGAGAGAAAGAGAGAATGAGAATAAATAATTTCCCAGAGTTAGAGATGCCAATCCAGATGCAGGAGGCATTCAAGACATTCAACACCCCCAGAAAAGCACCTCCCTGGTCATGTTACAACTAAAGCAATAAATACGTAGAACAGAGCAGCAAGGAAGAAGCATAAAGGCACATACAGCAAGCCCATTCAGACTAGTGAGCTGAAGCTTTAAAGCCAGGAGACCTGGACAGATGTTCTGAAGTTCTGAAAGACAACTGCCAACCCAAGCCACTACTACGCTCAGCAAAACTATCTGTCATAACTAGAAGGAAAAATAAAACATTCCATACACACACACACACACACACACACACACACAGTTTAAAGAAAGCTCTACAGAAATACTTGAAGGAATCCTTTAGACTGGAAAGAAAAACAAATCCATTCATGAAGCCATAGGAAAGAATCACACTAGTATAATAGCTCAGCAAGAAGGAAGAAGAAAAAAGACCAAACAATACAAAATCAACTAAATGATAGGCACCAACATACACTTTCCAAAAAACTCTGAAGATTAATGCTTTCAACTCCCCATTCAAAAGAAAGAGACTGGTAGACTGTCAACAGCTCAAAGAAATGTATATTACCACAAAAGACGGACACTACCTCCTGTGGAAAGATGGAAAAGGTGTTCCAAGCCAGGAGATCTGGAAATGAAGCAGGTGTCAGACAAAATAGAGTGATTAAGAGAACATTCCATCAAAAGGGACATTAAGATTCTAAACAAGTTAGCTGCACACACAGGTGCACCCAGTTTCATAAAACAAATTATAGTACATGTAAAGTCACAGATTCATCGAGCACAATGGCAGTGGTAACTTTAATACCCAATTCTCACCAACTGACAGGTGTTCCCAACAAAAAATAAGCAAAGAAACATCTGAGTTAAATGACATCCTAAATCAAAGGGTCCCAACAGATGCCTGCCTGTAGAACATCCCATTCAAACACTGCACAACACTTTCTTCTCAGAAGCCAATAGAACTTTCTCTAAAACAGATCATATATTAGGGCCCACAACACAACAGAGAAAGAGAAACCCTAGAGCAGACACAAACTTACTGAGATTAAACAACACACTATTGAATAATGAATAAGTCCTTCAAGAAATCAAGAAGCTTTTATTAAAAACTGCAAAACACAATACACCAACTATGACAGGGTATGAGAAAAACAGTCATAAAGGGAAAGTTTGTAGCTTTAAGTGTTTACATTAACAAACATACAAACACTATAGAGAAATCAGCAAAATTTAATGATATATCTTAGGACTTAGTTAAAAGAAAAAAAAGTGAAACCCCCAAACAGTAGATAGATGGAAACCATTAAGATTAGGGCATAAATGAACAAAATGGAATCTAACAAACAAAAGCAATATATAGTAAAAAAAAAAAAAAAAAAAAAGAAAAAGGAAAAAAAAAGAAAGAAAGAAAAAACTGGTTCTTTAAAAAGATAGGAACAAACAAACTGGTACTTTAAAAAAAAAAAATAAAGACAGAAAAAATTGGTTACCTAACAAGATAGAAAAACCTAAAACCAAACTAACCAAAAGAGAGATCAAAGTTAATTATATCAGATCTGAAAAAGGAACCATTACAATGGACACCAATAAAATTCAGAATATCATTTAGGTCTTATCTTAAAAACATATTCCACTAATTGGGAAATCTAAAAAAATTAATTTCTAGATGCATTATCATCTACTAATGAGATTTTTTAAATGTAAACATATCTGTAGCAATGAGATAAAAACAGGAATTAATACTTTCTCAGCAGCAAGGAGGTAGTGGTGCATGCCTTTTGGTCCCACTCTGAGGAAGGCACAGGCATATCTCTTAGTTTGAGGACAGCCTAGTCTATAGAGCAGGTTCTAGACAGCCATGGCTACGCAAGGAAACCCTGTCTCACCACCCCCAGGCCCCCAAACCCTCACTCAGCTAAAAAAAGGCATACACAAATGGATTCACTGGTGAATTTTACCTGATCTTCAAGATATAACACCAGTGCTTCTCAGCCTATTTCATAAAATAACCAAGGAAGTGGCTGGAAAGATTGGCTCAGCAGTTAAGAGCTTCGACTGCTCTTGCAAAGGACTAGTGTTCAGTGCTCAACACCCACACTTAGGTGGTCACAACCATCTGTTACCAACTCCAGCGAACAATCCTATGTCCTCTTCTGGCATTTAAAAAAAAAGGTAATTTATCAAGATCAAGTTTGGTTTATTCCATAGATGAGGGAGGATTCAATATGTAAGTCAATAAACTGATTCAAGAGTAGAAATCACATAGCCACCTCAATAGATACATTTAAAAAAAAAAACACTTGACAAATTCAACAACTTTTCATGGTAAAAGTTCTGAAGCGTTGGGCATTGTGGTATATGCCTTTAATCCCAGCACTCAGAAAGCAGAGGCAGGAGAATCTCTGTGGATTCAACGGCAGCCTACACAGAGTTCCAGGCCAGCCAGGACAACATAGTGAGACCCTGGAAGGAAGGGGGGGGCAGAGGGGGAAGGGAGAAGGAACTCTTAATAGAAGAAATATTTCTAAACCTAGCAAAAGCTAAAAATGACAAACTATAGCCAATATTATATTAAAGGGAGGGGGGACTTCAACAGCATTTCCACTAAAATTAGGATCAAGACAAGGATGTCCACTTTCTTCACTACTAGGTCTTAGAGCAGTAAGACAAGCAAATAAAAGGGATACAAACAGGAAAGAAAGAAGCCAAAGTATCTTTGTTTGAAGATGATATAACCATATACCAAAGAATCCCTAAAGCCTGGATCAGAAAACTCTTAGGACTGATAAACACCTAAAGCAAAATGGCAGGAAATAAAATCATTCATATATATGCAATAGCCTTCCTATGTATCAGCACCAACACTCTAAGAAAGAAGTCAGAGAAACAATTTTACTCACAGTATCCTAAAACAGAGGTTGGGGGATCACAGGGAAATATCTCACCAGTTAAGAACACATACTTCCTCTTTCAGAATATCTAAGTTCAGTTCCCAGGACTCATATGGGGTGGACACAGCCACCTTTAACTCCAACTCCAGGGAGATCCTACACCTCTGGCCTACAAGGACATCTACACTTACAGGCACATGCACAAAGAAACCAGAAGGAGAGGGAGAAATAAAAGTAGAAAGAATGTGTGTTGACGTGGAAGGTAGAACTGGGGATGGACCTGGTAAAATAGTCTAGATATGTATAAAGCTGCCAACAAGTAAGTAGAAAGAAAGAAAGAAAGAAAGAAAGAAAGAAAAAGTTTTTCAAATGATCTATCAAATCCAGAAACCAAGTAAAGACTGATGCTGTGCATAGAGATACAAGCTTACCACGCCTACAATCATAGCACCAAGAAGGATAAGACAGGAGGATCTTGAATTTGAGGTGAGCCTGGTATATACAGCAAGTCTGAGGTAAGCCTAGGCTAAAATAGTAAGAGCAGTTATGAATAAAAAAATCATTTAAAGTTTTCTGTAGCCAAGGCTACAGATTGCCCAGGTCTCACGCATGCCACAGAACCAGTTTACAAACTCAACCGCATCCAAGCTCCCAAAGCAATTTGAGTTGAAAACTATACACATGGCAAATTATATATCAACTCCTTTAGGTAGTATTATCTAAAGGAAACTAAACCAAAGAATTGGTACGATGACTTCTGGGGGAAGGGTACTTGCCAGCAAGCCTGAGAACCTGAATTCAATCCCCAGAACCAACAACCACATCCACATGCATACTGTGGCATGCATGTGCAAGCAAACACATGCACGCACATGTGCACGTGCACACACACACTCTAAATATAAATTAAAAAAATACCAGTAGGGCTCATAACTGTCTGTAACCTCAATTTTCCAGAGAATCCAACACTTAATTCTGCTTTTGTGGGCAACAGGCACATGGTACAATTTATTTATTTATTTATTTATTTATTTATTTATTTATTTATTTATTCTGAGATAATGTCTCACTATGTTGTGGTACTGGCTAGCCTGGAACTCTCCATATAAGCCAAGCTGGCCTCAAACTCAGAGATTCACCTGCTTCTGTCTCCGAAATAATTGGGTTCAAGATGTGTACTACCAAGGAGGAAGCTAGGTTTTTTGTTTGTATGTCGCTTTGTTTGTATGACGGTGTTTTTATGGCAGGTCGACATACATAGTTCTCCAAGTTCTTTGGAGGCTTTTTAGTTCTCTTAGCCTGAAGGCCAATTTTCAAAGGATATCCTGCACTGGTTTCTAGAGAAGCTAGGACTGTTGATTTGCAGTGTGCCTTATGAAAAACAGCAACATGAATGTCTTAGAAAACAATTCATTTAACAAAAGCTTTCACTATGCTAGTGAATCACATCCTTCCAACCATGTTAAAGAAAGGTGCTATGATAACCTATTTCTGAGCATCAGTTTAATTTCTCTGTTACTATGTTCATCCCTTCATTGTTGGATATAGAAAGGCAAGATTCAAAATTCCATATTTCCAATAAATAATCTCCAAGGTTTTTTTTCCACTGTCACATTAGGAGCAACAATCTGAGTATGCCCTTATTAACACGTCATAATTTTACAAATAAAAATACAGGTACACATATGTACCTGTAAGATGGCTCAGCTGGTAAAGGCACTTATCTTGAAAGCCTGCCCTGAGTTCGATCCCCAGGAACCACGTGAAGGTGGAAGGAGAAAATGACACCCAAGTTGTCTGTCCTCTGACCTCCACGTGCATTAAGTGGCATTCCCCACACACTCACAAACTGAGTAATTTCAAAATACAGACATGGTTACATTACTATGTTTTCAGCATCCCTTATAGCCCATTTAGAAATAGCTAAAGATTAGAATCAAACTTCTGGAATATGTATCTAGTATAAATAAAGATTAGTAGAGAAGTTCAAACATTGATAATGACTGTACTGTTGGAAAGTTCACTCACCCATTTTGAAGGGCAGTGTTCATTCTTCTCATCTGTCATCTTCCCACTTTTAAGTGCTTTCCTTGAGTGCTTGACAGTTGTTTTTATGGCAGGTCGACATACATAGTTCTCCAAGTTCTTTGGAGGCTTTTTAGTTCTCTTAGCCTGAAGGCCAATTTTCAATTTTAAATTTCCCTCCGAAAAGTTTGTTTCTTTCACTGAAAACTGTTGCTGTGCATCCGTCAAACCATCCTCTTTTCCTGCTTCTACGCCCCTTTCTCGATTCCGCTTGCGAGGATCCTCTTCTTCTGTGTTACCCTCTATTTCTACTTCTCTCTTGCTGGCCAGAGTGCCAGGACTGATGGTAGAAGGACTCTTTCTTGAAAATCCTTCGGAATCAGAACCCAATCCTAACATAGCAGTATTCCTAGGGTCCATCACAAGTGTGTTATTGCCAAGGGATCTTACAAAACTTTTACAGAACACTGTTCCATAAAAAAATAGGGTTTTCCAAAACTTGCAACCAGCATCTCTTTCCCTGCAGGACAGATCATAACAAAAATTTATCAGAAAATAATTAACATAAGGAGCAATAAGGACATCAGGACAAGCACTCACACATGCACACACATATCATTCATAGATAGATAGATAGATATATGTTTTATGTGTATCAGTTAAATCAAAATGTCTTTAGGATACATACAAATCATTTACTTGTAAATTCACTAAAAATGTCATATTTCCTTTCACTGTTATATAGATATAAATAAGCTACAACACTACAGCGCAAATCAAAATTTTAGAATCACTGTTACAGCAGAGCCTGGAGGCCCATTCCTAAATCACAGCACTTCAGGAGCTAAGACAGGATCTCAAGTTTGAGGCTGGCTTAGGGAGACCCTTCTCCTTTCTCTCCTCCATGTGCGTGTGTCTTGGTTTTTTGACAAAGGGTCTCATGTAACCCAAACTAGCCTTGAACTTGTTACGTAGCTAAGACTGATCTTTGCTTAGCATGGTGGTGCTCATCTTTAGTGCCAACACTTCAGAGGCAGAGAGAGGCAGGTGGATCTGTAAATTCAAGGCTAACCTGGTCTACAGAGTAAATTCCAGGACAGCCAGGGCTATACAGAGAAATCTAGACTCAAGAAACAAACTGAAAACCACTATAAACCAACCAAGAAGCTTTTACAACTGAAGCGCAAACCCAAATACAACCTAGAAATAACTTTGTTATTTTAAGCCTATTTCTCCTCTCGCCATAAGTCAGGGTCTGCCTATAAAGCTCAAAACCTCCTTCCTCAGCCTCCAGAATGCTAGGTTTCAATGAAATCACTATGCCTGGCATAAAAATTCAATTTTAAAAGATATATTTTCCACATTTTTAAATAAAATCCATTTGATTAAAAATAAAGAATTATTTTACCAGCTTTTGGTCAATTTCAGTGTTCAACCATTTTTCTTAAAAAAAAAAAAAAAAAAAGATTTATTTATTTTATGTATGTAAGTACACTGTTGCTGTCTCCAGATACACCAGAAGAGGGCATCGGACCCCATGACAGATGGTTGTGAGCCTGGTGCTTATCAAAGACAGAAAAGGGTATCAGATCTCCTAGACCTGGAATTACAAATGGTCTCCAGTCACAATGTGAGTGCTTGGAATCCAATCTGAGGTCTCTGCAAGAACAAAAAGCTCTTAACTTTTTGTCATCTCTCCAGACCCAAATAATTCAGTATTCTTGAGACTGATAGGTTTGTTTTGATGTCATATATCTGGGATAGCAGCTTATCTGTATCATTTGTCTGGCATGAGCAAGACCCTGAGTAGAATTGTCAGCAATGGCAAAAATATAGCTGTATGAAATGGTGCATGCATATAATGTCAAAACCTGAGAGCTTTGAGGCAGAACTTCCAAGTTCACGGCCAGAGGGGGCAATTTAGTGAAACCTTGTCTCAAAAACAAAACAAGGAGAAACCTTAGCCCTCAAACAATTTTTTTTTAATAATATAAAATGTTTTATACTTTTTAAAGTGTGTTTGTGGTACTGTCACATGCCTTCTCTCTGTATAAAACATAAAGCTCTACTGCTTTTAATGATAGATTCAGAATCCTGAAAACCAAGTTTTTCCACTCAATTTAGCAATGACAAAGCTTGAACTAAATTTGATTTTAGTTTTAATTATCAGAATTTTTATGAATTATGTTCAATAATACAGAAATATTAAAGTGTTTGATAAAAGAGTGCTTTCCCAAAAGCTTTTAACAAATCAGTGTTTGTTCAATCAATATTATACTATCTAAAAATTAAAAAAATAAAGTATAAAACCAATAGCCCCCACCCCAAACTTCTGTCATTAAATGTTCTACACTATGGATGACAGAGTTTTGCTGTTACTGTTTTGATAGCGTTTCATTATTGGCCTTGAACTTAATCCTTCTGCTTCAACCTAAGAACTGAGACTACAGCCATGCACCACCACAGCTGCAACAGGAACCCTGTTTTGAATGTCTGAAGTAATGTGGCTTGTGAATGGCATTCTTTCCATTTGGGGGATGCATTTCTACCCAGAATTAAGAGTGCCATGTTATGTGTAACTTATTCTGTTTCCTTCTATAGTATATTTAATTTAAAATATAGTTACAAAGAGAAATAATTAAGAACTGTTGCCTTTCTGCTCAAAGAAGCAAATTCAACATTCATTTTAAATGTAGTTTTGTGGTTTACATGTTCAAATCTTTGGAACAATCCAGAACAAACTAGTGAAACTGAAAAGAAAGTTAAAAGGACATGGGTCAGCTGATAGACTGCTTGCCTAATACACATCAAGTCCTGGATTCTACCCCCAGCATTGGGAAGGTAGAGGCAGGGGAATCAGAAATTCAAGGTCATCCTTGGAGGGAGACTGCAAATTCAAAGACAGCCTAGGACACATAAGACTACCCTGCCCCCTAATAAATGGAAATAAATGGAAAAGAAAGTCAACACTAGCTTCATGTCATAGAATCCTTTAACATACACCATTATGTACAAACTGGAAAATTAATTACATTAGTAGGATAGACATTTATGTAACTACAAAATATGATAATCTGACAATATGGCAGAATATCTTATGAATTTTTTGAAATTACCATAATTTACAGATGTTATTTGCTGCCTATTTGGCAACGTGCCACTAAATATCTAGGAAAGCAACATAAAGTTACAATTTCCAACTAGGGTGTGTATGAAGACCTAGACTTAATTCCTACCACCAGATACAAGAACAAAACAATAACTGCATATAGTGATATACTTCTGCAAACCCAGCACTTACGAAGGAGAAGCAGGAGCTCTAAGTCATATATAGCAAATTCAAGGCAAACCTGGGCTACATGAATGAGAAATGGACAAAACAAAGAAACAATCTCCACTACATATATGTTAAAATGTTTGAGTGGAAAAATCTCAAACTTGTTCTTCATAATCATACCCTATTTCTTCCCTCAAGTGAATATCTCTACCTACTGCCACAATAATCCCATATACAAGTGACAAACAATAGATCTGTTAAAATAAAAAGGCCAAGGACACAGCTCAGTGGGTTTAATTGCCTTCAAATAATGTACACTGTCACACAAACACGCATTAATGAATACACAAATACATATTAATACAGGGTTATGAGGCTGTGGGTATTGTTTAGTACAGCACTTGCCTAATATGGACAAGGGCCAACCCCAGCACAGGAAAGGAAGGAGGGAGAGGAGGAAGATAGGCAAGCAATGCTTTGGTTTCTGATACAAAATCACTATGACAATTTAACTATATGTGGAAGACCATTTATTGTGTGGATACCTTGCTTACTATCAGGAATGGGATGGAAATAACCATACTTTGCTAGAACGCAATTTAGCAAAACAATACAAAATTTATCATAAACTTTATAAGTACTGCAATGAGTCCGGATAGTAAGTTTAACATTTATAACTTAAAAATTAAAATCCCCAATGTTTCACTGAGCTTTTAATATATGCAAAGCTCTACACTAAGGTTTCACATATCTAACTTAAGTCTATCACCATGAGGTACTTACTATTACTTCCCTTTTAGAGATGAAAAGACAGGCTTTATAGCCAATAAAAGAGTCAATCTACCATTTAAGGATCAGACAGGTTGGCCTGGTTTTTCTTAGACGCATCATACTGCCTTTAAATAATTTTCAGACCTGATTTTTACTCCTCTCTGCTACACTTGGAATTCTATTAACCTTCCTAGCATTTCCCTAAACCATTCGCCTACCACCTTCATAGATCCATTAAATGTATGCATGCAAACGAAGAGAGAGCTGGACTAGGGTGTTGTACCTGAGTGTGAAAGGGCATGAACAAACAGGTATGCCCGTGAATATCTTAAAGGCCTGGGGTCAACATTTTTGGTGTTTTCCTTTAATAGCTCTCCTATTTATTTATTTATCCATCCTCTCCCCCACCCAGTGTGTACAGTGTGTAGTGTGTGTGTGTGTGTGTGTGTGTGTGTGTGTGTGTTCATGTGAGCATGTGCATTCTATAGCATAAGTTTTTGCGGTCAGAGGATAACTTTTATGAGTCAGTTCTTTCCTTCTAACATGAGGATCCCAGGAATCAAACTCAAGTTGATAAACTCAGCAGCAGGAGCCCTGCCATTATCTGCAGAGCCACCACAATGGTACCCCTTAATTTGAGCTGGTGCTTCTCACAGAACCTCAAGCTCACCGATTTGGCTAGGCTGACTGGCCAATGAACCCCAAGGATCCGCCTGTCCCTTCCCCTCCCCAGAAGTTACAGTTTCAACTACTGTTAAGTGCTAGAGATCTGACCTCAAAGGATATGTTTATGCACCAAACACTTGACCATCTCGAGAGAGAGAGAGGCAGAAACAGGTGGATATCTGTGAGTTCGAGGTTAGCCTGGTCTACAGAGTGAGTTCCAGGACAGCCAAGAATACACAGAGAAACCTTGTCTCAAAAAAGAAAAACCAAAACAAAATTTAAAAAATAGTAAAACAAATAATTATCTGTCACCAAATGGCAATGACTGTGCTTATTAAATTTTATGAAGCAAACTCAAAGCAGTTAAAACTCACTGAAATACATATTGTAGTATAATCTGGTAGTCAATCAGATTGGGAAGTTTTCAATTTATTTTTGTTGTTGTTGCTGTATAAGTACAGTGTATTCACATAGGTGTGTGAGTGTCTCTTTCCCTCCCTAACTTACACCTTTTAGAGTTTACATGTGCAGGATGGAGGACAACCTTAGGGAATCAGGTCTGTGGGTCCCAGAAATCAACCT
The DNA here is from genome assembly GCA_019843965.1 of Rhynchomys soricoides. Classification (NCBI taxonomy): domain Eukaryota; kingdom Metazoa; phylum Chordata; class Mammalia; order Rodentia; family Muridae; genus Rhynchomys; species Rhynchomys soricoides. Next base: position 2,008,219 of record JADRCH010000009.1, read on the forward strand.
TAGGATAGGTACTCAGATTGGCAGTCAGCACCTTTATGGGCTGAGCCATCTCACAAGCCCATTTAAAAACCAACCAAACAAACAAACAAACAAAAACAAACAAAAATAAAAATCAAGATCAAACTATATATCCTTGAACTTAGCAAGCCCTGGAACTTGCTAAATATGTTGACCTCAAACTCAGAGGTTCACCTAACTCTGTCTCCAGAATGCAGGAGTTAAAGGTGTGTATCACCAAGCCCAGCTCACTGGTTCACCAAAATTCCAGCACTCTGGAGGCAGCCTCCAGAGCCTCTCCCCAACACACACCTTTTTTTGAGACAGGGTCTCACTATATAAACTCTGGCTGTACCCCCAGAATGAACCACTTCTAAGGTGAGATGGGAGTCTGAAACAGGAAAATCAGAAATTCAAGGGTTACCTAGCCTAGAGTTACAAACATGTAGAAATAAGACCTTCCTTCAACAAGGCAAAAGGCAAGAGCCAACTCTTGAAAGTTGTCCTCTGACTTCCATTCTCTCTCGAAGTATATGTGAAAGCTATGTTTACGCATAATACCATTTTTAAAAAATTGAAATGCATTGGCCAGGCATGTTGTGCAAGTTTTTAATCTCAGCATTCAGGAGGCAGAAGCGGGTGGATCTCTGAGTTCAAGGCCAGCCTGGTCTACTGAGCAAGTTCTAAGCCAGCTAGGACTATACAGAGAATCCCTGTCTCAAAAAACAAATAAAATGTATGTCTCTGTCCCTTTCCCTCAATATAGTAAGAAATATAGGAGCACGTAGTTAGTTGACTGATGAATGCATAAATAACTGAAGGAAAGTGGCTAGATCTTTAAAGCTAAGCATACTGATTGACACCTTTACTCTCAGCCCTATATAGCTTAAATAGGAGGTCTGTTGTGAATTGTAGACCAGCTTGAGCTATATAGTGAGTTTAAGGTTATCCAGGACTACAGAGTGTGAGATGCTGTCTCCAAATAAATAAATAAATGGAGGTAGAGTGGGGGCTGTTTTAAATTTTTATTTACTTTGATATGTTAGAGTGTAAATAGTTGTACCACATACATGCCCAAGCCTGGTGGCCTAAGAAGTCAGAAGAGGGAGTCAGACTCCCTGAAAGGGAGTCTCAGATGATTGTGAGCCATTATGTGGGTGCTGGGACCTGAACCTAGGTTCTCTGGAAGAGCAAAAAGTACTCTTAACCAATAAGCTATCTCTCCAGCCTGAGAAAGAAGTTTTTGAGTAACTCAGCAGTCTTTTGCAATAACACTTGTTAGGATAATTCTGAGACTCTTTTTTTTTTTCTTCAAATTACACTTTATTTACTTATATGGGGGTGGGCATGCATATGCAACATGGATATCAGAGAACAGCTTGGAGGAGTTCTCTCCGTTTACATGTGGGTTCCTTTAGGTTAGGTAGCAAGCACTTTAACTGCACTAGCCCTTTTAGGTTGCTTTGCATTTAAAGGTTCATTTTATCTTAAATTATATGTATGTATGAATGTGTGAGCACAGGTACCTATCCAGTCCAAAAGGCATCAGATTCCCTAGACTGGAAGTGGTGGTAAGATGCCCAACGAAGGTGCTAGGAATCAAACTCTCTGCAATGGCACTATGAGCTCTTAACTACTGAGTCATCTCTTTTGCCCTGCTTATTTGTTTTTATTTGATGAGAGAGGTTCTCTTTATGCAGATCTGGCAGGTCTGGAACACCGCTCCTTGTAGACCAGAATGGCCTTGAACTCCTAGAAGTCTGTTTGCTTGTACCCCCAAAGGCTTGAGCTATCATACCCAGCTTTTTATTTATTTATTTCTTTTAAATTTACTTTTATTTTATGTGTATATGTGTTTTGCCTTTATACATGTCTAGGTACCATATGTGTACAGCACATGAGCACGTCAGATGAGGATGTCTGGAACTGGAGTTGCAGAGGGCTATGAGATGTCATATGGGTACTGAGAATCTAACCTAGATCCTCTGAAAGACCAAGTGCTCTTAACCACTAAGCCATCTTTCTAGCTCCCCATTATGTTTTTTTTAAAACAGTAACAGATAAACAATGTAAGCTTTAGAAATGTATTATATGACATTATCTAACAACTAACTGCCTTTTTAAAAATTTATTTTATGTGCATTGGTGTTTTGCCTGAATGTATGTCTATGTGTCATACATACACATAGTCAGATTCCCTGGAACTGGAGCTGCCATTGGGTCCTGGGAATTGAACCTAGGTCTTCTGGAAAAGCAACCAGTGTTCTTAACCACTGAGTCATCTCTCAAGCACCAACCCCCCCCCACCCTCACCCCCCCCACACACACTTTTTGAGACAGGGTCTCATTACGTAACTCTGGTTGTCCTGGAACTATGTAGACCAGGCTGCCCTCAAACTCAAGAGATCTGCATACCTCTGCCTCCCAAGTGCCAAGGCATGCGCCTCTACACCTAGCCCCAATTAACTGACTTAAAAAATGCCTCACACCTTAAGCTCAAGAATTACTAAATGGGACCTCATGAAACTGGAAAGCTTCTGTAAGGTCAATAAGACAAATCAGCAACCTACAGATTGGGAAAAAAAATCTTCACTAACCCCACATCCGATAGAGGGCTACTAATATCCAAAATATATAAAGAACTCAAGAAATTTAACCACCAAAAACCAAACAACCCAATCAAAAAATGGGGTATAGAACTAAACTGAGAATTCACTACTGAGAAAACTCAAATGGCTGAGAAGCACCTAAAGAAATGTTCAAAGTCCTTAGTAATCAAAGAATGCAAATCAAAACGACCCTGAGATTCCACCTTACACTAATCAAAATGGCTAAGATCAAAACTTCAGATGACAACACATGTTGTTGAGGATGTGCAGAAAGAGGAACACTCCTCCACTGCTGGTGGGATTGCACACTGGTACAACCACTCTGGAAATCAATCTGGAGATTCTTCAGAAAATTAGAAATAGATCTACCTGAAGAGCCAGCAATACCACTCTTGGGAATATACCCAAAAGATACCCCACCACGCCTCAGGGGTACATGTTCTACTATGTTCATAGCAGCCTTGTGATAGCCAGAAGCTGGAAACAATCCAAATGTCCCACAACAGACGAATAGATACAGAAAATGTGGATCATTTACACAATGGAATACTACTCAGCTATTACGAATGAGGACATCCTGAGTTTTGCAGGCAAATGGATAGAACTAGAAAATATCATCCTAAGTGAGGTAACTCAGACCCCAAAGGACATGCATGGTGTGCACTCACTGATAAGTGGATATTAGGCAAAAAAAAAAAAAAAAGTACAGAATATCCAAGATAGAGTCCACAGAACTCAGAAAGGTCAACAAGCTGAAGGGCACAAGTGAGGACACCTGAGTCCCACTTGGGAGGGGGAAGAAAGCAACCACAAGGGGGAAGGGAGGGAGGGACCTAGGAGGGAAAGTGGATGGGGGTAGGAGAAGGTAGAGAAGAGGGGAACATGATCTGGTATTGGGTGGGGGAAAAGGACTGAAGCCCTGAGGGCCAGCAGAAAGAATACAAACAGGCAACCTCGGTAGGGGAGGTAGGAGGTTGGGGGGTGGGGGGACCCTTCAGAATGTATCAGAGACCTGGGAGGTGAGAGACTCAAAGGGAGAGACCTTAGATACAATGCCCTACAGTGGGGAATTTGTAGAGCCCACCTCCAGCAGAAAGACAGGGCATCAAGTGAGGGATGGAGTTGCCATCCCACAGTCAAAACTCTGACCCATAATTGTTCCTGTCTGAAAGAGATGCAGGGATGGAAATGGAGAGGAGCCTGAGGAAAAGAAGGTCTAGCAACAGGCCCAAAGTGGGATCCAGCTCAAGGGGAGACCCAAGACCTGACACTATTACTGAGGCCACGGAGCACTCACAAACACGGACCTATCATAACTGCCCTCCTAAAGACCCAACAAGCAGCCGAAAGAGTCAGATGCAGATATTTGCACCCGACCAATGGACAGAAACTGCTGACCCCTGTGGTTGAATTAGGGAAAAGCTGGAAGAAGCTGAGGAGGAGGGTGACCCTGTAGGAGGACCAGCAGTCTCAACTAACCTGGACCCCTGAGATCTCTCAGACATTGGACCACCCATCCAGGCAGCACACACCAGCTGATATGAGGCCCCCAACACATATATGGCAGAGGACTGCCGGGTCTCGGTTCAGTCAAAGAAGATGCACCTAACCCTCAAGAGACTGGAGGCCCCAGGGAGTTTAGAGGTCAGGTGGGGTGGGGGTAGGGACATCCTCGTGGAGAAATGGGAGTGGGGAGGAGGTATGGGATGTGGAATAGTCAGAGAGTGGACGGGGAAGGGAATAAAATCTAGAGTGTAGATAAGTAAGTAAGTAAATAAAATAAAAAATAAATAAAAGATTAGAAAAATTATTTTTAAGTGACTTAGAAGGAGCATTTAAGAAATACTTGTTGCTTGGAAGTGGTGCACACACCTTAATCACAACACTGGGGAGGCAGAGGCAGGCGATCTCTGAGTACAAGGTCAGCCTGCTATACAGAGTGAGTTCCAGAATAGCCTACACAAAGCAATCTGGTCTGGAAAAACCAAAAAAACACAAACAACAAAAAATAAAACCAAAACCAAAAACCCTGTTAATCAAAATCCTAACTTTGTTCTATTATTACTTGACTTTTCCTTCCTCAAAATTAAACACATGCATACAATAGCTTAAGTTTCTTCATTAAAAAAGTAACTGCTCATTATTTTTATCTCTTTGCATCTAAACGTTAACTTCCCAACCTGTGTTTATCATTTAGTTGGATACAACATCTCTACTTGTTTAAGATTTGTATCTTCAGATCGTCTCAGAAAAGATATAACGCTCACCTGGTGATTATTCTACATGACTGATTCAATCCCTTTGAGCCCTATTTTTCAAACATCAATTCTTCATTTCTAATCTTTGAATTTTTTCCATTTTGCCCTGTTGGACTCAGTCAGAAAGACGTAAACTCTAGAGTTTTCATTTCAGCAGCACAGAACTAAAAAAACTTTAAAAAGTCCTGTCCAAACTTCAAATAATACCATTTACACTGAGAAGCCAAAACAAAACTAATTTGTAATTGACATACTGTCCTCCTCGAGACAAAACTGCTCAAGTAAGAATGACTAGGTATGAAGTGCAGAAAGAGGACAAAGCATAGAGCCAAACATGAAGTCAACAACTCATGCATTATTTACTAGGGGACTAAAACAACTGACACTAACAAAAGATGGAAACCAAAGTCGTCGAGATGGCACAGAGGGGAAAGGACCTTGCAGCTAAGCCTAAAATCCTAAGAGAACTGACTTCTGAGAGTTAGCCTCTGACCCGTGGGAATTCCAAGCGTGTGAGCATGTATACAAACACACCCTAAGTAAACAAATGTAACTGTAAAAACTAAAAACAAGAATGAAGTACTGATTGTTGGTAGAACTTGCATTCACCTCAGCTATAGCTGTCAGCCATCTTAGAGAGATGTGTGTTTAACAAATCACCCTAAGAAAAACAGCAAGACACCATCTCAAAAAAAGAAAGAAAAACAACAACAACAACAAAAACTGGGCTAAGTATGATAACAAATGTGCATACTCTCAGGATTCAAGAGGTTGCGGCAGAAGGATCAAGTGTAGGACAAAACTGAGTTAAATGGTGAGTTCTGGCTTAAGAGCAGCCTTTGCTGTCACTGCCTTGCTTCTGAAGCTCATCAGGAACACCACGTGGGTTCTGAGGTAGGAAACAAACCCAAAGTACCATTTCCCAACTACCCATACATAGTGTTCATCATCAGAACTTCAAAATCAAACCAATATGGATTTCATTCTTGTAAATAGCAAGTTGCCTTGAGACTGAACAATTCTGCTCTTGTTCAATGTCTCTAACGCCAACTCATTTCATTGTGGTAATTGGATTCCACTAGAAAATGTTTTTAACATTTTGTCAGTATGACTAAAACAATAGAAAAGTATCAACATGTTACTTGTTGCTTATAAATCTGATAAAAGCCAACAAGCTTTTCTGACTAATATGAGAACATCTATATCAGTGACGGCAATCTCTATTCACTTTCATTGTTAGAGGAATTCCCTACTGATAACATAGATTACGAGTAGCTAGCACAAGCAATTTAATTCCAAAGATGATCAATCAAATAGACCTATCTATATGGAGATTAGTTTTCAATACAGGAATGAAAGATCAGGGGCTGGAGAAATGGCTGCTCTTCCAGAGGACTTCAGTTCCCAGTACCCACAAGGTGGCTCATAACCATCTCTAACTCCAATGCCAGGGAATCGAACCCCCACTTCTGTCTACACAGGGACCTGATATACAAATGATAAAGACAAACATGCAGCCACAAAAACCATACACACAAATAAAACTTTTCTTTAAGAGGCTGGAGAGATGGCTCAGTGGTTAAGAGTACTGACTGACTGCTCTTCCAGAGGTCCTGAGTTCAAATCCCAGCAACCACATGGTGGCTCACAACCATCTGTAATGGGATCTGATACCCTCTTCTGATGTGTCTGAAGACAGCTACAGTGTACATTAAATAAATAATTCTTTAAAATAAAACAAACTTTTCTTTAAATTGAAAAAAATTAAGAGTAGATGTAATAAATACTAAAAATAAAATTCATAGATTCCTCAAACATGTAAAACACAATGACAGAAATACAACTCTAAAATAGTAATTATATTTAAGTTAAATTCACCAGACTCTGCTATTAACAATTCTAATGATTCAGTTAATTTACAAAAAAAAAAAAAAAAAAAAAAAAGGATTTCTGAGGCATGCTTAGCATATGCCTATAATCCTAGCACTTGGAAGGTAAGAGTCAGGAAGACCAGAAGTTCAAGGTTGCAGGCCAATCTACGTTACAGGAGACCCTACTTTTCCAGGTAATTATCAGGATGACAAGTAGAAAGGTTACTATCATCATACAAAGAAAGAAACAGGAGTGGGGTGGTAGCTCAGCTGATAAAGTTCTCCCCTCGTTAGTATGAAGCCCCTGACTCTGAGCCCCAGTACCAATGTAAAGACAGCCAGATGTGGTGCTTGCTTATGATCTCAGTGCTAGGATATATATAGCTGGACTACTAGCTAGTCAGTCCACCCAGCCTACTAGTTGAGCGACAAGCCAGTAAGAGACCCTATTCAAAGATAGACAGCAACTGAGAAGGAATGATACTTGAAGTCTCTTCCCGCTTCCACTCACAAGAACACACAGATACATACTTGCAAATGAAAACACAAACATAAAAAATTACAGCTGAGAAAAATTGTAAGAACTAGCAGCATTTATAAAAGCAATAATCAACAACTACAATGCACATTTTCCTTTTCTGTGGTAACAAGGTTTAAAGTATCTCATTCTTTTTAAAGTCTGACACATGAGACTCACATGTGTTGAGTCTCATATATTAAAGCTTTAGAGTGCTTTAATCAGTCTCAGACTGAGACTGGAGAGATGGCTCAGCAGTTAAAAGCACTTGCTGCTCTTGTAGAGGACCAGAGTTTAGTTGCCAGCACCAGGTTGGATTGTTTGATCCACCTTTAACTCCAAATCCAGGGGGATCTAATACCCTTTTCTGGCCCCTCAATGTAATCTCTCTCAGTCACTCTTTGTCTCTCTGTCTCTGTCTCTCTTGCTCCATGTGCATACATCAACAAAAATAAATAGCTTTAAAATTTTCTTAAAATACTCAGACCAACATACTTAATTCAAATAGCCATATGAAGTTTTTTTTTTTCTTTTTGAAACTGCAACTATATAACGGTCAGACTTTTCCACTATGCACAAACAAATGGGCAAGAATGGAAGTGGCCACGTCTTTATTAGCAAAGCACAGAAGAACTTAAAGCCAATGGAACTGTTAATACTGTAAAGCCAACACCCTGCGAGATATCTGGAAGTTCATAATGTAAAGACAGGGCATAATCCTTCTCTACTTCTGGTCTGGTTTGGTTTGTCCGAAACAGGAGTCTTACCATGTAACCCAGGCGACCTTTTACTGGATGGTCTAGGTCTTTTTCCATTACTGTTTCATAAGAATTTGAACCTGTGTTTCATAAGAATTTGAACCTGCATGTGTGTGTGTGTGTGTGCGTGCGCACACACACACACACACAATTTTAAGTATTTGTTTTGTTTTTGAGACAAGACCTCAAAATGCTACCCAGGTTGACCCCTAACTCATGGGCTTAAGAGATCTTCCTACATGTGTCGCTCATGCTGGCTCTGGCTTCTAACTCCCAGGACCTAGGAGGTAGAGGAAAGATGACTTTCATGACTAGACTTTTGAGGCTAGTTTGATCTACATAGTGAATTCCATGATAGCCTAGGCTATTATGTGAGATACTGCCTCAAAAAAATTAATTTTGAAGTTTGTGAAATACACAAAGGATAAAACATATATATGTGAAAAAATATGCATACGCATGTATACACAGGCATATGGCATCTATAACAAATAAAGCAACACTATAGACATACACATTAAGCATTGGAGAAAACACTAAACTTTTCACAAGGTTTTACAGAGGCCATTCTAATATAAGAGACCAAGAATGGAGAGATAAGTATATATCAATGCTTATTCTTGTGCTCTGCACCCACATAGTAACAAACAACCACATGTTCTTAAGATCCAAGTCCCTCTTTTCACCTCCATGGATACCAGACACACACAGTACACATGCATATATACAGGCAAAACATACACATAAAATAAAGTAAACCTAAAAAAAAAAGAGAGAGAGACAAAACACTTTTACTAACACCCCAGCAGTCTATCCTGTTAAAATATCTTCTCCAAAATAAGTTAAATGCCTTTCTTAAACTACTTTTTTAAAAGCACATTAATAGTTTTTAATTTCAAATAGAAGTTTCATGGGTAGTTGTCAAACGATTCCTGAATTTTACATCTAGAAGGATTTTTTTTCATTTTTATAAACCCCCAAATGGCATCAAGACCTTTTAACAGAAATTCCCTACAGTAAACATAGTAGTATCCTGGGCTAGTGAGACCCTTTTTTCAAAGAATAAAGCAAGCTATCAGGATTAAAGGCACACTCTACCACACCCAACATGAAGGGACTTTTTTTTTTTTTTTTTTTTTTACTTTTTTATGTATGTGTGATTGTGCCTAAATGAGTTTATGTCTACCACATTCATCCAAGAACTTGCAAAGACTGGAAGAAAGTGTTGGATCTCCTGGAACTATAGTTACAGGTAGTTGTGAGCTGCCCTTTGAGTACTTGAGAACCAAACCTGGTCTTTTGCAAAAGCAGTAAGTGCTCCTAACTGATGGCCACTTCTTTAGCCCCTGAGAGGATTCTAAGTATATAACCTTACATACAGTATATGCATTTTATAGCCTTCTAATAATAAACAAGACCAGCAATGTAACTGAGTAAATATATCTGCTTCAAAAGCCTGCAGACCTGATTCTGATCCGAAATTATACAAAGATGGAGAGAGATGACCAACTCTACAAAGTTGTCCCGACTTCCATATGTGTACCATAATAAGCACACCCTGACACACATCAAGCACATACATGTAAAAAATAATAAATTAATTAAAATAATATTATCAAAAACCTTTCACAAGTTGTAAAATTTCAATTCATCCTTCTAGTCTGAGAGTCCTCAATATTATGCAAGTCATATATTCATCTGGATTACAATCTCTAGAACAACAGACACTACATATCATTCATTTTAAGTGTTCTCCATGTAGGAGTAATGAAATGTGCTTATAACCAGACAAAAGTCAAAAAAGAATCAGGGAGATGGATTATCTGTCTCAACATACAACTGAGGAAAAAAGACACTATTTCTCAAAAATGAGACTATAAAGATGTACTATATTATATATCCTTATCAAACATAGTCCACAATTATTTACTAACTTCAGAAATATACTTTGAGAAGATAAATTCTCTTTTCCCTTTTTGATTTTCTGAGAGTGCCACTCTACAGTTTAGCTAGCCTAGAACTCACTATGTAGTCCAGGCTGGCCTTGAATTCACAATAATCTTCCTGCCTAGGCTTTTCTAAATGCTCTGACTAGTCACCATGCCTGTCTCCTGATGACACCTTCAAGTCCTACTACAACATTCTCCTTCAAACTTACATATATCTCTACTCCTAAACAGAATCCAAGGGCAAAGTGGGTATCGAAAAATAAGGCCTTCTGGATAAATATTGGTGTTATTTCATTACAACTTAAGCCCCTGAAGTATATACATAATAGCAGGCCATGGTGATACATGCTTTTAATCCCAGCACTTGGGCCAGAGAAGTAGACACATCTCTGTTTGAGGCCAGCCTGATCTACACATTAAATGTAAGGTCTCTATTCCTTCAGATTCTCAGGATAGATTTACATATATATGTATATGTATGTTCTAGGCTAGGAAAAATCCCAATAATACAGTTGAATAAGTTCAAAGATTCTTTCCTCATTTTCCAAGAGGGGAACTGTACTACAAAATTAGCCTTTCGAAGAATTCCTACAGTCCAGCCAAGAAGTTCCAATATCCAAAGGCACATATCAATAATTTACAGATCCCAAAAACAGTTTACTCATAAATGCCAAAAGAAACTGCCAAAGAGGCCAGGCGAGTTGGCTCATGACTATAATCCCAGAAGGCTATGGCAAGAAGATTACAATCCTCAAATTTGAGGCCAGCCTGGGGCACATAATGGGAGGAGGGGCAGTCTGGACTATAGAGTGAATGGGACCCTTTTTCAAAACAACAAAAGGAGAATGTCAAAGAAAGTATACTTTATTACAAACTCACCACCTGTTGGATGTGCTGTATCTATCTGTCTAAATTAAGTAGCTTTGTAATTATTTTTTTCAAATCAATCTCTCTCTCTCTGGTGTGTGTGTGTGTAGTCATCAGCAGAGACTGGAAAAGGGTGCCTGATACCCTACCCTAGAGCTAGACTTACAAGCAGTTATGAGTCACCTGAACTGGGTGCTGGGAACTGGAACCCAGGTCCAGTGGAAGAGCAGTAAGGGTTCTTAACTGCTGAGCCTTATCTCCAGCCCCTTGTTTTGTTTGCTGAGATAAGGTCTCCTGAACCAGGGCTGACCTTAAACTTAATTCGAAGCACAGAAAATAGCTTGAACTCAGGTTTCTCCTGCTCCAGTCTCCAGAATGTTGGGGTTACAAGTGTGCACCACCACATTCAGACTGACTGGCTTTTTAAAAAGGTTTGGTGGTTTCAATTCCACAGATTTATTTGCTCTCTCAGTATATTCACAACTCTCCTCTTATTCATCCCTATCTATTTAAACAAGCTAATCAACAGATCTTGATAATTCTTACCCCAAGACAGGAATCAATTATTACGTATCCAATAATATTTTTGTTGGATGAGTCAAAAAGCATCCTGTCTCTAGCAGAAATAAAATCAAAGTGCCCAGATAGGAGTGTGGCTCTTTGGTAGAATGCTTGCTAGCAGGTTTAATCCGCCAGATGTACCCCAGACACATGCGCAAACAAACCAACAAATAAAACCAGCCAGCCACAAATAACAGCTACACGGATACAAAGTAGGCTGTGGAAGCATTTTAACTTTTATACATACTAAACTGTCAGAAGTGCTCTGCTTGCTCTGTAAACACAACAAAATTATAAATACCTATCTCATATAGGACAGGCAAGGCCAGTGTATAGCTATATATGTTTGACACTTTAAGCCCTCCCAAGCATAATCTAACCAATCATATTTACCTCCTTTCCAAATACACTTGTACTTGGCAATAACAATCTCCTGAGGCACTATGATATGGACAATACATTACTAAATTAGTAATCAAAATATCCCAACGTGGCCACTAATTTAACATATGACCTTGGAAAAGTACCTCTTTATGCCTGGATTTCCTATTTTCCTATACTTTTCATGGTTTAAGGATTACAGAGAAACTGAAAGAGCATTCTGAATATAAAAAACTTTATGCTAACATAAGCGCTACTATAAATCCACACAGCCAAAACCAACTCCCCTTATTCTCAGCCTGACATCGATCACTCTGAGGATGATGTTCTGGGCTTTCATATTTACAACTGACTCTATTCAAAGGCACAGACTATGGCAAGTTTCCCCCCCTTCCTGATCTTAGCATTCATGCTGAATTGTCATACTAATCATACTAATGCTAAAATACATGCACATTTATTGACCTGGAGGACACATCCTAGCGTTTGCTTTTAAATAAGCTAACTTATAAAGGGAACTTCCCCAAATGCAGGCAAACTCTTCCTGAACACTTTCCATCCTAGAATATACACATATAAACATAGCAGCTATAAACCAACAGACCATCTGGTCTTCAAGACCCAAAACATTTCTTTCCAAGTAGAAACTAACCAGTGACATTTATTAAACTTATTAACACTCAGATCACTTATGTCATGTCTGCATATATTTCCGCCTTTAGAGAACACCACAGATCTTGTACAGGTAAACTACCCGCTGAAGATCATCTCCCCTGCTACTTTTGTCCCTTACTTAAACAGACATAAACTGAATCTTGGGAGATGCTCCAATCGGGCCTACTACACAAACTAACCTGTCAGGGGCACAAGCGACTCCGCCTCCACTCGCTTACTTTCCCGTCCCCCTCCCCCAAACCAAGAGCCCGCTGGTCAGGGACACCCCGTCACCCCGCCTAGAGGGACTTCCCGGTAAGCTCAGGATCCCTTTCCCTGCTCTCCCCTCCCCCATCCTCACCCCGTTCTCCCGGAGGTCCAGGTCCGAGGGGTGACAGTGGATCACGGGTACCCAAGGAGAGACTACTTGGGCCTTCAAAGGCCTGCTCACACCGCACTACTCACCGTGTGAGGCCGAGAGCGCCGAGTGCAGGCAAGTGGGGAGAGAGGGTGGCAGCCTGGCGCCTCGGCTTCCCTGGGTCCACACCGTAACCCTCCCGCTTGTCAGGAGGCGGCCAGCGGGTAAGCGGACCGGCGGAAACGCGAGAGAGGAGAAGCCAGAGGCGTAGGTCGGAAAAGGGAAACCGAGAGAAGGCGGGTCCGGCAACCGAGACCAGGATCGTCTCCCCCCTCCGCAAAGCGAACCCAAAATGGCGGCGGGAGCGGCAGCAGCAGCAGCGGCGGCGGCGGCGGCGGCGGCGGCGGCGGCTCTGGGGAGGGAGGGAGCGAGAGAGCGAGCGAAGGGCGCCTCGTGCCCCCCCCGCCTCCCACTCCTCCCTCCGCGCGCTCTCCCCGCCGCCGCCCCCCCTCACCCGACTCCGGACGCGCAGCGCGCACGCCCGGCGGCACGCTTCCGAGTGTGTCTGGACTGGTCGCGAGCTGCGCCCTCCAACCACCGCCTCCGGCCGCCCCGCGCCGCCAGCACCGACGCGCTCGCTCCGGGGCTCCAGCTCGCGCGCTCCCGACTCCCTCTCGGCCCTCACGCGTACCTTCCGTGGCGCGAGCCCGAGCCTCCTCCTCCTTCTCCTCGGCTCGCCTCCCTCCCTTCCCCGCCCCCACGGCTACCAACGGCAGCCACGGCCGCCGCCGCCGCCTTAGCCCCCACCCCTCAAGCGTGCGCCTCCCACAATCCCCCCCCGCGGGACGTTCCATTGCGCGCGGCTGCCGGGGCCGGGGAGAAGCGGGCACGCTCGCGCGGATGAGGCTTGCCACCGGGACGGGAATCTCTTGAGTAGCGAGCGAAGGGACCTAGGCACTGACCTTCTGGGACGGGCCGCCGCGACGACTAGGCTTGCTGCCCGCTTCCGGCCGCGGGGCGGGTGGCGCGGTGCCCCTCCGCTGGGCTGTGGTTGCAGCCGCGGCGACTGCGCGTTGGGTAGCTTCCTGCCACACGACCCGAGCTTGCTTCACAGCTGCAGGACGGGCGCCTCGCATCCAGCCGCTGGTGGTGTGTGCGGATCACAGAAGCAGGAGTACTAGTGGTGGACTCATGGTAAGGGGACTGAACCACTTAGGGGATGCGATGATGAAGGAGGGAAAGGAGCCTGTGTTCGAACTGCCCCGAGATAGGGAGTGAGAGCAGCAGTGTCGGTGACCCTCCAAGAGGGCATCCTCCAGACCCGGGGCTGTGGACCTGGGACCGAAGGATGAACGGGCGGAAAGTCTGTTTATCTGTTAACGTAGTTTAACCTAGGTAAAGTCCCGAAGGGTACCTATCCTCTATGATGTTTGTGTGATCCTTGTGCACTTCTCAAAGATTGTGCGAACTCGGTTTTCAACTGGCAGCCTGTTAAAGCAGTGATTCTCAGCCTTCCTAATGCTACGACCCTTTGGTATAGTTCCACATGGTGACCCCCCAACCATAAAATTATTTTGGTTGCTATTTCATAACTGTAACTTTGCTACTGTTATGAATCGCAATGTAAATATCTGATATGCAGGACATCTGATATGGGACCCTTGTGAAAGGCTCGTTAGACTTACCCCATGGTCGCCATCCGAAGGATGAGACCCAGTGTGTTAGAGGATTAAACCATGCACTTAGATTATATTTCTGGATTTGATCTTTTAGGCCTTCAAATTATTTTTCTAAGTTATTTATGAGATGCTGGTCGTTAAAATTAGCTAACCCCAAAATATGCCTTCAGGGTTGGAGTATGAAATAACGAGCAAGGTCATATATATAAAGTAGCGTTAGCTCCTGGGCACGGGGAAAATGCAGAGTATTATTGTTATCTTTACGGTGCTGTTGATGTTGATAAGACTTGTAGGTGTAATTGGTAGTTTGTGTTCTATTCATCTAAATTGCTAGTTAAACTAGACTTATGGCATTCATTGACTGCTAGTATTTGTTGACATTTGATGAGTGAATTCTGAACTATATGATGTTAAAACCCCTACTCATTTTTAGTCTTCCACTAAAAGCAAAGCAAAATTTTAGAGGAATGAGCTACTTAAGTTTCCTTTCTTATCTGTGAATTCTTACCTTTTGATTGGGGGGGGGGGATTTAAATATTACTATGTTCCATACATCTCCAAAACCCATTCAGTTAATATTTAGTCTCGTTTGGAGTGGGGGTTGTCTTTTGAGTGGTTTTTTGACACCGTCTCACCTTCAGCCCAAGCTTGCCTGGAACTCATCCTGTCTTAGCCTCTTGAATGGTTGGATTATAGGCATGAACCCACACTTGGCTTTCAAATAACCCAACCTTTCCCTATTACCTGTATGCATTGGGGATTGTCTTCATGTTTCCTTCTTTGAATTAAAGAGAAAATCAGCCTTAATTACCTTGCTGTAAAATTACTTTTGCTAACCAAGCCCTAGCAGATTCATGGAGCCCACATAGGTTTACACTAACCTTTCTTTAGTAACTTCCTGTGTGTAACTATATAGCTGTGTGCTTGCTTGTGTGCAGACTGTCTGACTTCTTTACATGGTCTATCTCAAAGTAAATGGAAATGTTAAAATCATACTTTAATACTAGACCTAGCCTAGCTCAAGGCTATAATCTCAACAACTTGGGAAGTGGAGATAGGAGGATCGGAACTTCAAGGTTATCCACAGCTGTATAGCAAAGTCTTGACTAGCCTGGGTTCCATGAGCCACTGTCTCAGAACAAAAGGGGTGGGTGAGAGAGTGTTAGAGATTGAACAGCACTGAGGTACTACTGTACTGCATTGTTCCTGGTGACCCTTACAGCAGCACTGAGGGACTACTGCACTGCACTGTGCTGTTCCTGATGAGCCTTACAACAACACATGGAGGTGCTCTTCATCTTCCAAGTGAATCTTGAAGGTCAAAGAAATCTGTAACTTCATCTTTAGAGTTTAGTTTCCTGTCTCTTAAGAACCTAACTCTTTCCCTATACCACACTGCCTTCATAGTAATGGGTAGTATTTTGCTTCCATGTTTCTCTGTGTGTGTGTGTGTGTGTGTGTGTGTGTGTGTGTGTAGTGCCCCCCAGAGACCAGAAGAGGGTGTTAGATCATAGAAGATTGTGAGCCTCTGCATGGGTGCAGGGGATGGGGGGTAAGGCACATTAATTTTCCTTCTGTAGTCCCAGTGTTTCTCCAGGAACCCAAACCTGGGGAAGTAGGAGCAGAAAATGCAGCATAAAATATGTTGGATTGTGCTGTGCGCATGCACATGCACACCCTTGGGGTGTCAGAGGTCAACTTTAAATGTCATCTTTCAGGAGCCATCCTGCTAGTTTTTCTTGTTTTGTTTGTTTTGGGTTTCTCTATGTAGCCCTGGCATTCCTACAACTCTGTAGACCAGGCTGAACTCAGAGATTCCCCCTGCCTCTGCCTCCAGTGCTGGATTTAAAGGTGTGTGCCACTATGCCAGGCCTGGTTGTTGTTGTTTACTGAAGCAGCTGTGTTCCTGGAACTCAGACGAGCTGAATTCAGTTAGTTAGCCAATGACCTGCTTGTCTCCACATTACCCCAGTCTTGGGATTATAAAGTATCTACCACCATGTCTGGCAAAATTTTTTATGTGTTCAGAGATTAAACTTGAATGACAAGCACTTTGCTAACTGAATCTTTTTTTTTCCCAGCCCAAAGCTGTTTCCCCCCCCCCCAACTGAAATTCTGAAAACAACTAGTCTTAACTAATTTCCATAAAGTCTTTCTCAGTCCACACAATTGAGTGCTGGCTTAATATACACATGGCCTTGGATTTGATCCCCAGTACTGCCAGCCCAGTCCCCTGACCAAGAAATAGTCCTCTGTGGAATTATTTGGTTCATCAGTGTGTTTTCAGACAGAGTCTTACCGTGTGGTACTATGTAGCCTGGAACTTGCTGTGTAGAAAACAGGCTGGTCTTGAACAGAGAGTGCTGGGGTTAAAGGCATACATAGGCATCCCCACAACTGGCTGTCCTTGCAAGGTTTTTTTTTTCCTTTATAAGTATTTTAAATGACATTGAAAATATAATTTGGACCTAAGTGTTGTGGCTTATACTTGAAATCTCAGCCTTTGGGAGGTAGGAGGATTGCTGAGAGTTCAGGACAAGTCTATATGAGTGTGAGACTTTACAGATAGGTAGACAGACAGACAGACAGACAGAGTGTGCTAGCTGGCTAGCTAGCTAGCTTGGGTGTCTTTTAGTGGTAGAGCATTTGTCTAACATGTCCCAGGCCCTGAGTTGATCTCTTATACCACTAAGATAAAAGCCAAACAGAATGTAATTTAATATAGGTTGGTTTGATTTAGAAACAGGGTCTCACGGAATTTAAGCTAGCCTTGAACTTACAGTACAGTGGAGAATTGGTCCTGTTGCCTCCACCTCTAAAGCGCTGTGTTTACAGTGGACACCCCTGTACCCAACTTATGAAATGCTGAGCCCAGAGCTTTGTGCTTGCTATGGAAGTACTGCACCAGCTGAGCTACTCCCCAGCCCTGGTTTGTTTTGTTTTTTTGTGATTGGGTGTCACTCAGTGCCCCAAGCTATCCTAGAACTCACTTTGTAGACCAGGTTGTCCTCAAACTCACAGAGATCCACCTGTTTCTGCCCCCCAAATGCTGCTATAAAAGGTGTGGGCCATTATGGCCCAGCTTAACCAAGACCAAGAGAAGTAAGTAAAGCAGATAACAAGTGGAGTAGCTAGAACCTTGTTCCAGCCTGTGACCAGCTTTGAGCCCACACACTCAGTACACCCTTGCCCTGTAGCAGCCTCCTCCGCTACAGTCTACAACAGTGGTATCAGTGCTTCTTTGCAGTAAAGGAATTTCAAGGCTAAGTAAGTTTGGCATTTAGTTTAAAGTGAAGTCTCTTAGCAGATTTAGTGGCACAAACCTACCATCCTGGTACTGGGAGGTAGGGGCCATCCTTGGCTACATAGCAAGTTTGAGTCCAGCCTGAGCTATATGAGACTGCCTCGAAACAACTAACTAGAGAAATAAAATGCAGGTCTTTATTACAGTTTTCCCTAAGAGTTTTAATATGTATTTCAAAGTTAATCATGAAATTAATGACTGCATTATTTCTCAAATTTTGTCAGCCTTAAACCTAAGTTAGTAGTCAGCAAACATCTTGGGAAGTGATGCTTTAAGGGCTGTGGTTTTCCTGTAGAGCAAAAGAGTCCTGGATCCCACAGGTGAAAGGGAAGCTGGTGGCTCACGCCTTTCCTCCCAACATTTAGGTGTCAGAGGCAGAAGGGTCTCTGTGTTCCAGGCCAGGCTGGTCCACATCAAGAGTTCAAGACAGCTAAGGTTACATAGAGACCCTGTCTCAAAGAGGAAGGGGGAGCAGTAGAGACCCTGTCTGTAGTCTTGTTCACCTCCGAACCCTGTGTTAAGGAGCTTGTGGCAGTACTTGTCATGTTTCTTGAGTTAAGGACTTGAGTTAAGGACCTTAAGGACTTGACTGGTTTCTTTATTAAAAAGTAAATGGTGACTAAAAGAATGTGAGATTCAAAGGAGTTTGTGACTCTGGGCTTTTTTTTTTTTTTTTTAAACAATGTAGTTATTTTGGGCTGGAAAGAGGGCTCAGTGGTTAAGACCACTTAGAACTTTTATAGAGGACCTTTACTCCGTTACCAGCACCAGCGTGGCATCTCAACCTGCCTGGGGTTGAGGAGTGGGAAACAGACATGCAAGTGCCTTTACAGACATGCAGGCAAAACACTCATAGACATAAAACATAAAATGAAAATAAAATCTTATATTAAAAAAGAATTTATGTATTCTGCATGTTTGCCTGATAGTTGTAGGGACCAGAAAGGGGAACCTGATCCCATGGGACCAGATTTACAGACTGTTGTAAGTCACTGTGGTGCTGAACATCAAACCTGGCTTCTTTGCAACAGCAGGCGCTCTCACCAGCTGAGCAGAGGGGTTTGTAGCCCTCTTGACTGTGCCGGAGGCTTCATCTTTGTTCATAGTATTCCCTGGAATTGGCACATAGTAACAAGTGAGATTTGTAAACTTTCTTGTTATTGTTGTTGTTTTAATAACTGTGTTGAAACACAGGTGGAAAGTAACGATTATCAGATTTCATTTAGTTACTCTGTCAGTGCTGAGTAGTTATGGTTACATTGAAATACATGAATCTCTACCTGTGAAATAATTTTTCTACAAATTCCAAGATCAATAATGGGAGCTGGAAAGGTGGCTCAGTTAAGAGCATTTTTTGCTCTTGCAGAGGACCTGGGTTCAGTTCCCAGCACTCATGTGATGGCTCACAACCATTGGTAACTCCAGTTTCAGGGGATCCACTTCCCTTTCTTGTCTCTTAGCCCCAGGCATGAATATGGTACACATACATACATGCAGGCAAAATATTCATAGACATAAAAATAAATCTTCAGAGTAAAAAACAAAAATTAAAGTCAGCCATGGTTCAGAAATCTTAACTGGAAAATTATGAAATGAACAATTTACATATTGGAATGCTGTGCTGATCAACTTGATGAAATCTTAGGTTATACCAACTCCATCTCACCTAGGATCTGAACCGTCTCTGTCTAGCATATTCACACTACCATGCTAGCCACTAATAGTCATCTAGGGCATCAGATGCACTGTGGCAGTACTACAGTGACTTCAGGTGGCCCTTTCTGTTTAAAGATCCAAATCTTAAGAGTAATGGTGTCCAGCCTGGTCATACTCACCTTTAATCCCACCCAGCACTGGGGAGGCAGAGGCAGATGACAGCCAGGGCTACTTAGACCCTGTATTCCAGAAAATAAAATAAAAAGAGAGTAATAGTGCTAAGAATTCAGATGTAACAAAGAGAGGGTATAAAGTGCTTCTTTTAAATAAAAAGGTGAAGGTGCCAGTACTTAGATGCAGGAAAGCCAGGAAATAGACTCCAGCCTAATCTATATAGTGACGTTGCATCTGAAAAGAGAGGGGAGAAAGGGGAGAGGAAGGGAAGGGACCACATTCATGCAACTTATTATATTTACTATAATTCTATTTATTTAAATGAGGCATTTATTAAAATGCCTTAATTTATTTGAACTTTGTTGTGGATATATATAGATAAATATAAAAATAGTATGTGTTTGGTTTGGTATAATCTATGGTTTCGGACTAACACTGGGTGTTGGATCTTGTCTGTTTATTGGGATCGGGTAGATACAGTCTTACTCTGTAGCTCTGGCTCTCCTAATAATCAACTATATAGTCCAGGCTTGCCTCAGTCCAAGAACTCCTTCAGTTGCAACATCCCAAGAGCTAGAATTATAAGTGGCATGAGCCACTGTACCCCACTTCTGATGGGATCTTGAGGAAATACTTTATTTTAAATTTCTTTTTACTACCAAAAGAGTAGAATTTTCTAATTAAATATTTCCACCATACAAAAAGATAAATTTTGCACGTGATATAAAATAATAAAAAACCTCATGGTATGAAATAATAAAATCATGTAAAAAGGTCTGACTGTGAAGTGTCCCCCATAGGCTCACTTGTTTGAACGCATGATCCACAGTCAGTGGTGCTGATTGAGGAGGTGCGGAATGTATAGGCAGTGGAGGTTCATTGGAGGAAGAGGATTGTCCAACGATGACCCCTGAGTGTAGTTGCAATGTGACCAGAAAGAAGGCTTTCTGTTTCTGCCACTGTGCCTCCCCTGTCTATTGCCCTATCTCCTCCCCTCTGCTCCCCATGATGGATTGAATGCCTCTGGAACCGGAGACCAGAGTATAAACCCTGTCTCCTGCAATGCTTTTTGTCAGGGTATTTTATTACACAACAGAAGGGAATGACACATCTGTTGGGAGGATTGCTCTCACCAACAATCCTAAGACACAGGAGACAGAGTTTGGAGGATCTGTACAAGCTCAAGACCAACATGGTCTATGTAGTTCCCTACCAGCTAAGGCTACATAGTAAGACTGTCTCAAACAAACAAACAAACAACAGTGTAATAATAAAATAAATACTCATGAACCTATTAGCTGATGTTGGGATTGCCAGTTTCCAGTGTTTCCCCTAAGTGTCATTGTTACTTTAGATTTATTCTTAGCATTCGTTTACCTTTCCAGGCCAGTTTTGCCATCTGTGTGTGTCCTGAAAACAGTGAGTGATGTTTCAGAGGTTGCTTGTATGTTTTGTATTCTCACACAGGATGTTATTTATTCCAGGCTGGCTTTAAACTATATAGCTGAAGATGCCCTTGAGATTCTGGTCTTTCTGCTTCCACCTACCCAGTGCATGGTTTTGAAATTTAGTTTATTAACACGAGACATAATAATTTTCACTCAGTATTAATTTTTGTTTGTTTGAGACAGAGTTTCTCTGTGTAGCCCTGGTTGCCCTGGAACTCACTTTGTTAGATCAGGCTGGCCTTGAACTCAGAGAGCTCCACTTACTTGCCTCTGCTTCTGAACTACTGGGTTAAAGATCTACACTGCCTTACCTGGCCAGTATATAGTTTTGCAGTTGATCCATTTATAATAGTTCCTTTCCTGCTATTTCTATGGCTATTCTCTGACAATTTTACTCATATCAGTGGATATTCTACTCTAGGTTTGGTTTGTGTTTTGTTTTACATTTTTCAAATAATTCACACTCCTCTGCTATAAACATTCTTATATTTTCCAGTGTATATGCATATGTAGTTTTCTAGAATAAATATGAAGGAATAGAATAGCTGGGTATTCATACATCTTCAACTTTGCAAAGATTGATTTTCCAGCACATTTGGATTTACAACTGTTGTGGGACTTCTTCACTGGCATCTCATGAGGTTAAACTTACTGCCATAATGTTCCCTAAGTGAAATGGTTTTTCTTGTCTTTTGGCCAGTTTGTTGATGCATAGATGATTTTCATATGTTTAGACAGTATCAGATTTTTATATTACATATGTTTTTACTCATTAATGGCTTACCTTTTTTTTTCCCTCTTCGTCTTTTTTTAAGAGAGCAAAGACCATGCTGACAGGAATAACAAGGCTTTTCTCCAGAGTCCAGAAGGTGAGTCCTCACAGACTGCTCACATGCTTCACTTTCAGGTAAATTCTCAGAAGGCTGAGGAAAGTAGCCTTTCAGGTAAAATTATTCTTATGGCTAAGGCAAGAGGATTGGGAGTTCAAAGCCAGTTTGACCTGTCAAGTGAGAGTCTGCCTAAGCAACAGGTAGAAATAGTGTGCCTAATAAGAAACTAAAATCGTATAGAGAGTGGACTGTCGCAGGAGGCTGGGAGGGTTGCTAGTTAGTAAAGTGGTGATGCCACTCAAGTGTGAGGGCCTGTGCAGCACTCTAGTGAAAGCTGGCATGAGATAGAACCCCAGAGCTGGTAGGCTGGATATAAATAGATCCCTGAAGTTCATTAGCTGGCTCGCCTAGCCAAATTGGTCAGCTCCAGGTACACTGAAAACCCCCTTAAGTAAATAAGGTAGAAAGCAGTCAAGGAGAACACTTGACGTCAACCTCTAGCAACCACCACCTGTGCACACATGAACAAGGACTTCCATGATACACACAAAGGAGGGAAGACAAGGCAAGCCCTTCATCTGGGCTGGGGATGTAGCTTCGTAAAATACTTGCCTGAGCTCAGGAAATCCTGAGTTAGATTTCCAGTACCAGATAAACTGAACATGGCAGCAGCAGCACTAATCAGTAATGCAGTCTTTGGAGGTAGACAGGAGGATCAGAAACTCAAGGTCATCTTCAGCTATATAGCACATTTATTTGAATCTAGCCTGGAATACATGAGACTCTGCCCACGCCTCTTCACACCACACCACCCCCCTGCCCCACCTCCAAAAAAGGTAAGGGGCTAGAGAGATGACTCATAAGTTAAGAATGCATGCTGAACAAACCTATGGACCAGAATTGGCATACCCAGCATCCACGGAACAAGCAGAGCCTTCCACAG
Organism: Rhynchomys soricoides; assembly: GCA_019843965.1. Classification (NCBI taxonomy): domain Eukaryota; kingdom Metazoa; phylum Chordata; class Mammalia; order Rodentia; family Muridae; genus Rhynchomys; species Rhynchomys soricoides. The sequence continues at coordinate 2,031,033 of JADRCH010000009.1, forward strand.
ACACTTGTAACTCCAGGTCTAGGGAAACCTAGCAGTTTTTTTCTGGCCTGCACACAACCAACACACATATGCACATACAATGAGTCAGACCCAAACAAATAAAGAGTAAGACCATACTGAATTGTGTCACAGTCCTGTCTATAATCAAAGCACTTGAGAGACTTAAGGATCAAGGCTGGCCAGAGCCTATATAGAGATACTCTGCCTCACAGTGGGCAAAGGTGTTAATACTACTGGTTTGTTTTAGTCTTATTTACCAAATATTAGTTGTGGTTTTGTTTGTCTGTTCATATTTGTTTTTTTAAAACAGAATCTCACTGTGTAGCCCCAGCTGGCCTGAAACTCAAAGGAAATCCATCTGCCTTTGTCTCCCAGATGGTGGGACTAAAGGTTCACACCACCACCAGCAGCAGCAGCTTCATTTGTTTTGATCCTCATGACAGTACACTATCCTTGTTTCAAAGTTGCAGAAACTAAGGATTAGAATGGATGAGTAACCTACTATGAAAGCAGGTCATGAAATTGTAAAGCCTTACATAGATGCTGTCTGGTGGACTTCAAAGCCTGTGGCCTAACCAATGTATACATGGTATCCATGGTCTCCAGAGGCACAGAGTTCAAAGGTCATGAATAAATGATCGCCCTGACCGTGTGGTACCAACAGCACCTATGCAGATCACCAAGCCTGGGTTTGCTGAGAACAGGAATCCTCCTAGACCTAAGGATGAGAACTGAAGAAGAAAGGGTCACTTGCAACAAATCATGTGTCTACAGCAGGAGTTCTCATGAAAGGAACATGTCCCTTGTACAGTTTGGGATTGGGAAGGAGGTGTTTGTTCTTTCTCTTTTCCTTTTACCTTCACCAACTCCTACCCTGAGATTTATAAAAATCCTCTGTCCATTTTAGTGAATCAAAGCAAAACAAAAAAAGTTAGAAAAGAAATAAAAGCCAATATTGCGGCAAGAAAGTTGGCGTGGTGGCTAGGAGCACTTGTTGCTCTTGCAGATGACCCAAGTTTGGTTTCTAGTGCCCATGAGGACTCATAACCACCTGTAACTTTCGTTCCCGAGGATCCAGTGCCCTCATCTGGCCTCTTCCATACACACAGGCAGAAAACTGATACATATAAAAAATAAGGTCCAGATGTGATGGGTCATGCCTTTAATCTCAGCAGGCAGAGACAGCAAATTCCTGAATTTAAGGCCAGTTTGTTTTACATAGTGAGTTCAGGTGAGCCAGAGTTACATAGAGAGACCTTGTCTCAAAAAAGGGTATACAGTTACAGACTTGGCTCAGTGGTTAAGAGGCTCCTCTTTCAGAAGAGCTATGATTGATCCCCAGCACTGACTTAGTGGCTCACAACTATCTGTAACTCCAATTCCAGGTTGGCCTCTGAGGGTATCAGTAGGTACACACGTGGTGCACAGCCTTATATGCAGGTCAAATACCCATTCACATAAAATTAAAATTTATAGTTTCTTAATGTGTATGTTTTTAATTTGGCTCAGGATGACCCACTTTGGCTCATGGGTAGAGTTTGAGGAACTGCATTGTGTTCACTCTGGAACTACGCTGAGGGAATTGTACATAGGGTTGTTTATCCTAGAAGTAAGACTAGCTAGTTGGTTCCATTTATGACACTTTACGACGGAAGGAATCCATTTTGTTAGTTTTTTATTTACTGAAGGAAAAAAAAATCTAAAAAGTCATCAGAGTACTGTAGAAATAGCACCACCTTGTGGCCATCGAATATTTTTAGTTAATTTTATTTATATGTATGGTTATTGCCTGCATCTGTATTTGTGCACCGTGTGCATTCCTAGTGCCTGTGAAGGCCTGAAGAGGGCGTAGATAACTGGGACTGGAGTTGCTTATTGTTGTGAGCTGCCATATGGGTGCTAAGAATAAACCAGGGTCTTCTGGAAGAGCAGCCAGTGCTCTCAACAACTGAGCCACCGCCCGAGACCCCTAGTATTCGTACTTTAAGAAAAGATGTAGTTATTATTCCTGACTGTGATGTATGTGGAGGATGCACTTGTGGCAATCATTTAGTTCTGCTTTTCTGTGACTTCATGGTAACTAAATTCACCAAGCTTACATAACAAGCACCTTTACTCCTGAGACATCTGGAGATGTGGCACATGTGGTGGCACAAACCTGTAGTCCAGGCACTTGAAATGCAGAGGCAGGAATTTTGAAAATTTAAGGCCAGACTGATCTATATAACAAGTGCCACGACAGCCAGGGCTAAATCGTGAGATCTTGTCTCAAAACAAACAAGACAACAAGGACAGTGGTAGATGGAAAGAGACAAGGTGTCTTTCCCAGTACTAGGGTGTATTACTCAAGGTGCTATCTTGAGAGTACAGCTCTTCATTTGTCCTCTGTATGTTTAGCAGTTTGCCTTTGCTGATCCTGTATTTTCAAAAGGCATCACTGGCAAGAACAGGAGCTGGATAAGGGGATGGAAATCCATCCTCAGCTATGAGTGGATGTCTTCAGATATGGTGGGGCAGCAGCTGCCTGCTTCCTTCTTCCCTCCTTATATTTTGTTTTGTTTTTAATCTGTATGGGTATTTTGCCTTCCTGGGTGTCTGCATACACGTGGTCTTGATGCCTGCACAGGCCAAAAGAGTGTGTTGGAGCCCTTTGAACTATAGTTGCAGACAGTCGTGATCTGCATATGGGTGCTGGGCATTGAACTTGGATCTTCAGGAAGAGCTAGGCCATCTCTCCAGCTCTCTCTCCTCTTCGTCCTTACTTCCCCTTTGCTTGAGACAGGCTGTTCTGTAATCTAGGCTGCCACAGCAAGAGAGAACGGAGCCTAATGGCCACTCCCAGCTGGTTTTCATTTTCAACAACTGAAAGTATTTCCACCCCAGCTCCCTAGCCAGAGGTACCCCTATCGGGAGGTTAGGGGAATGTTTGAATTGTTCGGGAGATATACCTACCTCTGCTGTAAATCCGACTTCCATTCTAAAAATTATGGCAACTTATTTCTTTGCACTGTTGGTTTATATTAAAATCTGCCACTAATATTTCAGATTTAGTATGCACTAGGGAGGATCCTTGGAGCCTCCACACTTACATGAATGCATATAAACACAAAACACACAATAATATGAAGGACTGAAGAAATGGCTAGGTGGCTAAGAGCAGTTGCTACACAAGCATCAAGACCAGATTCGGATCTCAGCACCCACATTATAAGCTGGGATCTCACATGCGACCACAATTCTATCTATGAGAGAGGAGAATCACTGGAACTGCCAGCTTCCAGACGGGTAGAGAAAAGTATGGATGTCCCCACCACCCAACCCTAGGTCCAGGGAGAGTCATTGTCTCTGGCCCAACACTGTCTTCTTGGCCTGTGTGTGCACAGGCATGCTAGTGTGCTCCCAGACATATACACGAAATAAAAAAGTAAGTTCTAAGCACAAAGAGGCTCACAGATGGTCAGGCAGGTAAAGACTCTTGTTGCCGACTCACCACCTAGATTCTGTCCCTGGTTCTCGAGTGATGGAAAGAAAGACTAATTTCTACAGGTTGTCCCCACACATACTGTGCCACTCATCCCACACATAGCATTAATGTGTAAAGAAATATGAAAAGGTTAGCGGAAGATTTAGAAAAAAGGACTGGCAAAGTGGCTCATAGGGTTAAAGAATTTGGTGCCAATCTTGATTACCTGATTCCATCCCTAGGACCCACAAGATGATAGAGAGAGGACCTTCCCTGGGTTGTCCTTGGGACCCAAGATATGATAGAGAAAGGACCTTCCTGTTGTTCTTGGGACCCATGATATGATAGAGATAGGACCTTCCCTGGGTTGTCCTTGGGACCCACAAGATGATAGAGGACCTTTCCTGTTGTCCTAGGGCCTACAAGGTGGGTAGAGACAGGACCTTTCCTGGGTTGTTTTTTGATTTATACATGTATACATTGGCATGTGCACATCCATACAAACAAGCACAAATAAAAATGTATTTTTTTAAACATTTTGTGTGGGGGTAAAGACATGTGGGTTTCTGTGAATTCAAGGCTAGCCTGGTCTGCATAGTGAGTTCTAAGCCAGCTAGGAGTAAGTCCCTGTCTAAAAAATAAAATAACAAATGATTTTTAATGAAAACAAAAGGTAATGAAAAGAGTAGAGATTTTAGAGTCAGTCTTGGATATCGTGTTAGAGTTTCTCATATTGTGATTAAACACACTGACCAAAACCCATTTGGGGCAGAAAGGGTTTATGTCAGCTTTCCGCTCTCTGCTCCCTCTTCTGTTCCTCTTGAATTGTCTGTGGAAGGAAGGCTTACTGTCTTTACGCTCACTTGAGGGAGGTTTATCCTTTTGGAAGCATCTCATAGAGCCCAAACTGGACTTGGATTCTTGATCCCACTGAGTGCTTAGTATTATAAGCATGCACCCTCAGGCCTCTGATCCCACTGAGTGCTAGTATTATAGGCATGCACTCTCGGGCTCTGCTAATTTGAGAGGTTTTCGTAGTATTTTTCTCATAGTTATCTCCTGAAATGTCATCTGTATCTTCCACCCCCATTGCAGAAGTTTTTGAGTGTAGTTAACTAGTTTTCACTTAGCTGGACACTTTACATACTCCTTCATTACATGTCACTAATGAAAGATTTTTATTTTGCTGGTCATAGCTAGCAAGACCAGGCATGGTATACCCAGCACTATTGAGGCAGAGGCAACCAGATTCTTCAAGGCTAGACACAAGTCAGACCCTGACAGAATGAAAGGAATGGGGAAGAGTAATTAAAGGTTGTTTATAGCTATCTCCTTTACTCCCAGCATTCTGGAGGCAGAGGCAGCCAGACCTCTGAGTTCAAGGCCAGACACATGATCCTGTGAGCACGAAACAACCATTTATAACCATCCATACTGAAGCACATTGCACTAACCCTCATAGTGGAGGCTCCTGTGCTATTAGGAACCATGCATAATAGTGGGACATGGATTAAACATATTTTCAGAGCTGCACATGGGTTCGCCTGCCCTGTGTTCCCAGCTACTCAAATGTGGAGATAGGAGACTCACTGAGCCCAGAATTCAGGGATAACCAACTAACCAAGACCCTCAAAAAAGTCAAGCATGACTAGGAAAGAAGGTTCAGCCATCGTTAATCTTAGTGCTTGAGAAGCTGAGATAAGAGCTCCATGAGCTTGGGCCAGTCTGGCCTTTATAGTGAGACCATGTCTCTAAAAAGAGTTAGCAGTGGCTGCGATGACAGATTTGTGTCCATTGTAAGACAGAGCCCCGACATGCAAAAACAGATTCAGAGGATAAAGGATGTGACTGGATTTAGTGAATTATTAGTTAAGATCCATTTTATATAGAACTAAAACATTTTAGTGTCGTGATTTCCTGACAGAGACATAGCTTGAATCCTTAGTGTAACAAGTATTGAAAAACTGGATGATTCCAGAACACTAAAACATTTTCTTTTGTAGTTGGACCCGAGGTGTTTTTTGCACGTGAGTGTCCGAGCACCTCAGAACAATCAGGTTCCAGCTGAGCGTCCCAGAGCTGTTTCCCGCACCAGTGACAGTGACCCAGTAAGTTGTTGATGTGGGTGGGGTTTCAGAGATTATAATTTGTGTGGCCATATGTATTCCTTTTACAGATCAGGACACTGGTTTACATATGTTGTTTTTAACAAATCTCAATTGTTTGATTTTACCAATGGAGTCTCAGGAGCCGTATGCTGGGGTTGGACAGCCTGCTATCGCAGAGAGGCAGAGGATGAACCCAGCTGACCTTCCTCTTCAGCTAACATCCCAGAAGCAATGCCCCTCTCTCATGCTATCTCGAAACAATCTCTTTCAAACCAAATGTCCCTCCCTTCTACTTCCTGTGTGTGTCTCTCTATCCATCTTCCTGACTCCCTCTTACTCTCTATGGTTTTTTTCTTAATAATCCTGTGTTCTCTCACTGTCAACAAGTTGCTTGCTCTGCCTCTTGACCTGTGGTTGACTTTATTTAATCATGTTTATAATATTCAAGCAGAAAGCTCTTGGATTAAAGTTCTGTGCTAAGGCTGAGCTACACCACAACTAAAACAAGGTTTTTCCATTAATTAACACAATCTTGGGTTCACGGTGTGATCAAATATCCTGCAGCATACATATGCTCAGGTAGGTGAGACACCTGGGCTAGCATTCTAACACAGATCTCCCCTTGTTGCTCTGTGGTGCTGTAAAAATATAAAGTACAAAGTTAGACCAACTTCCTTCTGATGTGATCTTTTTTTTTTTTTTTCCGAGACAGGGTTTCTCTGTGTAGCCCTGGTTGTCCTGGAACTCACTCTGTAGACCAGGCTGGCTGCGAACTCAGAAATTTGCCTGCCTCTGCCTCCCGAGTGCTGGGATTAAAGGCATGTGCCACCATTGCCTGGCTAATGTGATCTTAATAATGAATTCACCTAGTGCCAAGAATCCTGCTGAATTAAAAATTGGCTAAAATTAAGCCAGGAGTGGTGCACACCTTTCATCCCAGCAGAAGCAGATGCTTCTCTGTGAGTTCAAGGCCAACCTATGTGTCCCACAGCAGCCAGACTATGTAGATAGACTCCTTTTCAAAACAAACAAACAAATTGGCTAAATTCAATTCCTTCTGAGATAAGTTTCTCAGGAATTAGGTCTTTTAGTTGGAGCCAAGCGTTCCTTAAATGAACACGTGGTACATATTTTAGACTCTTGGTTTAAGAGCACCCTTCACTGTTCTTGGTTCTTCAGCCCTGCTGTAAACAAACATCTGGGGCTGGGGAAGGATAAGCACCGGGATAGCCCTTGGTGAGTATTCGGATTTGTCACCCATGGTGGTGCATGCGTGTAATCCCAGCACTGTTTTCCAATAGTCAAATGTGTGACACCACATTCTTCCTTTCTAAGCAACTTCCCTGGTGTCTTGTCTGCAGGACTTTTCCTCTTTTGAGTTTAAACCCTAACAGGTTGGGGTACTTTTCCCAGCATAGATGCCCAGTGCTAGTACCACCTCTTATAAGTAAAATCAGTTGTGTGGTCTGTGCTTTTTTAACGTGAAAGAAGGGCTTCGTCAGCCTTTTTTCTGTGCTGTCCCAAACCTCATTCCTTCCATCCTAATGTGGCTGTGCTGTGTAGAAATGTAAAAAGATACCCTCCCCCAAAACATAATCTCATACAGGCATGTTTGACTTTTGTCCTTAGCATTCACATAGTCTCACAAATGCAAAATGAAGTAAAATAAGTTAATGGAGTCACTGAAGTGTCATTCAGTGCTACTTTCAAGTCCTCTAGGGTTTCCATGGAAACAGCATCATGCAGATCTTGCCTGATGGGAGCATCTCGTCATAGCATAAAAGAATCAAGTGGCAAAAAACTGTCTGTCCCCATCAACAGTTCTTGCTGAACAACTAATTTTCATCAGGCCGCTGACTTTATAAGATATACTGGATTTGGGGTCACCAGCACTTTATTGGATATATATTTGTTGTGGATTTTTGCCTGTGTTATATTGAGATCAAAGGACAAATTTCCAAAGTTTTGGAAATTTATCTCCTACCATGTGGGTCCTGTGTTTTGAACTCAGGTTGGCAAGGTTGGCAAAAGGTAGGTTTACTCATGAGAACCATCTTGCTATCCCAGTACCCAATGTTTTAAATGAAAAACCTGGCCTGGTGGCACACATATGTAATCTCAGCAGTCTGGAAGCTACAGAAGGAAGACTGACAGAAGTTCCAAGCCAGCCTGAGCTACACAACAAGACCGTATCACAAAAAAGAATACTTTCCCAGCTAGCAGATGTTACTGTTTGCCCAAGCTGTGGCCTCTGCAGGAAGTATCTGCTCTGTGTGGTGGTGGTGGTGGTTAGCCATAGATCTTTAGACTTAATATGATTTTTAATTTTGTTTGTTTGGCTTTTGATGCAAGGTCTCTATAGCCTAGGCTGGCCTGCAATTCAAGATAATTCTCCTGCCTCAGCTTTTGCGTGCTGGGATAATAGGCAATATATAACCACACCCAGCCTAGCTTCTTTCAAAGTCTGGATCACTTGTGACCTCTTGTTCCTGCGTGTGTGCGTGTGTTTCCAGGCTATGCATGGGGAGCAGCATGAGGGTCAGCACTATAGCATCCCCCTGCAGGATCTGAAGACAGTGTTTCCTCATGGACTGCCTCCTCGATACATGATGCAGGTATGCCAACAGAACAGAACAGGGCGCCCAAAGTACGGTGTGCACATGTGGGGAGAGGGTAAATGGGAGGTGTGGAAGCTTTGACATTTCTGAAAATCAGAAATCAGCTAAACACCGCGGTTAGGATTTATCTTTTGTTAGCCGTGTCAGGCTGCTTCAGAAACAGGGAACTGTTCTTTTATAATCAGTGCCTTCTCCTTGAGTTACTAAGCAAGTGTCCAGGAGTCTTGGCATTCTGATAATTATTCTAAGTGAATTGAAGGTGGGTATGTGTACACATACCTATAATCCCAGCACTTAAGAGGCAGCAGTGGAAGGATTGCTTCAAGTTTGGGACCAGTTTGGACTGCATGGTGAGTAATGGGCAAGCCTGGGCTACATACAGTATGAGATCCAAGTCAAAAACCTCATGTGTGATAACACACCTGTCAGCCCACCACTCTGGGAGTAGAAGCAAGAAGATCTTCAAGGTCATCCTTGCCTACGTGAGATCTTCTTTAAAAAGAAATAAAGAAGAGAAAAGAAAAAAATTATTTCTGAGCTAAATAGGAATGATTTTCCAAATAAATTGTATGTATATATGTATGTAGTATGTGCAGGTGTATATATGGACATATATATAGAAACCTGACATCAGACTAAAGTGTCCTTCCTCAAGAAACATCCATGTTTTACTGTTTTGTTTTGGTTGGTTGGTTTTTTGTTTTGTTTTTGTATATGGGTGTTTTGTCTTCATGTTTGCCTGTGTATTGCATATTTTCAGTGCCAGAAGAATCTAGGAGTGGGTGCAGAATCCTCTGGAACTGGAGTTATAGACAGTTGTGAGCAGCCACTTAGGTGCTGGGAATCAAACCTGGGACCTCTGGAAGAACAGGCAGGGCTCTTAACTAACTAGCATCTCTCCAGCTCTCCTCCCCCCTTTCCTTTTTTAACTAGGTCTCTCTGACTGGGGCCTGGAGCTTCCTAGTAGTAAGCCACTAGCTGGTGACATAGGCTCAGGCATCCGCCTCTCTTCCGCACACTCCTGTGCCCAGATCTTTTTGTGGCTGTTAGAGCTTAAACTCTGGTTCTCTACTCACGCAGAGGCTGTGCCACCTGCACTGTCTCAGTCCTCTATTTTTCTTTGTGTTGTTGCTCTCATTTTTATTGGGAGGGGGAATTGTTTGGGGTGGTGGTTTTGAATTTTGTTTTTGTTTGGCTGATTGGTATTGTAGTGGGGTTGTCCTCGGAAGGGTCCTGTTATGTTATCTTGGCTAGCCTTCAATTTGTAGCAATTCTCCTGTCTCAGCCTCTTTAGTGCTGGTATAATAGGTATCTACCACCACACCTGGTCCTAGAAATGAAGCATTTTTCTCAATGTGTTTATTTTATTCTTACTGTCAGAGGTGGAGTCACTTGCCCCACCTCCTGTGTGGATGTGAGGACAGCCTGGGGGAATTGGTTTTCTCCTACCTTGTTATTCTAGAAATCACACTCAGGGCATCAGGCTTAGCAGCAAGCAAATTGGCTAACTGATGAGCAATATTAGAAAGGAAACAAGCTCAGCACTGGTGGCGCACCCCTTCCATCCCAGCACTCGGGGCAGAGGCAGGCAGATCTCTTGCTTTCAAAGCCAGCCTGGTCTTCAGAGTGAGATCCAGGACAGCCAGGGCTATACAGAGAAACCCTGTCACAGAAAAAGAAGAAGAAGATGACGATGAAGAGAAAAGAAAGGAATTAACTTCTAGACCATACCAACGTTGTCATCAGAATTTTTGTTAGGATTAGAGGCAGGGCACCAGTTCAGTTTGTTTGGGAGAGAGAGGTCTTTACATAAAAGCAGCAGCGCTGGATCTGAGGTCTAGCTTAGTAGTAGGGTGCTTGTATGCAGTTGCCTTGTGTGGATTTCATCCGCATCGTCACAAAATAAAATGTAAACAAGAAGCATCAGAAGCTAGCTATTTATGTTACTTGATATGAAACAATATACCTCAGATATCGGCTAAAATGCATAGGTTGATTTTCAGATTTAACCCAACCTCCCAGACCTGGATACAGATGAGTTTAGAGATCTGGTTTGCCATCTCGATTAGTGTACACGTGGTTAGAATGGCTAGGAGTTCCATGCCTGCCTACCTTTCTTCTGTTTGCTTAGGTGAAGACTTTTGGCGAAGCTTGTCTGATGGTCAGGAAGCCAGCTCTCGAACTTCTGGGCTACCTGAAAAATACCAATTTTGCTCATCCCGCTGTTCGATATCTTCTCTGTATCCTTTCCAGCACACTTGGGTCCTCTTAAGTCCTGCGTTCTTCCCTCATTTGAGAAAGAAAATGCTGTTCGTTTTGCCTTTGTTTTTTGGGGTTTTGTGAGACAAACTCATGCTATGTAGCCCTGGCTGGCCTCAAACTTAACCAGATCTGCCTGCCTCTACCTCTCCTGAGTGCTGTGATGAAGACTTGCACCAACACACGTGGGGGAGAAATGCTGTTGATCGGAGACATGTTGCTTCTGATGTTTTCATTAACATGCACTTCAGATGGGGAGAAGGGGACAGGAAAGACCCTCAGTCTCTGCCATGCTGTTCATTTCTGTGCAAAACATGACTGGCTGATTCTGCATATCCCGGATGGTAAGGACTTCCTGTCTGTCTTCTCTGTCAGGCAGTCACCTTGCTGTGGGGCAGCATGTGACTACTTAGAAGACAGTGGCCATGCTGTGCTATCCTTGCTGCTCTGAATCTTGAAGTGAAACAAACCCACTCCCACCTCAGCCTCCCAAGGGTCAGCTACAGACACATACAACTTTTGTTCTGGGTTTTTGTCAGTTACTATTTGAGTACCCACAGGTCCACAGCATTCCTTGACACTTTAGAGTTGCTCAGTATAGATTTGAATCCTCATAAGTATCCGCATTTTCTAATTTGACTTTAAAAATTGGCAATAAGCAGAAACAGCAGTCCACTTGATGTCTTATGTACAGGTTATAATGTGATGTCCAGTCTACGGTCAAGAATATAGAGGATCAGTCCCCAGTACCACCACACAAAAGAAAATATGTTCATTTGTTTTTTTAAATGTTTCTCATAATTTAAAGAGTCATTCTTGGGCTGGAAAGATGAATCAGCAGGTAAGAGCACTAGCTGCTCTTGCAAAGAACCCAGGTGCAGTTCAAAGCATCAACATGGCCGTTCACAGCACCTGTACCAACAGGACAAGGGACCCAACACCTCTTCTGTCAAAACATCCGGAATACAAAATGGCCGGGCAGTGGTGGCGCACGCCTTTAATCCCAGCACTGGGGAGGCAGAGGCAGGCGGGTTTCTGAGTTCGAGGCCAGCCTGGTCTATAGAGTGAGTTCCAGGACAGCCAGGGCTATACAGAGAAACCCTGTCTACAAAAACAAAAACAGAATACAAACTGAAAGAAATCAATTCTTTTTTTACCAAAAAAAAAAAAAAAAAAAAAAAAAAGCATACAGTATCTCAGGTTACTCCAGTCGGTTCCTGATTTGTTTTCTTATCCATTTTTAGCTCATCTTTGGGTGAAAAACTGCCGGGAGCTTCTACAGTCCACTTACAACAAACAGCGCTTTGATCAACCCTTAGAGGCCTCTACCTGGCTGAAGAATTTCAAAACTACCAACGAGCGCTTCCTAAGTCAGGTGACTGGGTCTGGGAATTCAGTGGGAGATGATCTTTGCACTGACAAAGAAGATTTTGTCTTCTTTGTACCTTGAGGAGTTGATACACTCCTTGAGGAGTAGAGAATCAGCATTGTAACTAGGAATAAATAAGCTATTTTGTATCCCTTTAATTTTTTTGGCTCACAGTGGGCTCATAACTTAAAATGCATTTGTTGGTCTTAAAGAGGTGGCTGCAGTAAGCTGCTTATTTTGTGGCTAGTAAAGTAAAAGTCTAGACTGATTTTTACTGTTCCTGAGAGAGCCTTGAATCTTTCCCAACAGAAAGGTTTTCCTCCAGATAAACCAGAAATGTGAGAGTAAAATTATTCACCCCAGTTTCGATTTATTTATTTACTATGTAGATTGGTCTGGCTCTGAACCTACTGTGCACCCCAGGCTAGCCTTAAACTTACAGTTCTTCTGCCTCAACCAGGAAAGAACAACACCAACACTTTAGTCTTAGAGTGAGCTCTAGACTGAGGCCTTACCACTGTAGAAAGACTCACAGAGTAACTGCTTGCTGGCTGTTGAGATGGTGCAGCACATGAAGCTCTTATTGTATCTCATAACCTGAGGTAGAAACCAAGGATCCACATGATGGGCAAGTTGTCTGTGACCTCCACACCTGCATCATGGCTCACGTGCACCCTCATGTATATATGTATGTACACATACACAAATAAATAAATAAATAAATGTATTTTTGAAAATGTGAGCGCCAGTACTTGGGTGTAGCTCAGGGAAAGAGTACTTAGCCCCCCAACCCTACCCTAGCCCACACACAAAGCTCTCCAGGAAGATGTTAGAAGTCTTTCGTTTCTGCACTGCACCTCCTGTGGTTCAGCTGACCCCTGTGCCTTCCTGATTTTGAAAGGCTTAGGCCTGAACAAGCAGCTTGTTTATTTTCTTATTTTGTTTGCTTGCATTTAGATAAAAGTTCAAGAGAAGTATGTTTGGAATAAGAGAGAAAGCACTGAGAAAGGCTGTCCTCTGGGAGAAGTGGTCGAACAGGTACAAGAAAGACAAGAAACACCAAATACACCGTGTCCTAGCCACAGAAGGCAGCGGTACAGTCCTGCCTCTCCTCACAGGGCCTAACCCGAGTGCGGAACGCTACTGATGCTGTTGGGGTTGTGCTGAAGGAACTGAAGACTCAGAGCGCCCTAGGGCTCTTTCACCTCTTGGTGGCTGTGGATGGAGTCAATGCCCTCTGGGGAAGGACCACACTGAAAAGAGAAGATAGAACCTTGGTAGGAATATTTTGTTTTCTCTGATTCTGTCCTGGACAAGGTCTGATGCTCTCTGTGGGACCCAGAGAAGGTTCTGAATTATGTGGAGACGGAACAATCGGTGACTGGTTAAGAGCACTGGCTGTTCTGGCTGCGGACCCGGGCATGGTTCCTAGCAGCCAGTGGACAGATGTCACTCTACTTCCAGGGTCTCTGCCATGGGCACATGCGTGCATTCAGGAGAAACACTCATACACATAAGATAAATAAATCTTTAACAACAATAGAATACTGAATTGTAAAGCCAGCAGTGTAGCTGTGTTGTAAGTACCCCATGTGGTACTTGAGTACGTAGTGTATATAAGCCCAGGCTCCATCTCTAGCACTGCAAAGGCAGGGAAGAGATATACAGAGCATTAGCTTTAAACATGAAAGTGATGTGTCTTAGTTGGCTTTCTGTTGCTGTGGTAAAACACCATGGCCCAAAGCAATTTACAAAGGGAAAGGGACAGATCCACATCGCAACAGCCCACTGTAGTAAGGCAGGGTTGGAACTCAAGGCAGAAACCTGGAGACAGGAACTGAAGCAGAGGACCTGGAGGAATGATACTGAATGGCTTGCTCCTCCTTGCTTGTTTAGTTTGTTTTCTTAGACACCGCAGGACCACTTGTCTATGGATGGCACACCTATCTTGTGAGATGCTCCCCCACCCCCATTGACCACTAATGGAGATGGCAGCATTTCCCAATGTTCGCTCTTTCCCAGACACCCCTGGCTTGTGTCAAGTTGACAAAAAACTACCCCGCACATGATGCTGCCTGCTCCACCATGCATTGCAAAGCAAGGGAACATGTCAGAAAGAGGAGGACGGAAGAAATAGCAGGAGCTCTGCTGTCCTCCTGGTTCTAAGTGCTGTGTTTTTAACGGGAGGCTGTGGTCTACGTAGAGGTCAGAGATGTTGAGGGAGAAGGTGTACTTGGTATAGTTGACCGCTCTCCTCCTTCCTGCTTCTTCCTTTCTCTCTCTCTCTCTCTCTCTCTCTCTCTCTCTCACATTCCAGAAGAAGTATGTTTAGATGCTACAGTTACAACAGTTAGAAAAAAAATTTTTAAATCATTGTCAGTTCAATTTTCTTAGGGAAACAGCCAGAAAAGTCGAGTCATAACCCTCTTCACTCTCTTGTTGACATCATACAGATCGCCCCGGAGGAACTTGCCCTTGTCCACAATTTAAGGAAAATGGTGAAAAATGACTGGGTGAGTGTCTTGATGCTCAGGACTCACAGGGACTGTGTATGTCATTCACAGTCTGACAGAGGGCCCTACAGAAAGTTCTTTACCAACAGAGCCTTCGTGTGTGTGTGTGTGTGTGTGTGTGTGTGTGTGTCTCTCTGCTATTTGTTTGTTTTAAACATTTTTTTAAAGATGTATTTACTTATATGCGTACACTATAGCTGTGTTCAGACACACACCAGAAGAGAGCATCAGATCCCATTACAGATGGTTGTGAGCCACCATGTGGTTGCCAGGAATTGAACTCGGGACCTCTGGAAGAGCAGTCAGTGCTCTTAACCACTGAGCCATCTCTCCAGCCTTGTTTGTTTGTTTGTTTAAGATACTAATTTGTATTTGAGGCACAGTCTCACCATGTAGACCTGGCTGTCCTGAAGCTCATAGAGATCTGCCATCTGGGTGCAGGGATTTAAGGCATGCTCAAGCAAAAGAGCAAGATATGATGAGCTCACTCTGTAGCTCGGGCTGCCTTAGAACTCACTCTGCGTTGGGTCTGAACTCCTCTGCTTCATTCAGTTGCTTCAGTACTAGGAGTGCAGGAATCGCAGACAACATTCAAAACCAAAAAGTATAAGATCTTGCAGTAACTTATTGTCAGAGCCCACTCTAGAACTAATGACTGATTGTTACCAATTAATTATGCTTAGCCACACTGTTATGACACTGTTGTGAAAAAGTCTGCCATGTCTTTTCAGTTCATCTTTTTAAGATTCAACTCTTTTTCTTTTTTCCAGCATGGAGGTGCAATCGTGTTGAGTTTGAGCCAAACCGGGTCTCTCTTTAAGTCCAGAACAGCCTATTTGCCGCATGAGCTGCTGGGAAAGGTCACAGCCTGGAGAAATCTGCTTCCCTTAGAGTAACCATTCTGTCTAGAACGGCAGCTCTCAGCCTAGGTGGAAACCCCTTTGGGGGGTCACGTATTGGATATTTACGTTATGATTCGTAACAGTGGCAAAATCACAGTTATGAAATAGCAACAAAACAATTATATGGTTGAGGTCAGCACCACATGAGGAACTATATGAAAGGGTCACAGTGTTAGGAAGGCTGAGAGCCACTGATCTAAGAGACTGTTTCTTGTTTAGTATTTTCTGGGGGTTCCACATGCTGTGGCACATGTGTGGAGATCATGACGCAATGTGCAGGCATGTGTGGGCTCTGGGACTCAGTGGTCATCAGGCTTGCTAGCACGTACCTGCTGAAGCATCTCACCAGCCTTATGGCTCTTAAATTTTCTTTTTTAGATTTTTTCATTTTATTTTACTTTACGAACGTTTTGTCTGAATACATGTATGTGCTTGGCGGGTCCCTTGGAACTGCAATTACAGATGGTTGTGAGCCACCATGTGGGTGCTAGGATTCGAACGTGAGTACTCTCCAATAACAAGTGCCCTTAAAAACTGAGCCTTCTCTCCAGCCCCCCCATGTCTTTGTAAAAATCATTTTATTTTGTCATAATTTCACAGAAATTCATATTCTGTATACTTTTCACCTCATTTCTAGAAATGTCATTTTTCACATTTTTTGAAAATTGCATTAGTGATTTTTGGCAACTAAACCCCAGTCCTGTGCATGCTAGACCAGCCCTCTACCTCTGAGTTCCCCGGCCACAATATGAATGTGTAAACTCTGAGACCAGGACTCACCGTGTATCACTGACTGGCTTGGGACTCCCTGTGTTGACCAGGCAGGACTCAAACTCAGAGATCCCCCACCTTGGCCTCCCAAACTCTGGGGTCAGTGTGTACCAGCAAGCCTAGCCAACTATAAACGTGTGTTACTTTTTTTCCTTGTCATTATTTTATATTTTTATGTGGCTTATTTTGTTTTTGTTTTGAGGCAATCATTATCTATCCCAGTCTGGCCGTGAGTTGGTGGTTTCTGTGGCAATGCTCAGACCCCTACCCTCATTGTCTCCTTGTTAAATAGAATGTCCATGGCAATATAAGCAGTCACTAGACACCGTGTATCCGGTCCTGTGGGGGGCAGCAAGCTGAGCGCGGGAGAGACTGAGTTGGAAACAGAGAGTGGCTATAGGGCAGAGCACTGGTTCTCAAAGCTCAGTCTCTCTGTTGGTTTTGTTCTCAACTAACACTGTGTCTTTTATCCTTTTTGTTTCCAGGAAGGATTTAATGCCCTAGAGCCTTTTCTTCCCATCCTCATTCCCAACTATAATGCAAAGGAATTTGAAAGTTCCTTTCAGTATTACTTAGAGAACAATTGGCTTCAGCATGAGAAAGGTCAGTCTTGTCACCATCTGCCTGCCAGGCTGCTCTCAGCATCATCTGCTGAACGCTGCAGGCACCGGGCATCTGTGCATCACTGTGACCTGGTGCCCATAGCTTACTTGCACTCACAGATCCAGAAGGTTCAGTCACGGCCTCTTGAGTCCATATTCCTGTACCTGTAAGAAAGTGGTACATCCTGGCCCCAGGAGCGAGGGTGTTCACATCATTACAGGCAGGTGACAGAGGCAAAGAGACAAGGAGAAACCTGGAGAAGGTATAGTTCCTAAGGACACTCCCAAAGGGACCTACTCCTTTTACAGAGCTCCAAGCCTACAAGTTCTCAGAGCCTCCCAAAATAGAACCACCAACTGTGGACCCAGGCCTCGATGCATGTCTTGTGGTGTGCACTGCCTACTCAGACTGTGACAGGCGCTCACTCTCCCTCAGCTGTGACCCATATAAGAGAATATACAAATGTGTTTGGAAGATGGCTGCAGTGTTGGTGCTAAAGAAGGAAGCAGTTCCAGTCCAGCTACTGGATCGCTTCTGCAGGTCTGCATGACTGCAGTTCTCACTGACACACGCTCGCCCAGAGGCAAGGATTATCTGTGCTCAACTCTTTTTTTTTAATTCTTACCTTCATGTGTGTCTGAACCACATGTGCTGGTGTTTTAGGAGGTGGTGAACCTCCATGTGGGTGCTGGGTGTGGGTCCTTTGCATCAAGTGCTTTACCACTAAGCCAACCCCCCAGCCCCAGTGTCCTCCCATTAAAAACTGCTGAGACACTCGGGAGTTGATACTGTGTGAATAGCTGGCACCAGACCAGGTCTTTGCTGCCCCTGCTCTCATGCTCAGAATTAGTAACTTTTTTTCCTTTTTCTTTTGTTTTTTTAGGCAGGTTTTTTTGTTGTTTTTATTAACCCATGCTTATTTCCCACTCAAAGTCCACTATCTGAGGTTCCTGAGCTCAGCAGGACTGCCACACTCTGCTTCAGAAGCTCGCAACTCTTAATGCCAGATTTGAAGGATCGCATTGCAAACATTCTAGCTGTCACGCTGGATGTAGACAAAGTAAAGTGCTCTATCTCTGAACAACAGGAGCCAGTAATGACTGGTTGTGGTTCCACCAGTAATGCCTGTGTGTGCTCCAGGTTGACTCTGGGCTGCCCGAGACCTTGGCACAGATAATAGTTGGGTGTGGAGTCCCTGCTTAACCTATGCAGAGCCCTGGCTTTGATCAGTAAGCGCAGCAGCAGTGTGATGAGCTGAAGGTGCGGGAATAAGGTCGGAGTAGATTCAGGGGTCATGGGCTGAACGAGGAAGCTTCTGACGTGTTCCTGTTTGGCTCCATTTTAGCTTCAACAGAAGAAGGGAGGAAGGAGCTCAGGTTCCTGAGTAACTGCAACCCTGGGCAGCTGGAGCGCCTCTGTGCCTCACTGTAAGCACGGACAGTGAGGGGTGCCGGGAAGACACATTTCCTTCAACTGTTTCGCATGAGGGAGTCTCACCCTGACCTGGCACTGATGGACATGTCACCATAGGATGTTCATTGTCCTACAACTAATACCAATTTTCTGTTAGGATTTTTACATTAAAGGTAGATCTGTCTCTGAGTGTTTGATTAGATTTGCAATAAGGAAACTTTTCACACTGACCAGATTCCAATTCTCTGCTGTTCTGTTTGTTGGCATCTGAGGAAACTCAGTTCTACAGAAATTAGTAGTTCTGTCTCCTGAATATAAATCAGTTCAGGAGACCAAGATTCACAGCCGAATTCCTCCTCCGAGGAAGAGCAGGAAACTCTTCCCAGTTTCTATTTGTACTTTCTTCTTGATTCTACAGAACATGGCTGAAGCCCCAGCTGAGTTCTGGCAGGATGATGTGGCCAGCCCCTTGCCACATAGTCCTTAGAGCGTCCGTGGTGTACAGTGGATCTGCACTAATGCAGACAGAAGGCTGTATACACACCTAACAGAAGTGAAGACAGTCACTCAAATCACACTTGACACTTTTTACTTGTATGTTGTTTGCACACATCTGGAGGTCAGGACAATGGTGTCTCCTCGCCTTCCATGTTCACATGGGTTTGGGAAGCAGACATTGTCAGGCTTGCAGGTTACATGGCAAATGTAACTGTTGCCATCTCACTGGCCCTGGGAAGCTACCACACCCAGGCTACTGCCCTGGGTTAAAGAGGAAGATTTTTTTTTTCGGTGTGCTTTCTTTTCTGAAACTAACCCTCATGTAGCCCAGACTGACCAGAACTTAGTGTGTTGGCAAGGATCATCTTAAACTCTTCCCAGTCCACCTAAGTGCTTAGGTTAGAGAGAGGTGCCATGCCCAGGGAGGTCCAGGATCCGAGTTCCACATTTCTCACTGATTAGCTCTTGGCTTCTCTAATTTCACCTTGTCTAGTAGGGACAGTAATGTTAAGCTTTCAGGGCATTGTGAGCACCTCATACCCACCAGGGAACTGTTAACAGCTAGGTAGGTCCTTCCTGTCTTACAAGTTATGACGCTTTATTTGAAGAATTTCTGTGAAAACCTAAACACTTGCCATGATGCAGTCCTGTCTCTGGGGACTAGCCCCTCAGTGTCAGTTCAACCAGAGATCACTAACATCAGATTCAAGACCAGCTCCCACAGCTGGAAAGGCTGTTAGTGAAACAATATGTCCTTGTGTGAGCATGTGCCCGCAGTGCTGAGTGGATCCTAGGGACCTGCCTCTGCTGGGCCAACACTCTCCACTGAGCTACAACCCAGTCCTACAGGTCATATTACGTATCTCCAGGTGCTTCTGCTTCCATATTGAGCCCTGACAGGCCCCCTGGTGTGAATCATTAAGCCTTTTGCTGTCTTTTCAGGTAGGATCTCACGTAGTCCTGAGATAGTCCAGGCTAGACTGACTTTCCAGTCCTACCTCAGCCTCCTTAGTGTTGGGATTATCAGGTACCACTACACCCAGCCATGTTTCTGCATGCTTTTTTTTGTTTTCACTAAGTGCACACGCATAATTCATAATTTGAAACGAAGTAACACAGTGTGGCATTGAAAGCATTTCCTCAGTCTCTGTACGTCTCCACAACACTAGAGAGTGCCATAGTGAGCCATCACACCTATGAGCATCCACTGCAGCCTGCATTCATGCTGATGGTGGCTAGACCCTAAAACCACAAGGGAGCACTGCTCTTAAGTAGTTTATTGCAAACCTGGTCTTTCCCAGCAAATGAACTTGGGGATGATACCATGTGCCTTTGGGGAGCTTGCACATTGTAAGGCTCTCACTGATACTGCCCAGTCCTAATCAAGAATGGCCTTTTTGGGCTCTTAGAAGGAGGAGTTCAAGGCCAGCCTGGTCTACTTAGTTCCTGAAGAACCAGAAAGAACTGTCTCAAAGAGTGGCCTCATTATTCCATAAGTGACCAAACACAGACCTTTTATTTTGGTTGGTTTGGGGAGGTTTACTTCAGCAGTGGGATGCCTTGTGTGTGAAGCCAAAAACTAACATCCATGGTGTTCCTCTCTACTGTAACATCCATTTTTTCAAATCCTGTTTTTAATGATGGTTCTTAAATGCTTTAACCTCCCTTGTAGCCCGCCACCCACCAGAGGTAGTGGGAAAGAAAGGATATGGGGGAAGTGGACCTGTTTAGAGAGGTTCTTTGGAGCAACTCCCGTCTGCGTTGTCTGGAAATCAGCAGTTCCGTTCATTGGTCAGCAGCGGCAGCTTGTTCTACTCACTAACACTTCACAGGTATACCAGCAGTTCAGATCAGCAGCAGTGGCACTACCTAGCAGAAACAGCCAGGCCTCAGCTTTGGCATGAGTCCACAGGAGGGACAAGGAGGAACACCAGGAGTTCTCTGCTGTGCCTCTCTCAAGGAAGCGAAGATTCGAGACTCACAGGCATTGCACAGCTAGCTCTATCAGCAAACCTGGCTCAGCCTCCATCACTGTCAAGTGTCCCCCATGGGTCTTGCTTGAGCACGTGCATCTGTCTCAGCTGACATCGCTGCCAATCTGCCAAATTCCATGGAAACAGCAAGAAACCACAGCACACCAACAGAAGTTTTTTGTTGCACTTCTTTCTCTGGAGTCCCGACAAAAGCAGCTCAACTACACAATGTAAGGCGGACCAATACATGCAAGTCATTAGCAAAGAATCCTTCATCACGGGGCCTTTCACATGCTTGCTTTAGCAGAACATCCTCTCTCCTGTGTCTGCTTCAGTGAAACGTTCCTTCACGAGTCCGCCTTAGCTTTTCACCTGTGTCCACTTCAGCTAAACATCCCTTCACGTGTTTGTCCCAGTAAAACACCATCCAACCAACTTTCCAAAGAACCCTTAAATTTCCACTTCACTTTACAGTGTTTTTTGAAGCAGATTTTGTTGAGCCTGGATATTCCCACTGCAGCCTGGTTAGCTGACCAGTGAGTTTGTAAGCTCTTCTGTCTACTTTGCCAGCACCAACACTTGACAAGCCATGGTGCCTGGTGTTTACCTGACTACAAGGGATCTGAGTGCATAACAAGCATGTTAATATCAATTGTATTAATCAGGTATGTGGAGAAACATGGGGGATTTACTTACTATATTATATTTCTTTATAAAGCCAGGAGTGGTGGTGGTGCACTCGGTAGGCAGAAGCCACTCAACCTGTAATTCGAGGCTAGCCTTGTTCCAGGACAGCCAGAGCCACACAGAGAAACACCCCTCCCCCTCTCATATATATGAATGAATATGATTTATTAGAGTCTTCCAGGCTGTAGTCTGGCTAGTCCAACAATGGCTATCTCCTGATGGAAAGGCCGAGGATCTGGTAGGTATTAAGCCCACAAAATTGGTGATCAATCTGCACTGAAAGTGGGTTCTAATAGCAGTAAAGGTAGCCTGCAGCAGCAGAATTTGTCAGTGAGAGTGAGGGCAAGCAGACAAAAATCAGAAACTTTCTTCTGTGGACTTTTAAATGGGCTACCAGTGCAAGGTGTGGCCCACCCTGCCCAGATTTAGTTTGGCTCTTCCCACCTCAAATGATTTAGTCAAGATCCCTCACAGGCGTGCCAGCTGCTTAGGTTTTAGTCAATGCAGTTGTGGCAGACAACACCCATTTCCTCCACTCTGCTTCATTGTTTCATGTTTTGTTAATGAATGAGGTGATTTATTAATCCTGCTTCCTTTGTTCTGATACTGCTTGTTGGTAGCTGCCCTCTGTCCCGCCTGCCTATCTAGATCTTTATGAACCTGAGATGTTGTCTTGCAGTGTGCTTTCTGCTCTTTTCCCAGTTCCCAGCACCTCCGCACTATTGACCTCCACAGAAGTGGGTGCGCCTGTTGTTTCTCTGCTGTCCTCCCTAGATCTTGGTCATTGAACCACACCAGCTGTGCCCCGGAGGTTCAAACTGCACTGTGGAAGAGGGCCAGTTCCAACTGCTTCACCAGCCTGACTGTCCACCCATTTGAGGAATTTGAGTTTGACTTTTTGAGGAAGGGTGCAAGCGCCCTGAAACTAGTTGACATCTTTGATAATAACTCCAGGCATCTTGCAGCCTCCCACACATGCCTGACACGGATAAGGCTGTTTCAGTTTGTTTTTTAACATAATAATTTTGTTGGATTTTGTTTCTTTGTTTGTTTTTTGAGACAGGACTTCTCTGTGTCCCTGGCTGTCCTGGAGCTCACTCTGTAGGCTGGCCTTGAACTCACCTGCCTCTGCCTCCCAAGTGCTGTAATTAAAGGTGTGCGTCATCACCGTGCAGATAGTATTTTCATGTATTGATTATTTGGGAATCTCATATCACACATCCCGATCGATCCCACCTTCCAGTCCTCCCATGTTCACCTCCCCACCCCATCACTCACACCCACACACACACACACACACACACACACACACACACACACACAAAGGCCATTTTTGTGTTGTTTGTATACTCACTGGAGCATGGCCAAACGCTTGGTGTCCAGGCCCAAGGGGACGTTGAGTCTTTCTCCACCTGCACCACCCACCACCAAAAGCCATCAGCTGTGGAGAACTATGCCTCCACAGCTTTTTTTAGTTCTACTTTGATGGCTTCTCTTTTTAGGCTGTTACTTTTTTGGGGGGTGGGGAGAGTCACAGAAGCCTTCTATGTTTCTCTTTCCCAAATGTGTGTCTGCAGCCATCAAGTACACATTTCCTGCTCTTTACACTTAGTAAACAGGGGACATGGATCCTGGGTTTCCACATGGTTTCTTGGCAACAGCACAAACCAAAAATGTCCACTTTATCTCCTGCATCAAATACGCTAAGGACCTCCACCTAGTCTCTGGTTGGCAGGATAGCCCACAGTCATCATGGTTCACTGCCAAAGCACAGGCCCCTGACTGGCAGAGCCTCCAAGAGAAGCATGGACCATGGAGGTCCAGTCCAGTGAATGGACTGTTCTTCATCTTGAACAGGTCGCTGTTCAGAGCTAGGGTGATCATTTGGCTGGACAGCTTGTTGGGGGCTGAGACTTGCCCCTGTCTCAACCACAGCCTCTCTCACACCCATCACAGCTGTTGACTCTCCAGTTTTGCCCCCATTTCCGAAGGCTTAGCTCCTGTCTTTCCTGCCCCTCCATCACATGCTCTGTTGTAGAGGCATTGGAGGCTGCAGTGTGTCACACAGCATTTTTCTTCTTTTACCAGCTTTATATGCAAATGTTTGTTGCATTGACTCTCTGGTCTAGTTTGAGCTCTCTGGCACTGGCTACACCATCGATACAGGACCCTCCCTGAGACTCCTCTCAGATATCCTATGGTTGTTGCTCAGGGTCACGGAGGGCAGGGCAGTGGTGGTGCACGCCTTTAATTCCAGCACTTGGGAGTCAGAGACAGGCGGGTTTCTGAGTTTGAAGCCAGCCTGGTCTACAGAGTGAGTTCCAGGACAGCCAGGGCTATACAGAGAAACCCTGTCTCAAAAAAAAAAAAAACGAAAAAACAAAAACAAAACAGTCATGGAGGTCCTTCTGCTATGGTTCTGCAGGACCAACACCTTCATTTACTCCATAGATTAATCGGATGCTGGGGTGGGCCAACTCAAAGCCCTGCATGTGAATGGTAGCTGAGTTAGACTACCAGGATGTCCAGTGGGCCCACACACTATCCCCCTGTGCTGCCATACAGCAGCTGGCAGGGAGCAACAGGCTCTGGTTTTGATTTTTCGAGATAGAGCCTCATGTAGCTCAGGCTAGCCTTAAATTCTAATCTTCCTTCCTCTACCTCCCAAGTACTAAGAGTACAGATATAAAAACTATACCTGGTTTTTAAATTCAAATTCTTAATTCATTTTCCCAAATATCATAATTTATCCAGGTTTTAGTAAGGACCTGTCACAATCCTGATGCTTATAATTCAATAGTTGAAAAACATAGTTATTTGTTGTGTCTGTGAGCACATGGATGCCACAGTACCCATTTGTAATCAGAGAACAACTTATAGGAGCTGTTTCTCTTCTTACCCTCTTAATCATGTAAGTTCCCAGAGATCAAATGGGTAGCACCCATTCTGAACCACTCAGCTAGCCCATATAATCTAGGACTCTTGTGATAAGCTACTAAACGTATCAGTCAGCTGGTGTCCTGATTTGAATGGCATGACTCGAAATAGTCTAAAACATTTGAATAGTTGGCCCCCAGGTGTTGGAACTATTATAAAAAGAATTAGATGTGGTCCTGTTGGAAGTTTGTCACGGGGCTCGGCTTGAGGATTCAGAATTCCCCTGCTGTCCTCAGTGCAAGTATTTCTATTCCATTCGCCATCGTCCTAGCTCTAAACACAGTAGCTCTGTTGTTCGCTGCCCATTCCTGTCATCAGTAACACTTCCCCTCCCCATTGCTTGTTTGCTATCACTGTGAATACCAGGATCTAAAACACTATTTCTATTATTACCCTTGTGTGTGTGCATGAGAGTACAGGCATTGGCCCTTCTGAAGCTGGAGTTACAGGCAGCTCTGAGCTGCCAGACAGACAGACAGCTGGGAAACTTGTTGCTGTTGCAAGAGAAACAAGTGTGCTTAACCACTGAGCTATCTTTCCAGCCCCAACAAATGAACGTTGGTTTCTAAGACAGTCCTCCATTGGAGGCCAACCTACATAGATAATACATAGAGTTCCAGGACAACCAGAGATCCTTGTCTCAGTACCACCCCCAGAGTGGTTAAAGTCCTTCACTTGAACAAATCCCTGGCCTCCTCCCACAAATGCTGGGCTTGCCTCCTTCACAAATTCCCCCGTGTCATTGATCAGGGGCAAAGCCTAATCCAAGACTGTCTTCCCTTTCAGGTCATGAGCTGAGTCACATAGCAGGTTAGTTTCAAGATGACAGGCGCTGCCAAAGGCCAGCTAGGGGCAAGAGAGGCCTGGCACCTGCTGCTTAGCTGTAACTGGTGAGCTTTAAGCTTGCCTCGCATTAAACATGGACCGCAACCATTAATTTCTTGCAGACTCCCACCTTTGGATATCCTAGTTAGAACTACTCTCAGGGTCACAATGAAATAGGCAACCACTCACTCAAGCACAAAGTTTGTTTTACTGAGTCTGAAAGAAAAGATGATTATTTAACATTTTTTACACTTTAAAAGGGGAGTATATGTTCCCAGAAAGGAAGTGTCACACAACCAAATAAAAATGTAAATATGAATCAAAATAAATGGGTTCAGGCAGAGGGCAAAATGGTTAAGAGGAGCTTGTTGCCAAGCCTGCAGACCAGAGCTTGAGTCTGAGGACCCACAGGGTAGCACAGAATTAAATCCCTCTGGCTTATAAACATGCTGTGGCATGTGTATACACCTCACACACAACTATTTAAAAAAATGATCATCTCAGGGCTGGAGAGATGGCTCAGTGGTTAAGAGCACTGACTCCTCTTACAGGGGTCCTGAGTTCAATTCCCAGCAACCACATGGTGGCTCACAACCATCTGTAACATATGAATGCTCTCTTCTGGTGTGTCTGAAGAGAGCGATAGAGTACTCACATACATAAAAAAATAAATAAATCTAAAGAAAAAAATCACCTTAAAAATAAAAGGCATAGTCATTCATAAAAATACTGTTCTATGATGCATTTTCTAATGTGCTTATGTTTAGAATAATGTACACAGCTAGGGATTTGGTTCTGTACTACCTTGTGGGTCCACAGATTCAAACTCTGGTCTGCAGGCTTGGCAGCAAGCTCCTCTTAACCCACTGTGCATTTTGGCTGGACTCATTTATTTTATTCATAAGTGAATTCTAGACGGTCCAAAAGAAATAATAAGCAAAACATTTGGAATAGTAATTTGTTTGTTTTGTAACTTAGACATGGTCTCATGCAGCCAGTGGGCCTTCAACTTGCTACAGAGCCAAGGATGAACTGGTCTCTCTCCACATCCTAGGACAGTGATTACAGGTTTCAGCCATCACATGCAGCTTGGAAGCTCTCTATAAATTGAATACCCAAAAGTTTATAAATACATTAAAAAATGTTCCCAACCTTAGTAGTGGCATGGCCTTTAATTCCAGCACTCAGGAAGTGAAGGCCGGATTTCTGTGTGTCTGAAGCCAGCCTATTTTACACAGCCATTTCAGGCCAGCCAGGGGCTCCATAGAGAGTCGCCATCTCAAAAAATAACCCTAATAAAGAACCAAACGAAAAAACAAATGAAAATCGCACTGAAGTACAATCGAATCATATGAACATGCGAAAAAG
This sequence comes from Rhynchomys soricoides, assembly GCA_019843965.1. Classification (NCBI taxonomy): domain Eukaryota; kingdom Metazoa; phylum Chordata; class Mammalia; order Rodentia; family Muridae; genus Rhynchomys; species Rhynchomys soricoides. Next base: position 2,057,340 of record JADRCH010000009.1, read on the forward strand.
GGAATACAATCTTTCCCATAACGTAACAGAGCGGATGACCCACGGGCCAGTCCACTGGGAAAAGGGAGATGGGAAAAGGAAGTGAGCCGAAGGATCCAGGGAAGAGTCGAGTTCCTCGTTGGTTTTTTTTTTTTTCCCCTCGCGTGAGTTATTAGTAGAGGAGAGAGGCATCTGTGCGGAGAGACAGAAGCAGGTGAGAGAACCTTCCGCGACCTTGGCAAACCAGCTACAGTCGGAAGCGCAGAAGGAACGGCGTGACGACAGCTGATCGTGGCAGCTTCCGGCATTGAAGAAAAGGAAAAGGCGGGGAGTGAGCAGCGCCTCCGAGACTAACGAATCGGGAGGCCAACGGGAAAGCACGTGCTCGCGAACCAATAGGGCTCGGGAGCCGCCCCCTCCGGCCACGGGGCCCGTGGCTTCAGCGGAGTGCCGTAGAGCAGCGGCGGTATGGCGGGCGGGGCCCGCGAGGTGCTCACGCTGCAGTTGGGACATTTCGCGGGTTTCGTGGGGGCGCACTGGTGGAACCAGCAGGTTAGGCCCCTAGCTGCAGCCTGGCGATCCCTGCGGAAGGTACCGGGCCTGCCCCTCCTTTCCCCTCCGCTCAGTCCCGTGAACCCTGCAGGATGCTGCGCTGGAACGTGCGACCGAGGGTGAAGAGTCGCCAGGAGAGCTGTGTCCCGACGTCTTGTACCGAACAGGCCAGACACTGCATGGCCAGGAAACCTATACGCCTCGACTCATCCTCATGGATCTGAAAGGTGAGGCGATGATGTGGCATGCGAGGGCCCTAGCATCAGTTCACTTCAACACCCACAGTGGGCACAAGCCCCCGGAGATGCCGAAAGAGCAGGTTTACTTCAGGATCCGGCTCTGGGATGGGCAGTATAATGTTAAGCGGCTGCACTCACACCTACAGATGGACTACAGCTATTGACAGAAGGATGGAGCCCAAATTCCCTGTCTTATCTAATGTACATCCAAGTATGCTTTTAAAAGCCAAGTGCCATGTGCAGTTGGGCATGCCCTTAATCTCAGCAAAGGCAGGTAGCTCTGAGTTCAAAACCAATCTGTCTACATAGTTGTAGACCATTCAGAGCTAGAAGGGAGACCTCATCTTAGTCAAGAGGAACTGCCAAAACACATCACCTGAGAGATGATCAGGTTAGTCTTGATCACATGACACCCTAGGCTTGACCTTGCCTTTCATTTCTGTGCAGGCAGTCTGAATACCCTAAAAGAAGAAGGTAGCCTCTATAGGGACCGACAGCTAGAGGCTGCAGTAGCATGGTGAGTATCTTTCATATGAGCGTGGTCCACTGTGCATACATAGATGACTAGAGAGCTCTGCAGGGGTTCACTTTCTCTGCTTAACCGGTACTCTTTTTCAGGCAAGGGAAGCTCACCACACACAGAGAAGAAGCCCACTCAAAGAACCCGAACCTCCAGGACCTTCTGAGTGCAGAGGTGATGGATGGACTGTCCCAAACGTTTAAACCTCCTACTAGCACAGTGGCTCTCTCATGCAGAGAAGGGGGAGTCTAGTCACTGTAAATGCCTTAGAGGAGTATTTTTGGAAAAAGCACCATTGCCTCTGAACTGGTGGGGAATCCGGAACCTGGCTCAGAGGTTAAAGAGTCCTGCCTGTTCTTCCAGAACACTAAATTGAGTTCCCAGTGTCCACATCAGGCAGGTCACAGCTGTAACTTTAGTTCCTGGAGATCTAACACCCTCTCTGGCTTTGGGTACCTCATGCACGTGGTGCATATAAACTCACATAGGCACGCACATATACACATAAGTAAAGATAAGCCCATGGCAGATGAAAACAACCTGGAACTAAAATTCGGATCCTCTCACCCCTTCCAGGGAGTGCTGAGCAGTGACAGTGCCTGGAGGACCAAACTGATCCAGAACGGCAAAGGTGAGGTGGCCCCTGATGCTGACACTACAGAGAAGGAGCTTGGAGGGTAGTACACTGGTCATCCCTGTTACAAATCCAAAACCACTTATTCCCACAGAGAACAGCATCAGAGTCTGGTCAGACTTCCTCAGAGTCCATCTCCATCCACGGAGCATCTGTGTGATTCAGAAGTACAACCATGATGGGTATGGGGACTGCAAAGGCCGTGAGACAAAGCTTGGGTTCCCCCACTGGAGAAGGCTGGGGTCCATCTCACCCACCCTCCAAAACAGCAGGCTGAGGAGTTGAGCGTGGGGCTGAGTTTTTGTCATGGTGATCTTTGGCAGTGAGACAGGCCGGCTGGAGGCTTTTGGCCAGGGGGAGAGTGTCCTGCAGGAGCCCCGGTACCTGGAAGAGCTGGAGGACAGGCTGCATTTCTATGTGGAGGAATGTGACTACTTGCAGGTAGCTGTGTGGCAAGGTGGATATGTCGGGGTAGAAAGTCTCCTTGTCCTACAGTCCATTTCTTTTTTGTTTTTTTGTCTTCTCCCTCTCCAGGGCTTCCAGCTCCTGTGTGACCTGCATGATGGCTTCTCTGGAGTCGGTGCTAAAACTGCAGAACTGCTGCAAGATGAGTACTCGGGGCGGGGAGTACTAACCTGGGGTCTGCTCCCTGGGCCCTACAATCTTGGGGTGAGTGGAAGCTGGAAGGAAAAGCAGAGTTGATGGGAAAAGAGGGTCCCACCTTGCAAGTTGCCTGATGCAAGCCTCTCCGTTTCTATTACCAGGAGCCCCAGAAAAATATCTATCGTCTCTTAAACACAGCATTTGGTCTGGTGCGCCTCACTGGCTACAGCTCTTTCGTCTGTCCCTTATCCCTTGGAGGGAACCTGGGCCTGAGACCCAAGCCACCTGTCAACTTCCCTTACCTACATTATGATGTAAGGCTTAAGCTCAGTTTGTGCCATCCTGTTTCCCGTGGCTCTGCTCGTTCTCTCTCACCCCCGACCCCATGTGGATGTGTGGTGTCAGGGACTGAACTCAGGCCTAGCCCATGCTTGGGAGGCATTAGTAACACCAAAGTGGGTCCTAGCTTGAATTTGACCTCTTAGCACCTCATGTTTGTCTTGTCTACGGACAGTCTTGTTTCATTCCCTGGATATCTGTCCATGTTCTGCCTCCACATACTTTTCCACACCCAGAAGACACAGTGTTCCCCTCCTGTCCCACTTGACAGGCCACTCTGCCCTTCCACTGTAGCGCCATCCTAGCTACAGCCCTGGACACAGTTACTGTTCCCTATCGCCTGCGCTCCTCAGTGGTCACCATGGCTCACTTGGCTGATGTGTTAAGTTTCTCTGGGAAAAAGGTAAGAAGCTCTGTGAGGGGCTGGGCCAAAGCTCAGAAAACACTTTGTAACCTGCTCCATCTTGGTGTTTAGGTGGTGACAGCCGAAGCAGTCATCCCCTTCCCACTGGTTCAAGGCCAGTCCCTTCCTGACATCCTGATGCAGCTTGGAGAAAACACCCCATGGACCTCCCTGTCTGCCTGCGGGGATTCTGCCAGGCATCGGTGCTTTGCCCAGTCTGTGGTACTCAGAGGCATAGACAGAGCTAGCCATACCAGGTAAAGATCGCTGGTTCTTAGTGACTCCTGTCAGACCTTTGCGTGTCTTTGTCCCCCTAGCACATTCTAACACCCTTTTCCTGCCACCGTGGATGCCTACATTCGTGCTGTTTTGTTCTTGCAGTAAGCTCAACCCAGGGACACCTCTGCCCTCCGCTCTCCATGCATGTGCCTCTGGAGAGGAAGTCTTGGCCCAGTACTTACAGCAGCAGCACCCTAGAGTCTTGAGGTCAGTATACACCCGCCCTTCCCCAGGCCTCGGCAACCCTGGCCTCCCTGTTCTCTGACAACCACTCTCTGCAGTTTGTCACATCTGCTGCTGACTCCCTGCAAAGTGCCTCCTCCGTACCCTCACTTCTTCTCAAGCTTCAGTCAGAAAGGGCTGGCCATGAACGGCCCCCAGGGCGCAGGTAGGACATGAGGAAAGTAACGCTTCAACTAACAGGTACACTTTTACTCTTCCTCTACCTGGATTAAAAGTGCAAAGAAGAAAAGTTCACAGTTGAGTGTTCCTCTCCTTGCCTACAAGCTGCTCAGGGGAGCACAATTAAGGGACAGCACACTGCTGTACTTCAGTCGGGTCGGCAGGTCCCAGAGCAGACTCCAGCCCATTCAGCGTCCCTTTTCTTTCCCTCTGCAGCAGTGCAGAGCATCTCTGTGCTTGGGGCCTTGCGTTCAACTTCATCCTTGCACCAGACCCTGGGAGACTTGGCTGAAGAGCTCAGCAGACTTGACCTGCGGCGCTGGGCTAGCTTCATGGACGCTGGGGTGGAGCAGGCTGACATGGAAGAGCTGCTGCAGGAGTTACACAGCCTGGCCCAGTGTTACCAGGAGGGTGACAGTCTTTCGAACTAAAGTCCAGGGGAGGGTAGTGGGGAAATAATTTATAATAAAAGCTGCCGGGTGCAGGAACCCAGTATGTAGGGACCTGTTACATGACATACGCATCTGTACACTTAAAAACACTGAGACCACCAGGCTAAGGCACGCCCCGTTCTCCCTCAATGCTATGTACACATTGGCCTTGTAGGGTCTTCACTAAAGACCCTGAGAGAAGAACTGTAGAGCCACCTCCATACTTGCTGTCCACATGGTCTCCACGAGTGAAGGGCCACCCATCTCCAGTGCTGATGGCTGTCGGGTGGATCCTAGCAGATGTCACTCATCCAGCTCCTCTTCAGACAGCAGGTCCCCATGGTCAGAGAGCTGGTCTGCATTGCTGGTGCTGGTGGCATCATCCTCATCCTCAGAGCTGGCCTCACAGGCTGTGTGGAAGAGCTGCATGAGCTCTCGGAAACGGTGGGAAACCTAGGAAAGGAAGAGGGCTGTGCTCATCCTTCGGGGCTTTACAGTGAATGGGTGGACACCCACTCGCCAGAGAGGCCAGGGTTGTCTTCTATATAGAAAAGAGAATGCCACACACACCCAGTACTTTCCCAAGTAACAAAACCACACACACAGAGGAAATATGTACCTTTAATTCCAGCAATCAGGAGGCTGAGCCAGATGGATCTCTGAGTTCAAGACCAACCTGATCTATATTGTTCTAGGCTATCCAGACACAGTGAAAATCCTGTCTCCAAACTAACCCTGGCACCTGACAGGTCAAGCCTTTCTCAGATCACCCTTTATGGTAACCAGTTGCTGCCTTGAGAGTTCCTTGTGGCTAGCCAACTGGTCCCATCCTGTCACCTTTGTTCCCACCATCTGTCCCTTCCACCTTACCTCAACAGGGGTCTTATTCCCCAGCTGCTGAGAAATGATGTTGAAGGTGTGAGGCTGTGCTCCCTGCTCCTGGCACATGGTGAGAATCACTCGGTCGGCTTCCCTGTAATCCAGGCAGCATGATTAGCTCCAGGCCTTTTGGTTCTGTATTAAATTCTGTAAATACAGCCCATCTTTACCTACCTTGTCCAAAGTACCACCTTCTCCCCAGTGGAGCTGACCTTGCTGTTGTTGGCACAGACGGTGGCTTCTGAGGCTTTTGGCAGCACCCCTTCTGGGCCCTTGCCTTGTGTTCCACTGTCTTCAGCCAGGCCCTCTCTGTCAGCTTTGGGAGCAGCGTCTGAGGCACTAACTCCTGATGACGTTCCACGGATAGGGGCCACCATATGGGCTGCCTTTGCCTCAGCTCTGCTCTCGAGTAGCCAACTCTGAGTGCCTGCTTTCCCATATATGTGTCTTCTCCCTGTGTCTCTGGTCCTTAAAGAAACAGGACTTGGTAGGGGAGCAAGGCGCTCCACAGTTTCCAGCAGTCTCTCAGTTTCTGATGCTTCTGGGAGCGGTGCAATAGTCTCTGAGTTAGCAGCCTTTTGGTCCTCTCCCTCTTCAGGAGGTAAAGAGGATGTACTGAGGCAGGAGATGACTTCAGGCCCAGCCTGGTTTCTCCTGACAGAGCAAACTACAGCTCCAGTCTGAGGAGGAAGCCGAGGAGTCTCTGGTGAGCAGCCTGTTGGAATCTCCGAGGGCGGCTCCATGGAAGTCACTCCTGCAGAGCACAGCAAACTGCTCCCTACTGTCGACCCTGCTTAGAGGGAATATGGGATCAGAGTATGCACTGGGAACCACAGCCCTGGGGAGCTCCAGCAACAGAGTTCCAGTAGAAAGGCTGCTGGAGAGAATGGAGCCACTCCCAGGAGGCCAGTGTTGGTAGAACATCGACTGGTAGAGAGGATACTAGCCTAGGGAAAGACTTCAGGAATCTGTTTTGTTATTATTTTTGAGACATGGTCTCACTTTGTAGCTCTGGCTAGTCTGGAACTCATTCTGTAGACCATGCTGGTCTGGAACTCACAGTCTTAACTGTGTGAGAGAGGGAAGTGGGAAAGTGTCATGCCCATCACTGGAAGAAAGGTGTTTTAGCAGCCGACACAGCTTGCTGCAGTGTAGGAAAAAGCGAAGAAGGGAGCAACAGCCTTAGAAGGGAGCAATAGCCGAGGCGAGGCAGTCAGTCACTCACCTGGAATGGGTACCTCTCCCTTTCTGGTGGTCCTGCCAGTCTTACTCTGGGTCACCTCCATGTTCTCCTGCTCCTCCAGGGTTTCCTCTTCTAACATGTCCTTGCCTTGTCCTGCTTCCTTAGTGCCTGGCACAGTACTGGCCTCTTGAAGGGGGCCACTGCCCACCAACTCGAGGGGCTCCTTGCTCTTGTAGGATTTGCTGTCACAGATCTGCAAGAGTGACTATCTAGGTTAAAAATGTCCTGACCTTTCTGTCTCAGGCCACTCCAATGTGAGGCCTCTGTCAATACTCAGCCAGTCAGCCAGCATGCTTTTAGATAGTAGGAGCACTCTGTTTCTAATGAGGACTATATTTGTGATACCAACCAACTCACTGTGAAGAACCAAAGTTATCTTTACTCCGTTTTGCTCACAGGTTTATTTGACAGAAAGAAAGGGAAACCTAAACAGACAACTGAGGGCCTACCTATAATGATACCACATAGAAGCACCAACTTCAAAGAGGATGTCCCCAGACAATAGCAAGTCTGTGAGGAAATTCAACTGCAGTTTTTTGTTTGTTTGTTTGGTTTTTTTTTTTTTTTTTTTTTTTGGTTTTTCGAGACAGGGTTTCTCTGTGTAGCCCTGGCTACCCTGGAATTCACTCTGTAGACCAGGCTGGCCTCGAACTCAGAAATCTGCCTGCCTCTGCCTCCCAAGTGCTGGGATTAAAGGCGTGTGCCACCACTGCCCGGCTCAACTGCAGTTTTATTCCCCATTTCCAGAAGCCTTATTTTTTAGAAACATTTTATTTCTCATGTTATGAGTACCATGACTATGTGCCTGCATGAATGTCTGTGTACCGTGTGCCTATAGTGCTGGCAGAGGCCAGAAGAAGGCAATGGCTTCCCTGGAACTGGAGTGACAGACAACTGTCAGCTGCTATGTAGGTGCAGAGAAAAGGAGCAAATGTCCCCTGGAAGGCCAGCCAGTGTTCTTAACTGCTGAGCCATCTCTCCAACCACTAGTTTTTTTTGAGCTCTTTCTGTATGCTTCTTGTTATACAGGTTTTATTTCCCAGCCCCTTGTCTCCACCTCCCAAGTGCCATGATTACAGGTGTGAACCACCTTCAAATCAAAGACTCTTTAAAAAGGAAAATCCAGATAGGAAGTGGTGGAACTCGACTTTAATTCCAGGACCTAGGAGGCAGAAGCAGGTGGATCTCTGTGAATTAGACACTAGCCTAGTCTACAGAGTAAATTCCAGGACAACCAAGGATATACAGAGAAACCCAACTCAGAAAACAAATCAAAAAAAGAGAAAGAGCCAACTGTAATTCCCGCACTTAAGTAGTGGAGGCAGGTTCACTACATGGTCAATTTGGAGCTAGAATGAGCTTCATGAGGCCTCATCTCAAAAATGTAACAGCAACCGTCACCTCAGAAAAAAAGGGGGAAAAGGTAAAGCTGAAGATGTAGCTCAATGTGTAGGGTGCTTGCCTGGCATACCAGGAGCTCTGGGTTTGATCTCAGCACCACATAAAACTGAGTGGTGATGAACGTCCGTAGTCCTAACACTCAAAACATACAGACAGAGGGATGGTGAGTTTGAGGTCAAGCTGGGTTATGTAACAAGCCACTATCTCAAGACCAAAAAACGACGACAACAATAACAAAGACAAAACACGACAACAAAAGGAAAATCCACCCATCTCCTCTTAACTTTGAGAGAGGGTGTTAATATCCCAGGCTGTCCTCACACTGGCTACGTAGCTGAGAGTAACCTAGAACTTCTGATCTTCCTGCTTTCACCTCATGCGGGGCTTACAGGCCAGGCATCTGCTCCATTTTGGATTTTGTAGAAGAGTCCATTTAATTTGTATATGTGTACTGCATATAATCTGATGCATATGATCACTTTATAAACTTAATAAGACACAAACCTGTAGTAGCAAAACAGCATCTAATCAGGAGTGTTGGCACACACCTTTAATCCCAGCCTGCAGAGGCAGGAAGATTTGAGTCCCCCACCCCCACCCCAACAAAACCAACAAGCTGCACCAGCAGCTGCACAGTGAGGCCTGGGCAGCCTGGCACACCAAGTGCTTGCTTCACCTTGCTGCTGCAGTGGCAATTCTTCCTTTTGCTCTTCTTCAGCTTAGATTCAGGACCTCCCTCATGGCAGGTACAGGAACAGTCCTTGGCTGCTTCAGGCCACTCGGACTCCTACAACAAACCCCAGCTTGATTAGCTCCCTTAAGAATCCCCCAAGAGTCCACAATGATCCAAAGAAAGAGGCACGCCACAGGCCCAAGACAAACTTAAGTCAAACAGATTTTGAAGAAATGCACTGGAGAGCTCTAGAGTGAGATCCAAATCAGACTTTCTGTCTCCCTGTGTCTTCTCTTAAACTCTTAAAAAATGACTTTGTCTTTAATCCTAGCACTTGGGAGGCAGAGGCAGGTAGATTTCTGAGTTCGAGGCCAGCCTGGTCTACAGAGTGAGTTCCAGGACACCCAAGGCTACACAGAGAAACCCTGTCTCGAAAAACCAAAAAATAAAAAATAAAAAAATAATAAAAAGAAAAATGGCTTTGTACAGTGACTCTACTTAATAAAGCTAAAACCTGAGAACCATTATTAACCCGATGCAGAAGAAACTCCACAGAGGCTGAGAAGTTCTCCCAGTCATTTATTTTATAGGAAGTTCAGCAGAGGAACAATAAAGAAACATGGCCTTAAGAGGCCAGCTAGAGAAACAGCTTGGCAGTTAAGAGCGCCGGCTGCTCTTCCAGAGGACCCAGATTAATTCCCAGTACCCACTTGGTGGCTCACAACAGAGGGTCTGATGTCCTCTTCTGATGTCTGTGGGCACCAGGCACACATGTGGTACACAGACATACATGCAGACAAGCATATAAAATTAAATTTAAAAGCAAACCCATAGATTTAAAGACCACCCCTTGATTGGGCACGGAGGAATTCGCCTTTGATCTCCACACTTGGAAGGCAGAAGCAGGCAGATTTCTGAATTCCATGACAGCCAGAGGGCTACATAGAGAAACCCTGTCTCAAAACAAAACACCCCCCACCCCACCCCCCAAAAAACAACCCAAAGACAAAATCAAAAAATACAGACAGACAGATAGCAGACAGACAACATCTTGGGCCTTGGGACAGTGAGATGACTCAGTGGATAAAGGAACCCGTTGTGAGGCATGAGGGCCTGAGTTCAGTCCCTGGGACCCAAGTGGTAGGAGAAAATCAACATCCTCAAGCTGTGCTCTACCACCAGATGTTCCAGAATGTTCCATGGCACATGCATGCCCCATACACACAACATGTATGAATAGAAACAAACAAACGGAAACTCCGCAGCAGCCCACACCTCTCCCTAGTCATACCACCAGGGGACAGGCAGTTGAAATCTGATGGTCCACACAGTTAAGTTTCAAGACAGCCAGGGCCACAGAGAGAGGCTCCACCTCCAACAACAACAACAACAACTCCTTAGAAATAAATTAATGGGGGGGGGGGGTGTTGAAGAGATGAGATGGCTCAGTAGCAAGAGCAATTACGTACTGCTCTTGCAGAGAACTTAAGTTTAGGAGTCCCCAAAGCAAGAGGCGCCATAAACCACCCTCTTCTAGTCTCTGTATGCATCTGCATTCACAAACATTTGCCTACACAGACACTCATTGTTCACTAAGATCAATACATCTATTCGTCTACTACATACACATAGGTGCAGACATGCACACTACCACATGTATGGAGGTCAGAGAGGCTGACCATACGGACCTGATAATTGACCTCTAGTCATCAGGCTTGGGTCCGAGCACCTTTACCCCCTGATCCATCTTAGCCCAAGGCTATTTCTGGTACTAAGCATGAACAGACTCTCCAGCTAGAAATAAGTCATATACATCAGTGTCCCAGCACTAACAGTTGAAGAGGTCACTCTGGCATTAGCTTCACTATGCACTTCAGTTAGATAAATAAAACCCTCCGCAGTATTGCTATGACTATATGCTATGCATTAACTAATAATCTATATGATGCTGCTATACAACTGCTACATTTGTCATTAGTAAATTATCATTAGTAAATTATCATTTCTTTTCATGGGCAAAAGTTGAAAAAACCCAGAGGTAAGAAACAGGGCAGCTCTGAGCCAAAAGGAAAGCATGAAATGCCTAGGGGTTTTCTGTTTGTTTGTTTTGTATTTGTTCTCCTTCCTTCTTGAGGTAGGGTTTTACCATGTAGCCTAAGCTACCTTTGAAGCTGCAGCAATATCCCTGTCTCAGCCTCTCGGTGTTGGAATTATAAGGATGTGCCATCATGCCTGGCTGTGATTCCTTCTAATGAGGCCTGATGGGTGCTCCTTACAACTGCTCATGGATTCTCCACAGCAGCCTTACCTGTGGTTTGTGCCCCATAAGCACCTCCAACCTTAAGACTTTGGGCTGTCCTATACATACCAGTGATATGTACAAAGTGTAATTCAAATCGTGATTCCTGAAAAGCAGGGATTTCCCAAAAGCATGCACACCTTCTCTTGATGCTGGACCCCAATCTCTTTTCGCCTCTTGCTCTTGGAGGCTGTGGACACCTTGGCAGGCTCTTCTTCCTCATCCACATCAGGGAGTATCACTTCTTCAAAGCCATCAAACTAAACAAGAGTTGGTGGCAGTGAGTAGACTCTGGAACCCAACCTCTTCCCCAGACAGCTTTCCCCTTAACAACCTATACCTCATACTCTTTCTCCTCAGTCCAATGGATCTCTTCAAAGTCACCCATCCTGCTAGCTGCTGGGCGCAGATGATCAAAAAAGATGGAGAACTCATCCTGTAGGTGGTCGTGGCCTCTGAGGAGCTGCCACATCTGTGTCTTGAGCTGGGGAGAGTTGTGAAGGCTAAGAAGACATCTGCAGAACCCCCTAAACTGCACTAAACCAGTCCCAATGAAGCTCACATTCTGCCTTCTACACAGAGCCTAGCTTATTTTTTTTTAGTATTTTACTTTAAAATTAATTTGTTTTGCATGTGTGAGAGTGTGTGTGTGAGTGTTTGTATGTATGAGAGAGAGAGAGAGAGATTGTGTGTACATATGCCACAGCACACCTATGGAGGTCAAAGGACAATTTCTAGTCAGTTCTCTCCTTCTACCATGTGGATCCCAGGGATCAAGCTCAGGTCTTCAGGCAATAAGTGCGCACAGGCCACCAGTGCGTGCCTAGGAAAGTAATGAACTAACAGAGACTCATTTCGGTCTCAGGGGGTTGATTTGGGTCGTCAGGCAAATAAATAAATCTAATGGGGAAGAACAAGCTGACAGGAAGCAGGATAGGGAGCACCTCGGTGATGTCCTGAGGAAGGCAGTCTGCACAGCCCTGAAGAACCTTGATGATCTTCTGGTGGTGTGAGGGGTTCTCGGCAAAACATATCTCCAGCTGCCGAAGGAACTTGCGACTCTTCTCAAAAGCCTGTTGCTCCTCAAACTATTGGAGTGGAAAAAAGACAAGAAACGAGTCACTACATAGCTAAGAGCTAGACATGAAGGCCCCGAGAAGAGCTAAGAGCAATGGGCCAGAGGCACTGCTTATGACAGACTATTGAAAACCCTAGCACCAACCCAAGAAATGGAGATTCGAATGAAAGATTTAATAGTATGTATCTCTCTCTTCTAGGAGGAGGCTGAGACAGAAGAATTCCAAGGTCAAGGTCAGCATGGGGTACACATGAGAATTATCTCAAATAAAACAAATAAAAGAGATACGTATACCTCAAGTTCTTCATTATTTTATTTTATGGATTATAAAATAAGATATTCAAACTCAAGTGGAATGTCAGAGTGTACAAATTATTTTTCCATATATGTTCATTTGATCCTCATAGAAATGACAAAAGGAAGATGGGCATTAAATTTATAGTTAAGCCGCCATCAAATGAGCACCAATCTGTCAAAATGATGTGGTTACTCATTTATCTCTGTTTCTGTTTCTCCTGTCAGAAGAAACAGGACGAGAAGACTAGTCTAGGACTACTACTGCATATTCATATTCTCTGTCTGTCTGTCTGTCTGTCTCCTCCCTCTGCCTCCCTAGCACAGGGACAGTACATATGAGTCACCATGCACAACATGTGACTCCTCCCATTTCAGCTCTTAGTCTTCCAGCTCTCTGTCTTTTTTTGGAGACAGAGTTTCACTATGGACCACAGAATCCAGAATCCTGAACAAGCATCAATCCTAGGCTGGCCAACCATCAGCAGCAATCATTCTAGTTCAGCTTCCTGAATGCTGAAATTATAAGCATGTACACACACACACACACACACACACAGAGAGGCACACACAGAGACACACACACACATCATCTCCTTGCCCACTTTACTTACAATTCTCTAGTCTCTTATCTTGCTCTAGTTTTCTGTGAAGAATTATCACCATAAAAGATAATGTATTATATACCTGACTATTTTTATAATCTACATGTTAGACTTTCTTGAGACTGAAAGCTCTTTTGAGGGCAGAGAAATTAATATTTTTTAATTGCTATTCTTAGCATCAAGATTTGCCTGTCACTCAACAAATACTTAGTATAAAGGAGATGGGGCATGATGATGCACACCTTTAATCCCAGCATTCGAGGGGCAGAGGCAGGAGGATCTCTGTGTTGCCAACAGAAACTACCTAGAAAGTCCATGTATTTACAAAAAAAACCAAAAAATGAAAACTCTACTTTTCTCCAGTGAGGAGGGAGGGCAGAGTGTGACTTATCAAGATCTCCCCTGGTACTACAGATAAAACCCTGTACACTAATGGGAAAACTGGAACTGTCTTGATTGACTGCATTCAAGCCCCTTTGCCTCTGCCCTGGAGTCTGCTGTAAAGTCTTTGCCCGTCAAAGTGGACTTACGAGCCCACAGGACAGGGCTTGCTCAGGCAGCAGGAAAGCAGCAAAGTCCTTCAAGAGCTGAGGCCAGTCTCGGAGAAGGGTTTGCAAGCTTTTGAAGAGATCCACAGCGCTGTGCATTTGGGTACTCGACTCAAATTCATAGATGATCTGAAGGAAATCTTCATATTTGCCAGGGATATGCTGGAGAGCTTCTCGTACCTACAAGGAATACTTCCAACAGTGAGCATCCTCTCTTTGGGCCCGTGATCCTAACTAGCTCTAAGAGTGAGCTCCCTTCAGAGGCACTGCTCTGACCCAAGTAACAACACACAGGATAAGCAGCCAGGCACAAGTCCTGTCCTCTGAGGGCAGCTGGACAACCTTTAAAAACTAGGGACTGCTTTTCACAGCCTTAAGCTCGCCTTCCTGACTTCAGCATCAACCAGGTAAGAGGCATGTGTATATGAACTCTAAGACATGTCATACCAAGGTACAGAATACATGAGCTTAGAATGTTAATAAAATAATAGCAGACAAGAAAAAGTCATGCCCATCCCTTGGAGGACCTCACTTTGCTAAGTTCTTAACTAAGGAGGAAGCTGCACAGTGTAGCTAGACACACAAGGCCGAGGTTCGCTCCCCAGAGACCAGCTCTCCCAGCCTGCACATCAACTGCCCTTCTTTTCACTGAATGATCTGTAAAGGTTTTATATCGGCCGATCTGGGAAGCCACAACTCTGGGTGAGAGAGAAATGAGATGAGTGAGGGTGGGGGTACCGATGACCAAGCCGCACGTCTCCAGCCAGTCCTTAAGAGAATGCTGTGGCAGACACAGACAAAGTCTATTGTGCACCTAGAGAAAAGACTGGATTTTGGTTGGGCTGGGGCTGATCCAGCCTTGCCCATGCTAGACAAGTACTCTGTTGCTAAGCTACCCTCTAACCCTGTTTGAAGCACCTTCCTCCAAAGCAGCAGCTACAAATGCTCACAGACCGGCAGGAAAGGCAGCAGAGTGGCTTACCCTGGTTAGGTAAGCCTGTGCAAACGCCAGGTCCTTCTGCTCCCTGAGGGGGTCCCGGTCGAGAATGTCCTCGGCATATAGCAACAGCAGCTTAGAGGTGTCCTTGCTGGCCCGAGCCCGACTTCCCCGCTTGTTTCGAGCCCGATGACTGCTCCGCCCCTTTCCAGCAGCTTTGATGCTCTCTCCTTGGAGTAGTGAAAAGGATTCTTTCTCAGTCCCTGTAACCGTGCTGTCTAGCACAAGTGCCACCCCGTGCACTCCAACTAAAATCACAGCACAGCTAGGAAAGAGTAGCTAGGACAGCAGCAGAGCTAGCCTGTCTCCACGACAGCACCAGTTACGGCCCAGTGCACCACACGCCCTTCAACAGTCACAGGGACCATGACTCAGGCAGACCATGAGTTCTTCAGCTGAGAAAGGAGTACAAGGCTGGGAAGGGGGAGAGGTGACCTAACAGAAGAATACAGCCTGAGCTATCACGTAGAACACTGCCTCAAACGACAGAAGAGAAACTGAAGGAGGCACATGAAAGGCAAACAGCTCTTGGCCTCTAGCACACAAGAGGCAAGAACCACAGATAGAACACAGGGCACTTAGTGTAAATGAAGTGGTGATGAGAATTTAACTTTCTGCAAAGGGACGGCTCTAGTCTGTTTGGGGAGGGAAGAAAAGCTCCAGGAGACAAAGCCCGCTCTGCAGTGTCTCTGGGCAATGCAGCTAAAGGAAACTTACCCTCCTTGGGGATCTGCTGCACTAACCTGCTGGGGTTATGCTGGTCTCTACTTCTGGAGCAGTCTGAGGTGATGCCAAGGTAGAAGGGGGTTTCTCAGCAGCATCTCCGACTGCTTCATCATTCACTTCATCCTCTTTCTGCAAGGTTTCCAATCCTTCTGCCTCTTCTTCCTCCTCCTCTTCTGGTTCAGAGTTCTCCTCTTGGGAATTCTCTTCCTCAGACTCACCCTCCTGACTCATCCGCCTTTCAGATGCCAGCCAAGTCAGTTTCTCCATTGTTTCCTAAAAGCATCATATTGGTGAGGCTTGGTCTGCTGCTATGTACGGTGATGGTAAAAACGTCTACCATGAGAGGGGATGGACCATGAGCACGTGGCCAGGAGAAACTACAAGTACTTGGGGAACACTGCTGGGGAGGCAGCCAGGCCAGCAGTTAGAAAAGGGAATTAGGGGCTTCATTCTAGTAATTGTAAAAGCCAAATAAAATAACCAAAATCCGGGTCTCATTTATTTGTAAGGTAGTGAGGACAGGATTAATGTTTACAAAGGCTCCTAGCAGCTCCTGGAATGCTGAAGTACAGGAGCAGCAGCATGAGACCTGAGGCAAAGCAGGGCCAACACTCAGAATCAGAGAAGCCTGAGGTAGTGAGGACAGCTTTGCTTCGCCACGCTTGACTCAGGAACCTTTTCTCCTTCTCCGATTTCTCCCCCCCACCCCCCATTCCTTTCTTCTCTGCATGGCTGGGGATTGAATCAGGGCCTTGCGCATGTTAAGTACATGCTCAATGTTTGTTTGTTTGTGTTTTTTTGTAGAAAAATAGAGTTTATTCAGGGTATGGGGAGGGGAGCTAAGAGGGCAGTAGAGGCAGAGAAAGGCAGAGAGGGAGGGAGTAGAGAAGTGGAGTAGAGGCCGGCCATGACCACGCTGGGGGGGGGAGGGGGAATGGGGAGAGGTAAGAGATAAGAGATGTAGGAGAGAGGCAAGAGCAAGAGAGATAAGAGTTGGTTTGGTTTTTCAAGACAAGATTTCTTTGGCTGTCCTGGAACTCACACTATAGATCAGGCTGACCTCAAACTCAGAGATCTGCCTGCCTCTACCTCCCAAGTGCTGGGGCTTGGTATGTGCCACCATGGCCTTACAGGTACGTGTTCTACTGTTTAGCTATTCCTCTAGTTCTTATAACTATTTAAAATTATTTTTAGTTATTAATTTATTATTTTATTTGTTTGGTTTTTCTTGACCAGGCTGGGCTCAAACTCAGAAATCCGCCTGCCTTTGCCTCCCGAGTGCTGGGATTAAAGGTGTGTGCCACCACTGCCCATAATTTATTATTTTATGAGTCTAAGTTTTGCCTGCATGTAGTTCTGTATACCACATGCCTGCAAAGGTCTGAAAAAGGCATCAGATTCCCTACAACTGGAGTTACTGTGGATTGTGAGCAGCCATGTGGATGCTGCAACTCAAACCTGCACCCTCTGGAAGAACAAGTGAACCTAACTGAAGAGCCATCTCTCTAGCCTTCATGGGCTATTCTTTTTTAAATGACATTTACTTATGGATGTATGCATGCACTGAGGTACTCATGGGGGGGGGGTGTCCAAGGAAAATTTATGAAAATCAGTTCTCTCCTTATATCATGTGCTCCTAGGGTGGGCAACAGGTAACTTTACCTGTGGTCTTGTTGCCATGAAGGTTATTATTTTTGTTTTTTTGGTGTTTTGTTTTGTGGCATGTAAAGTATGCTCAGGGCAGTCAATGAGACTACTCAACAGGTACAGGCACCTGCTGTCGAGTCCGACCATATAAACTCAACTCCTGGGACCCACATGATGGAAGGAGATAACCACCTCGTCCTGGTCCTCTGATCTCTACATACATGTCATCACATGGATTCACCATACAAATAAATGAATAATGTAAAAAATTCAAAAACAACTAAGTGTGCTCAAGTAATTCAAATTAACACTTAAATGAGTTTAATTCAAAGAAAATATCCCCTATACATAGCAGTTCACATAAAGCTGAAGATTATGTTCCATATAACTCAAAAGTCAAATAATAGATCGTGACTATAATGTAATGAATTAAGTGTTCTACCAAGTCCCCATACTACTTGGAACTGCTCGGGCCCTTACCTGTAGCTCTGGGACAGAAAGCACAGACTCCTCAGAAGCTGATGACAGTTCATCTTCTTCATCTTGGGTGAGGTCATCAAAGTCCTCCTCCTCTTCTTCCTCAGGCCCGTCCTTCTCCCCTCCAGTGTCTGGTCCTGCTGGGGTTCCCACAGACTGACCGTCAGCATTGGCTGAGTCCTCAGGTTTCCTGGGAGGACTGCCAAGCCCCGTGCCCTGGTCTGTGGAGGATGGAGTACTTTTTGGCAATCCTTTGCTTGCATCCCTACCTGTACATCCCTCGTCGGGAGCATCTTGGGACACAGAAGGGGATTTGGAGGCCTGGGTCTCCCCCCTCTGCAGGACTGCCTGTTTTCGCATCTCACTGGCACTGCTCGGCCTCTCCTGTGAGGACCCCCTGTCTAACTCCACAGAACAGTCCTCCTTCACTTGCTCGCCAAGGTCTTGCTTGGGGAAGTGGCTGGAGATGTCCTCCATACAGTCCTCAGCTTCCATCTTGACCATATTTAATAAATCCTTCGATGGAGACTTCAAAGATTCCTGGAGATTCTGAGGCAATGGCTCCACAGCATGCCCACCATCTTCTGTTTTCACAACAGCCCAGTCACAGGCACTCTTCTCTGAAGACCCTTCCTGGCTTTCTGTTTTTACAACAGCCCAGCTGCAGGCACTGGATTCAGAGAATGCTTCCTGGCTCCCAGTATCTGCTGAGGAATGCCATGACCTCGACTCCTCTTTGGAGAAGACAGTAGTACAGAGAGGACTTAGTTCCTGGGGTTTTAATTTGGACTCGGGGTTTTGAGGAGCATTTTTCCCTTCAGCAATATCCATGTTCACTTGAGCCTTATCTTCAGGAATAGATGCCACAGGAAGAGTCAGAGGATTGCTGGAAACAATTAGAGGGGAGATAGAGGAGGCCACAAGGGGCTGGTTTAATGAACAGGGGAATGAAGTAGGGTTAACAAGGAGAGTGGTGATCGGAATGGTCTGGGGACTGGGTGCCACAGCTGCAGTAACAGGCTGGATCATGTTACAGCCACCTCCGAGGCTTACGACCTTCACAGTGGTGGCAGGAACTGTGAAGATGACAGGTGTGGGGTGAATGATGGGGGCAGGTTTCACACAAGGGGAAGCCTTGGCTCCTTTTCTTCTTGTGGGCTTCCGCCTCACATACGGCTTTCGAAATTTAGAAGGGGCAAGAGAGGGCAGCATTAACTTGGGTGCAGAGGAAGAAGGAGGTGCTGACTGAGACTCGGACAAGGGGAAGCCGGTCCTGGCTTCAGACCCACAAGGCATAGCAGGGAGTGCAGCAGGAGACTCAAAACCATCTTCTCCTCGGACCCCCACTGAAGGGAACCCTGGGAGTGTCTGTAAGACAGCAGCTGGCTGGATTAGATGAGGAATCTGGACCACCGTGTTGCTTGGAGGGACTTCTGACTGAGTTGGCCAAGTTGCCATTTTCCCAGGGTTGAACACAGGCTGAACAGAGGGGCTGGGTTGGATAAGGAGGGGCTTCTGGACCAATGGCCGCTTCTGTCGCCAAGCCTTTCTGGAGAAACGCTTGGAGCCCGGCTTCAGTTTGAGTACTACACCCTTGGGAAGCAGCAGTGGATACTGAGTTTCACCCCCTAAGACAGGGCTGGCTTTCTGTAAGTGCTGATCTGTGCTGGTCTCTGTGTCTGTGGTCACACGTCCTCCCTCTGTAGAGCCTTCAGCTATGTTCCGAAGTTCATCCTGAATGGACTGTAGACTGGCCTACAGGACAACAACACTCTGCTCTAGCACACATCAGAAGTTAGGGGGAAGAAAAATTAGCTTTCTGGATTCTAAGGACTACTGAAAGGCAGCCTCAACATATGGTTCCAAGAAGGGTTTTTCTCTGCATCAATTTTCCACATTCCAATTCTATAAACTCTTCCTGAATTTACCCTGGGAAATTATCATTTAACTCCTATAGGAACTTTTAGTAACTTCTGTCTCACACAGATTTTGAAAGAGGGCCAGACCTTTAACCAAAATGGAAGCCGGTGTTCTTCCTTCTCAATAGGCGGCTTCCACTGATGTGGCTGGATCTCTTCACAGCACCTCACCAGAACTGGCAGCTGTTTGGTCTTCTTATAAAACTAAACGTGAAAACACAAAGTGTAAGTCATATTCTTTCAGACTGTTAAATGGGGTAGTTGATGGTGTCATACACACACACAAATGTATCAGGAGTATATACAGAATGTTTCTGAATTTCAAACAAAGTATTCTCTAATGAATGAAGATTTTATAATTATTCAATATCTAAATGCAAACATCCATTCTGATTACCACTAAAACTCAAACCTATCTTCCCCAATGACACCTCCCCCCTCCCCCCCCACTGTAGGGAAACTTGGAAGTTTAGGTCACAAAGAACAGGAAGTAAATGATCAAAACAATCTTATTAAATGTCTTGCATTAAACATCTTCTCTTGCACACAGAGCTTAACCCTCATTTTACACACAGAAACTACTTTTAAGCAAATAAGAGTGTTAACTGGAAAAGACAGAAGAAAAGACACTATGAACCAAGTACTATGGTACCCATCTGTAATCCCAGGGAAGGAGGAGGAGGAGGAAGAGACAGATTATGTTAGTTCCATTTTAAAAGTAAATGGGCTGGGTGTGGTGACACATACCTTTAATCCCAGCACCTGGGAGGCAGAGAAAAAAAGGATCTCTATGGGGTCAATATACCAGCCTGGTCTACATAGTGAGCTCCAGGACAGACAAGGGTACACAGAGAGACACTGCCTCAAACAAACTAGCTAGCTAATAAATGATTTCAAAAATTTATAAATAAACCAATAAACAAGGAAGGTTGACAGATGGTTCAATAGTTAAAGTGCTTGCTGCCCTTACAATGGACACCTGGGTTCAGTTCCAAACACCCACACTGGACAGCACCTCTTCTGATCTCCACAGGCACCTGCACACACATGGTGCACACACATGGTGCACACATACTCAGGCACACACAAATGCACATAGAAAATGACAAATCTTTAAAAACTAGGATGTGTCTCAGTGAGACATCATTTTCTAACACTGAAGGAGGGCGGCAGAAAGCAAGGAGAGAGGGAGGAAGAAATAAAGGCAGACAGGCAGGAATCCATGACTGACGATTAGTAATTTAGGCCTAAATCCAAACACCAAGAAGTCAGTTATAACCCTGCTACATCTCACCACAGTAAGCACACCACCTTCCCAAACATTTGGGCTATCAGGAAAAGGAATAAAACATGTCCATAAGAAAAGCCTCATGAAACTGTCTGGCTCTTTAAGCTATTTAATCTTTTCCTCTGTTTGTTTATCTGTGTGGAGCCCTGGTTGGTCTCAAGCTCAAAACAACTCCAGCCTCTCAGGCCCCCAGAATGCATGGTTACAGCACTACAGGCCACATCTGGTTTCTGTGACTTCTGAAGTTTATTCTACATAACTATGACATAAGTAACGAAATCACAAAGCAGCTCTGGAACCTGGAGAAATGACTCTGTGGTTAAGATCAGGTACTGCTCTTACAGAGGACCCCAGCTCATCTCCCGGCACACATGCACCCATGTCAGGTGGCTCACAACTCCATAGAACTCCAACTTCAGGGGATCTGAGGCACTGACACACACTTGCATACACCCACAGGCAGACCCATGCTTAATTAAAAAACAAAAGAAATTTCTTAAAGAAAGGCAAGCAGAGCCAGGTAGTGGTGGAACACGCCTTTAATCCCAGCACTCGGGAGGCAGAGACAGGCGGATTTCTGAGTTTGAGGCCAGCCTGGTCTACAGAGTGAGTTCCAGGATAGCCAGGGCTATACAGAGAAACCCTGTTTTGAAAAACCAAAAAAAAAAAAAAAAGAAAAAAAGAAAAAAAGAAAGAAAGGCAAGCAGTACTATGGAGAAGGTTTCCAAATGGAAAACTGGCTACCTACAGAAAGCTAGAGTAAGAGACACAATATGGTTAGAAGGAACAGGACTTGAGGAATCCTATGCCATGAATAATTTCTTACTTAGGGAAATATTCGTGAGAGAGGGTAAGATATAGGTACGTTGGAGCAAATCAATTAATCAGTGTCTTAATAGGGAACAAGCAGAACTAATCTCACATAGTGGGAGGAATTTAATTACCCTTTAAATCAGCCTTCTCTTGGAGGGCCATCCCTCCCTTCACTGATAGCTGGGAGGCACAGGGAGTTTTCACACTCACTTTAATCACGTTGTTAGGAGCTCTGTTCAGGTTCAGGTTCTTGATTCTCACTGTCAGCTGGTGAGCAGTCTTACAAGTTACAAGGTACTTGCTGATCAGAGGCTTAGGAAACTCAGTCCCTTCGAAGTGCTTCAGTCCTAAAGCTAACAAACTGAGAGAGGTGATGAGACAAGCTAACTTCACCGACCTTTCTGCAAAGGAGCTCTCCAAACTGCGCATGCTTCTCAACTACTCCCCACACCTTCAGATAGTTAGAGCACTGCGTATTTTAAGAAGCAAACATGAGCCGGGAAGTGGTGGCACACGCCTTTAATCCCAGCACTTGGGAGGCAGAGGCAGGCAGATTTCTAAGTTCGAGGCCAGCCTGGTCTACAAAGTGAGTTCCAGGATAGCCAGGACTACACAGAGAAACCCTGTCTCAAAAAACCAAAAAAAACAAAAACAAAAAAACAAAGAAAAAAACAAGAAGCAAACATGAAAAAGCTCAATGACGCCGGACTAACCCCCAGAACTATTTAAAATAAATGTGCTTAAAGCTCTTTGCACAAGTATCCCTGGTGAAATCTTGTGACAGAAAAAAAGAGCAAACAAAAACAGTCAATTGCACACTCTCAGCACCCAGGTGGCTGAGGCTGGAGATGCCAAGGTCAAGACCAGCCTGGGCTCCATGGCACAAGCCTACCATATGGAAGGCCCTAGGACTGAACTCTCTCGTGTGCCTTAGATTGGTTTCGAGACAGCACTGAGCAAGCACAAATGAGACTGCTTACAATTCACAAACAACCAAAAGATCATTACACGTCAGAATAAGCCGTCCCAGGCATGGTGGCACACCCCTGCAATCTCAACACTTGAGAGACTGGGACGGGAGTACTGCTGTAAGTTGGGGGTTAGCACAGGCTACACAATATTACTCTGTACCCAAACCCCTCCCACAAAGTAAAAAAACAAAAACAAAACTCCAGTATGAAAATAAAAAAACAAAAACAAACAAAGAAAAACAAAAAACTCCCAAACCACAGCTTTAGGACGCGGAGGCCAGAGGATTCAAAATTCAAGGTCATCCACAGTAACACGGCTGATACAAGTCTGGCATTGGATCCATGGGGGCCTAGCTCAGACAACAATAAATAAATCATGAATAACTCAAGCAGGACTTGAACTTACAAATGCTAGGATTAAAGGCATGTGCCAACATAACTCAGCAAATCCTTGTGGTTTTTATGTTGTTGTTGTTGTTTTTTGTAAGATTTTAAAATTAGAAGTAGGAGCATCAGAAACTAAAGGCTAAGAACAAAAACGAACAAGAACCATGATATGTGTGTGTGTGTGTGTAGTGTGTGTGTGTGTGTGTGTTTTGGGGCTAGAGAGAGGACTCAGTGCTTAGGAGCTCAGACTGCTCTTGCAGAGGAGCCAGATTCAGTTAGCTTCCACATGGTGACTCCAATACCCTTGCTGGCCTCTGCCAGCACTGTCATGCACATACTGCATAGACATACAAGCAGGCAAGACACACCCATACTCAAAAATAAAATAAGAATGAATAAAAAGTTTTAACATGTCGGGCAGTGGTGGCACACGCCTTTAATACCAGCACTTGGGAGGCAGAGGCAGGTGGATTTCTGAGTTCAAGGCCAGCCTGGTCTACAGAGTGAGTTCCAGGACAGCCAGGGCTACACAGAGAAACCCTGTCTTGAAAAATCACATAAAAAAAAAAAGTTTTAATGTGTGTGGCATCCCCTACAAAAGACAGGTCTGAAACGGAGAAACTCCTATCTCTCTACATAGCTTTTCTTTGTCTATGTCTTTGTCACACACATGGTATTTCTCAAACACTGTCTTTGTCTCTTGCTAATGCACTGATGTCAGCTTCACAGTAAACGTACTTGTCCTCAGCTTTGGTAAAGATGGTCTTATCCCGAGGATTATTTGCCTTCAGGGAACATATTGGGAGGAGCTCTGGATACATGAAAACCTTGTTTGTGGCCAGGATCCAAGCTACTTGCTTTGGCAAACAGGGAAATTCACTGGCTGTAAGAATAAAACATCTGAGATAAGTATAATTCAAAAACCAAAGAGCTTCACAAAGGCCTGAGTCCACTCCACTCAGGCAGGCTCTTCCTCTTACTTGACCCCCTCAAGTTTCCAGTCACTTCAACCTAACACTTGCCTAACAGGAGGTCTGCAAAGCTGACTTTCTTGTCTGTTCCTGTAAGGAACACTTTCTCCACTGACACAGAAACACAGGCAGTAAGAGAACCCACACACGCTGCTAGACACACACATTTTCATCCAGTCTCTCTTTCAAAAGTCTTTGCAAGACAAAGACCTTCAACAAGACTTTTGTTCTTCCAAGATAAAAAAAAAAATTACAATCTGGTTATTCGCTCTTACAAATCTAATCTTCTAGACAAATCTAGTCTTCTAGACACCGGTGAGATGGCTCAGTAGACAAAAGTGACCCTGGGCCTGAAGACCTGAATTCAATTCCTGGGACCCACATGGTAGGAAGAGAAAAACTACTCCTCAAGTTGTCCAGTGTACCGTGGTATGTGTGCTCCCTTCTCCCCCTCCCCTCCCCACTGTGTGTGTGTGTGTGTGTGTGTGTGTAGATATATAAATGTAATTTTTAAATTATATAGAAAGCACCAGTGACATTCCCATTTTGAATGAAACGCTGAAACGCTGATTTGGGAGTTAGGCCCCAAGTTAGAAATGAACTATAAACATTTGTCACTGGAGATAGGTAAGTACTTTACCACTGTGCTATATCTCTGGTCACCTTGAATATGAATACAACTGAAAACTTCTAACTACTGTTCATGTGACTCCAGACACTTACCCATGTGTCATTCAAGTCCAGGTCCTAGCAACGAATCCTGCATCCCTATCTTGCCTATTCTTTCTACATCTTACTCTGGCATAGACATTAACATAAAATCATACAGCCTAGAAAATAAAGGATAAAAGACAGAGAGGGTAAACTGCAAACCTCCTGTGCCCTAAGAATTATAGCGAAAACATTAAAGACTGGCATCGTTCACTGCCAATCAGAACCTGAACTTGACACATGCATGCATCTCCTACCGGTCTTCTTGCCAGTTTTATGAGGACTGCAGTCAATGCTGATGTGGGTGAAGTCTTCGATGAGCTGCATAGCTCCCATCCAGTTACAAGGTTGGAACAAGGTCTGGAACCTGGGGTTGAACTGCTGGTGAAGGGCAATGGAGTTCTCAGCAAAGGTGCCCAGCTCTTTCTGGGAAGAAAGGTCACAAAGGCGTTCTGAGGTGACTCCAGACAACTAATACCACAGTCCTCACGCTCTTAAGGGGGAAGGGGCCTTCCTGTGATAGGATTAGAGCCAGGTAAAAATCTTTAACTGGTATCATTCCATCATAATGTCTCTGTCTTTGGCCTCCGTCACTCAGGAACTGGATCTACACTCATTTGTCTTTTTTTTTTTTTTTTTTTTTAAATGATTTACCTACTTGTTTTTTATTTACTTTTATATGTATTGGTGTTTGGCCTGCATGTATGTCTGTGTGAGGGAGTCAGATTCCCTGGAACTGCAGTTAGGTACTGTTGTGGAGCTGCTGCCAAGTGCATGCTGGGAACTGAACTCCGGTCCTCTGGACGAGCAGCTCCATGCCCTATTTTTTAGTCTCGTACTGTAACACACCTCAGTCTTCCAGTTGCATGTTATACTCTCACGGAAGAATGAAGACTCAGCAGCTGAGCTGTTATGAACTATGCTGAAAGCCCTACATTTAACCTCGGCAGTGCGGGGAGGAATAACGGCAGAACATTAGATTCCCAAACACATACCCCAGCTTTCCGAGACAATCTTACTCTCTAGGCCTAGGCAGACTCATTCTGGATCATCCTTTCTCATTCACCAAATACTGACTACAGAAAATATAAGCAGCACCACCACACCCACCTCTGGTTTTGGGTTTTTCTCGTTTTTGTGTGTGTGTGTTTCTTTTTTGTTGTTGTTGTTGTTTTTCAAGACAGGATTTCTCTGTGTAACAACAGCCCTGGATGTCCTTGAACTCACTTTGTAGACCAGGCTGGCCTCAAACTCAGAGATCCATCCACCTCTGCCTCCTGAGTGCTGGGATTAAAGGTGTGCTCCACCACCACCTGACCTGCCTCCTGTTTTTTGTTTGTTTTTAAATTTCTGAGGGTCCAAAGAGCTGGCTCAGCAGTTAAAAAGCACTTATTCTTTTATAGAGGATCCAAGTTCAGTCTCCAGTACCCATGTGGTGGCTCACAAACATGCATAACTCCAGTTCCAGGGGATCTGCCACCCACTTCTGGCCTCCACAAGCATCAAGCACACATGTTGTACACTAGCACACATGTAGGAAAAATACTGACAGACATAAAATAAATCTAATTATTAAAAATTTACTGAATAATGTATCAAAAAAATTTTTTTTCTCATGATCTTCTGAATACAAGAAGCGAAGAGGTTCTTTTACCACAAAGGAAGTTTGGGCATATTGGCAAACACACCATGAAACCACAAAGAGCTCTGTCCAGAGTTCTCCTCTCATAGACCCCTTCCCAATAGAAACTTCTTTCTTATCTCCGTTTTATTAAATCTACAAGAATGAGAAAGAATTGGGGAAAGAAGAAGAAGAAAGGAGAGTGGGAAGGAGGGAGGACACATTAAAATTTATAAATCTTTCAAAATACTTAAAAATGTCATAAGCAGCTGGGCAGTGGTGGCACACGCCTTTAATCCCAGGACTTGGGAGGCAGAGGCAGGTGGATTTCTGAGTTCGAGGCCAGCCTGGTCTACAGAGTGAGTTCCAGGATAGCCAGGGCTACACAGAGAAACCCTGACTCGAAAAACCAAAAACAAACAAACAAAACAAAACAAAAAAAGTCATAAGCAAAATTAATTCTACATTAAACAATAAAGCTGAGCCTAATAAACGGTAATGAACTAAACATCTATAAAAACAGAAGTAACAAAGGCTAAGAGGGCCGTGGAGCTCAGTTAGTGAGTGTTTGTCTAGCACACAGGAAGCCTTGGGTTATACCCACAGTACCCACAGAGGCAGGAAGATCATCAGGTCAACCCATGAGTCTGAGGCCAGCTTGAGCTACTGTCTCCAAAAGACTGTCTCCAAAAAACAACAAACAAAAAGACTGTCTCCAAAAAACAACAAATAATAATAATAAGCAAAATGGATCTCAAGATGAGGAGGATGCAATTAAAATAACGTTCAAACAGTCCAGAGATTCAGTGTTCTGTCAAGCAAGCAGAAGAAGTCACAGGACAGGCAGGTACAGTGAACAAATACATCCAGGAGAGGAGAAGAAATGTAGATTACAACTGCTGCATAACATTAATAGTTAAAACAGACTTGTTAAACTGGTATCATACTTAAGTCTTCCAAGTTATGGATATATGGAACCTTACAAGAAACACTCTGGTGGTACTGGCCTCGGAGCTGAGGTTGGGGTTGGAGGTGGTGAGAAGGTAGATTTGTGTCAAGAGCTGAACATGCTGGGAAGAAAAAAAAAAACACATTATAATGCTGCCAGTTCAGAAACACAGACCTAACCAAGAAGTCTGCAAATGTACCACATGTATCTTGCTTCTCAGAGAGACTAGAGCAAAGCAGGATCTTGGCTTGTGTTTGCATTATATTCCTTTGGCTAAAACCACAAACCCAAATAAACTTGAACCTCAAACTAGAGAGACAAAGACTGAAACAAGAAAAACTAACACTGAGGGATACTTGAGTGTGAATGTGTTACTAAGAATTCTGAAACTTCTAATCCTGCACATTATCAGGGTCTTTATTTGATTTCCTACCTGACCCACAGGCCATGAACATGATGTTCTTTCTCTCAAGGTCCTAGCAGGCAGACAGTCCTATGGCCCATGGTTCCATGGGAAGTAGGACAGCCACCTCTGACTTTACTGCACTGCTCACTCCTGGCTTCAGTGTTACACCAGGAGATAATCCAACTACAGGACAATGAGCAAAGCCTTGCCTGCTGCATCTGCTGCTGAAGCCTGCTCCTTTGTGCCGGGTCGAGAACCAGAGTCTGATGGGCTTTCTCCTTCTGAGGCTTCAGTGTCTCCACCTCAGGCTGCTGTCTCACTGAGGATTTTTTCATCTTCAGCTGTTCAAGCAGCTCCTTCACCGTCCGGTGTCGTTCATTTAGCAAATTGGCCAACGGTTCCTCAAACCTATTCCCAACAAGGATATAACTTGTATATTTCCCTAGGTCCATATAACAACATATTAACAAAGTGTGAACAACATCTCTTTACTTTGATCAAGATGTCTCACTAGTCTTGCTCCTTAAGCAAATATTTCCCTGGACTGTTAGCACTGTGTTCAAATAAAATATGCCTGGTGTTGGGGGACAGTTTGAGCTCATACCTAGAATGCTTGAAGCCCTGGGCCCAAGCTCCAATGATTCCAAAGAACACTCTGGAATAATTTCCACCTTATTTTAATACAATCACTTCTCCATACACACAGAGAAAAGAAAAGAAATGAAAATCTAGGAGCAGAGAAACACCAGTGTAAATACGACGCCGCAGGTGACTGGGACTGCCTCATTCTTGTGTTAAACTAACACACACTACTTTATTCATGACTTCTTCCAAACTCAGGGACTCTGGCTAGCTCCAGTGTGGCAAGCGTGGCTCTGGCAGGCCTTGCCCTTCTCTCCCATTCCTTCTGCCTTGCTAAAAACCATTACAGCTAGCCACCAAGGTTGATTCCTTTATTTGGCCACTTCCTCCTCTTGAGGTGGACTAAGAAAGTATTGAAATCTAGCAATTAAAAACCCCCTTGGGGGGGAGGGGGAGTAGAGTTCAGTAAAGTCCATCAAATATTTCAAAAGGAGGCAGAGACAGGCGGATTTCTGAGTTCGAGGCCAGCCTGGTCTACAGAGTAAGTTCCAGGACAGCCAGGGCTACACAGAGAAACCCTGTCTCAAAGAAACAACCCCTCCCCCCCAAAAAAAACCCAAAAAACCAAAAACCCCTTTGGGTCACCTAATTAAGATACCCACTTAAAATTAAACACCTCATCCTAACACAGGGTTCCCCCTTGTACCTTTATAAACCACCATTTGCCTATGGGCCCTGTCTGTCTCCTCTCTGTTCAGAGGCGTCCTTCGTCCTCTGGGACAAAGACCCCTTCCACCTTTCCCCTGTCTCCTTCCTCTTCTACTCAGTTATCTTCTATCTCCTGACTTTGTCCCTTATCTCTGCCCTTTGTCTCTCTGGGGCAAACAAATCTCCTTTGTGCTGAGAACTTTGTCTTGGGGGTGTTTTTATAACACCAATAGCAACAAAGAATATCCAAAAGGACAGCACTTGGTCTCTCAGTGACCTGCTAACCGGCCTTTTCCATTCCAGCTGCCCTTCATTCATTTCTTTAAAAAAATCAAAGCCCTAAGTAAGGATGCACCAAAGTTAGAATGGAGAATACTTGCTTTGTACGCATTAGTTCTGGGTTTGGTTGTCAGCATCAAAAACAAACAAAACAACAAATAAGTCTAGCAAGGTCTTTGTATAATATAAAAAGAAGAAATACACTAAAATCTGAGGCAGCTTAGATGAGAGTTGAGTTGTTAGTTCAAACATTACTATACAACTGCCATGAAAATAACTTCTTTCACCCATTCAAATTCCTTTCTCATGCTTCCTGAGCACACCGGGACACCCTGACCATAACTGCACCCCTACATCTTGAAGAGAAACTGCTTCAGGACTATAGCAAGAATCCAAACACCTAAGCACACCAGTTCTGGGTAAAAATAAAACATAAGATAAAGGTGACAATATTCAGAAAAAGAGCTGCTCACATGGCCACAATCAGCAAGTTATCAAATTCCCAGGAACCTTCTATATTGCAGCAACAGTTAAATGATAACTTTTGTAATAGGTTGAAGATATTTTCTCTTTTCTTTAGATTTATTTTTATTTCCTGTGTATGAGTGTTTTGCCAACATGTATGTCTGTGTACCACATGGTTGTATAGCAGTTTTCTCCAAGATCAAGTCATCCCATCATGCAGGGAAACTCTTCATGGCAGTTAGTAAATAATTCAAAATAGCTCCATGAAGTCCCTCAAACTGACCAAACTCACTAGACCCCTCCTTCCTAAGAGGAAACAATCAAAAGGGCTAAGACTCAGTCTCAGATAAGTCAAGCTGCAAACAGGAAGGATCAGCCAAGCATCCTAAGAAGCAGAAAACAGGAAAGCAGCCTAGAAGAAGGTTAGATCAACAAAGCCACATAGAAAGGACACTCCAAACTGTTGAGCTGCTGCAGTGTGCTCTAGGTTGATTTGGTGAGCTGTCATTCACTCATTGTCACCACCATTGAGGCGAGTTTTGAGTGATGAGGCTGTCTTTAAGTTATCTCTGCCTCTGTAATTAACCTCAATAAAACTCACTGGCTCAGACTGCAGAGATGGCTCAGTAGTTAAGCGCACTGACTGCTCTTCCAAAGGTCCTGAGTTCAAATTCCCAGCAAATTCATGGAGGTTCATAACCATCAGTAATGGGATCCAATGCCCTCCTTTGGTGTGTCTGAAGACAGCTATAATGTAGTCATATTCACTGGTTCATCAAGTTGAACTTTGTTCGTGATATCTGTACTTTAGTCTGGCCTGGGCTCCCTATGTGGAGTGAATAGACGTGTGTGTAATGAGTCTTGTGTCACAAAACACAAGGACACTGTGCCTGAGAGGGCCAAAGGAGGATATCAGATGCCTGGAACTGGAATTGCAGACAGTTGGGAGCTACCAAGTAGGTCCTGGGAATTGAACCTGGGTCCTCTGAAAGAGCCACTACTCCCATCTACTGGGCCATCTCTCCTGCCCCGGGAAAGACTTAGTAATAGTTTCTCAGACTGCTTCCTGAAACTGTGAGACATGGGGCAGATGAAAGGATCAAACTTGAGTGCCATCCAAGCAGAGAAACTTCTCACTTCTCCTGGAAACCAAGGCATCACCTAAGGCAACTGGAGGAATATCAGAAGCTAATAGACCAACACATACAAGCCATTAGGAACAACTGGTTACCACCAGCTTAGGTCCCTAGTAATACTAGAGACCAGAAGACAGTAGAGGAAGACTAACCATTACTGAGAGAACGAAGAATGAGTGGTTGCTTTTGAGGTCAAATCTACTGAGCAAAGTAAGACAGGACTGTGCTCCCAGGAAA
The DNA here is from genome assembly GCA_019843965.1 of Rhynchomys soricoides. Classification (NCBI taxonomy): domain Eukaryota; kingdom Metazoa; phylum Chordata; class Mammalia; order Rodentia; family Muridae; genus Rhynchomys; species Rhynchomys soricoides. The sequence goes on from JADRCH010000009.1 coordinate 2,088,031, forward strand.
GTTAAGAGGATGACCCTGAAGGACCAGTGACCGATACGGGGATTTAGTGGCTTTACTGAGCACCAGGGTGGACCATGACTGTTCTGAGCTGGGGGAGGCTATGGCAGATCTGAATTAGACAAGAATGACACAAAAGGAAAGCAGATGAGGGGTCTTTCTAGCACACCCAAATATAAATGTGGAGTGGTCTGTATCAAGGAGAAACTCTTACGGCAGTTTATAAAAGCAGGAAGAGAAATGAAAATGGGACCTGTGTGCTCAGTCCTGTGCCCTCCCAGCAGGCATGTATGGCTGGTGGAGAGATGTGATCATATTGGTGCTCCCCCAGATCCTGGCATAAATGAGTTCCCTTCCAAAGGAATCTGGCAACTCTGAACCAAGCTGCTGACCTGTCCTAAGGTATGTACAGATCACTTGTTTCTGCTGGCATTTACCACCCACCAATGTGATGCTAGAGTCCGTCTATTCAGGCTGGTCTCCCCTCCACCTATCTAATTATCCACCTCCCCTTACCAACTCCTAAGTGTCTTCTCCCTCCTGAGCCCTTTTGGGGCACCCACATTGGTAACTCCTTCCTATGCCCTTTGGGGTGCCCCCACATGGGCAATTCTACTTACAAAGACACTTGCACCTCATCAGCTATTTTTTTCCTCTACCTGCTCCACCCAATTGCCTCCCCCTCTACAGGTTAAGTGTCACTATGAAGATGCCTGCTTTGTTGATTTTAATTATAAAAGCTACATCACTGTGACAGGAAACTTATTCTAGCTTACAGAACCCTATCACATGGGAAAGGGACACCTCTTCTCTGTGACTTCAGACATTTCTCTTGTACTGGTCTCTCAGTGTACCTGGGAAGAACCGAGACTGAAATTCTTGTTAACACCACACTAACCCTCTGCTTGCTTCTCCGAGGCTCCTACATCCTTGGAACTTCCTCATGTTTCCCTAAAAGCTGCCTGCTAAGTTCTCTACATGCTCCAGAGTCTGCAACACTTTTGTTGCCCCCTCACCCTTGGGGCTACCTGCCCCATCTCTCCTTGTGCACTCCTGGGCCTGGACATTTCCTTGCCTCCCTCCCCCTAGCTGCAAAGTCCCAAGCTTCTACTACTGGGACCCTCCTCTAGTGGGTGGAGCTCTAGTTGTCCCTCCCTCCTTGTCCCTATGGCTCACTGATCTTTTAGCTGTGGTGTTCCTTTTAAGGCCCTTCCTCCTTTTCTCCTTGGACTCAAATCCTTTCTTCACTCAGAGATTTTCTTTTTTTCTTTTTTATATATAAGTTTTGTGTTTTTTTTTTTTTTAAAAAAAGATTTATTTATGTATATGAGTACACTTTTCAGACACATCAGAAGAGGGCATCAGATCCTGTTACAGATGGTTCTGAGCCACCATGTGGTTGCTGGGAATTGAACTCAGGACCTCTGGAAGAGCAGTCAGGGCTCTTAACTGTTGAGCCATCTCTCTAGCCCAGAGATTTTCTTAAAACTCTTGCTGTGTTGCTGAAAATAGCTTGGCCTCAATATAGAAAGAGTAACACAGACGGCACACTTGAGTTTCACATTCTCACATATTATAACAACTTCTGCCAGGACAACCAAATGATTGCAAAGTCTCTTCTCGCTACCATTCTACAACTTTCCATTCTTAAATCTTTTATCCTTTCTCTGTGCTTTGCTCTCAAGAAATCTTTTAGGACTATGCTGTAAACATATCTCAGGATTTGTAAATTCATTGGATCTTAAAGAATCTGTAAAATCTGTAACAAAATTTATAACAAAAGGCTTATAATTAGAAATCTATACATGGGTATATGTGTGACTCAACTCTTGTCTAAAATATATTGTATATAACTAAAATATATTGTATATCAACTCCTGTTTTAAAAAGTTTATCTACAAGCCGGGCAGTGGTGGCGCACGCCTTTAATCCCAGCACTTGGGAGGCAGAGACAGGTGAATTCCTGAGTTAGAGGCCAGCCTGGTCTACAGAGTGAGTTCCAGGACAGCCAGGGCTACACAGAGAAACCCTGTCTGGGGGGAAAAAAAAGAAAAGAAAAAAAGAAAAAACAAGTTTATCTACTAGCAACCAAATGACTCTCCTCCATCATAGCTGATGACCTCATCAAAATGTAAGCAGCTACATGACTGGCAGCCATCTTTACTAAGGTTAAAGGGTACATGCCATATGATGTCACCATCTTAAGACGACTACATGACAGTCCTGCTGAGCCCCCAGTTTATTGTTGCATCTCTTTTTAGAGGAAGGAAGCAACAAATCTACAAGATATTGGCATGGATTTTTGCATGATGATAAAAATTTAAGATTATAAAGGTCTACTCAGATTAACAAAAGCTAATTTAAGATTTATGGCTAACTACTTAAATTTTTGTTAACTGTTCAATACCAGGCTTTCTAGAAAATTTAGATAAATAACATGTGTTTAATAATAAGATATATTTGAAAAATAAGATTTATGAATTCCTAACGTCTAACCAGGGTTACAGTACTAGCTTCTTTGTCTTTGCTCCCTTTGTTAAACTTTAGTTATTAGGTAAACTAAGTCATACTAAAAAGCCCTGTGATAACGGTACACTATGATTAATAATTTTGATACTGCCGGGCAGTGGTGGTACACACCTTTAATACAGCACTTGGGAGGCAGAGGCAGGTGGATTTCTGAATTCGAGGCCAGCCTGGTCTACAAAGTGAGTTCTAGAACAGCCAGGGATAACACACAGAGAAACCCTGTCTTGAAAATACAAAAATAAACAAACAACCAAATTACCTAGTACAATAATAAAATATTTTTAAAAGAAAAAAGAGGTTTTATTTTGGTTTTTTGTTTGTTTGTTTTGAGACAGGATTCTCTGTGTAGCCCTGGCTGTCCTGGAACTCACTCTGTAGACCAGGCTGACCTCTAACTCAGGAATTCACCTGTCTCTGCCTCCCAAGTGCTGGGATTAAAGGTGTGCGCCACCACCGCCCAATTACTTTATATTTAATAAATAATGGTCCTTAAAACTTTTTTTCAGAGATTTGTTGAATATGGCTTTTAAAATGTTTAATGCAAAAAACTTTACTGTGACTAACAGAGACCTCCAGATCCCAGCAGTGACCTCAAGGTCTCCAAAGAAAATGATGGGTTGCGAAGAACTCTACCCGGAACATGCTTCAAATATGGCAAGGACAGCCTCTATGTGAAATACTGCCCTTCACCTCGCCCACAGCCAGGACTCTATACAAACTGTGGACAAGTGAGACACTGGAGAGCTAACTGACCAACTTTGCCTAGACAATGTAGACGGATCCTCCAAGTTCCTCCTCCACAGGAAAGTCTGTTGGATCATTTGGGTCTGGTGGCCAAAGACTGACACTGCCCTGGGATTCTGCCCCCCAAAGAAATCAAGATTACCAAGGAGCGTGATTGTTCAAGTAGCCAGTAAGTATCTGTCATTTTAATAGATTTGGGACCTACTTGGTATATACTTACCGAGTCACTGTTGGGTCCCCAAACTCCTACTCTTAGCTTTTCTGCAATGTGGATCTTAACAGAGACTACAGACAGTGGTAATGCTAACATATCTGAAGTTTTATCTCTTTTGTTAAACTTAAAAAAATTCTTGTAAGTTGCATGGAACTGACTTGAATTGTCCTCTCCCAGGTCAATGGACCCCAGATAAGTACTGTCAACCAACAGCCTAAGTCTCCCACCTATTACCTATTCTTGAGGATAGGAACTTTCTTTCTCCCCTGGCCTTGGAACTCCCCTCAGCCAACTATCAGGACCGTGGACCAGGAAATTTCAAATGTACACCCTGGATAAAAGTTTCCCCTAAAGTCCTTAACTTTACCTTCTCTCCCTGGTGATCTGTCCCAGCAGATTTAAAATCAACTACAGACGGCTCCAGCAACTCGGCCAGCTCCAGGGGTCAGCTTCACAGCATCTTACCCTGGTGGTCCAGCCTCACAGACTGCTCCAACAGGGCCTGTGCTTCCCTATCTCCACAAGTACCACACAGCCTGGACAGTGAGTAAAGAGCCTGCTCTTCCTGGCCTTGGCCAGCCTTCGAGCTTTCTTGAGTCCTGAACTATGACCCAGATATTAGCAGGAAGTGGTCATAGAAGATAATGTCAGCCCTTGTCACTTACTAGTAACTTTATACAAAAAGGTTTGTTTCTGGCTCTTGGGACATCATCGCAGGATGTTTGCTCAATCATTGCCTAAGGGCAAGTTAGATGTCAATGCCGAACAATGAACAATGAACACAGCATCACTCAGACAGCACAGTGGAGGCAGTTCCTGTGGCTGGCCTTGGGAAGCTCTACCTCTCCAGCACACATGCCTGGAGGAGCTGCTCCAAGGCCCAGCTGTGCTTTTTCTCCTTTCCCAAACAGATACAGCTTTGTCTATAGCTGCACTGCCCCAAAACAAGGAGACTGTTTTTGTTTGTTTGACAACAAACTTACCTCCAGGGCTCCCCGTCCTAAACAAGAGGCTGATTAAAAATTAATTATAATTTTTTCAAAAAAAATCAAACCTTTTCAAAATCCATTAATCCCTTCACTCTAAGTCTCAGCCAGCATACCGTAGGGCTTGAGGGGTGTTGAAGCTGGGCCGAGACTCTGTTATGCGCTCCTCTTCCTCGGGGCCATCGTCTTCCATATTAGAGAATCCCATTTCATCTTGGAACTGTGAAGGGGGGGAAGAGGAGGGTTTTGACAAGGGAATGGTCCCTATTTGTAAGTATCTCTAGCTATGAGAAATGTCAGTAAAAACTACAGAATTTAAGGACTTTAATAATGTTGTGACCCAAAAGAGAGCCTACAGGCTGGAGTTGGCTCAGGGGTTAAGAATAAGAACACTTGCTGCTCTGGCAGAGGACCCAGGTTCACGTCCCATCCCCGAAATGGTAGCTCATAACCATCTGGAACTCCAGCCCAGAGAATCCAAAGGCCTCTTCTGACCTTCAGAGGCACCAAGCATGTGGTACACAGATACACACTCATAAAAAATATTTCCCAGTCTTCATAAGGAAAGTCTTCTCTGCAACTGACAGAGACCATTACAGAAAACTACAACCAATCAAAATGCAGAGCTGTGTGAGCCCAGTCACACGAACATGGCCCAATCAAAAAGGACACATCACAATGCACTCCCACCCAGTCGCAAAGGACAAATTAAAGCACACTCCTGCCCAATCACAAAGGAAATAACACATTCCTGCATTTTCCTCAGGGACACTGCAGAAAGACTGAAAGAGCTAGAAGAACAGCTAGACCCACCCAGTGTGGGTGCTGGGAACTGTAGTGATATGAACAGTAGAGCCTCTGTGACTGGTTTTGGGTGAAATGATTCAGCAAAGCCTTTACTATGTTCGGATCAATCCAGAGAAGCTGAGAAATTGTTTTGAGACTGTTTGAACCTTGAAGAAATGTTGTCTGTCTAGAGAATCTGCAGTTAGGGCCACATGAGAATTTGCAGCTGCACCAACCTTGGTCCTAAGAGAGTCCAGGCAAATCTGGAGTTCTTCCTTTTGATTATGGCTAACCATGGTCAGAAGGGACTGAGATTTGTGTGGGTCATTTACTGGTGCCCAACGTTGTGGACCAGGAAGAAGAGTCTGACCAAGACTGGACATGAAAGAAGCTGTGCTCACGAGGAGGTAAGCACATCTCTAGGATTTTGGCAGAGGTCATGGGAAATTCAACAGCTCATCTGTGTAACTTCTCAGGAGTAGAATTATTGCTTAGGTCTACAAAAAAAACCTCAAGTGTTTCCAGTAGCAATGCAGCAAATGCCAGCAGATATTCAACATCCTCAAGGGTATGTTCTGATTAACTGGAAACCTACATATATAGCAGATTTGAGGTGATTAAAGGAATCAGTGGTAGCATATGGAATGCATTCAGCCTATGTGAGACAGATAATAAACAACTGGGCTATGCAGAATAGAATTATACCACAAGACTGGAAGGACTTAATGACAGCCATATTAGAAGCTGTCCTCAAGTATAGTGGCTTACATGGTGGAGAGAGGAATCAGTGGCCATGGAACAACTAATAAACAAAAAATATAACAAAGGACCATTTGTTAGGTGAAGGTCAGTTTGCTGACTGGCATAAGCAGATACAACTTGATGATGCTACTACAGCACAGTCATTTAGTGGCTTTAAAGGTTTGGGGCAGAGTTGAAGAAGCAAGAAAAAGGACTCCATCTTTTACTAAAATTATCCAAGGTCCGGGTGAGGTTTTCATTAACTTTTACAAAGATTAGCATCAGCAGTGCAAAGAGCAATAGAAGATTCAGGTGTAAGAAAGGCACTACTTGAATCTCTAGCTTTTGAAAATGCAAATAAAGAATGCAAAACGCAGTTAAGAGCACTAAAACCTCAAGGTGATTCCCTAGAGGAATGGATTACAAACTACCGCTGATAATCAATCAATATGCTACATATGATGCAACTTCAATTGGACAAGCCTTAGCTATAGGTTTTAACTCTTAGAAAACACAATGCTTTAACTGTGGAAAGGTTGGATTGGATATTTGGGGAAAAAAAAAGAATGTAGACATTTGCTTACCAAGGAAATGCCTCATTTCAAAGTAAACAAAATATACCACCAAGAATTTGTAATAGATGTGAAAACGGCAGATATTGGGCTAATGAATGCCAATCAGTAAGAGATCTCCAAGGCGATTTTTTTTACCATCGGGAAACCAGACAAGGAGACTATCTCGGGATCCAAAAACAAAACACAAGCCAACAATGTCCTGTCAGCAATGGAAAATAGTTCGCCAACAAGGCAATCAGAGAAATGTAAACTCAGTTTTGGAGATTTAATGCATGCTACTTCAGGTAGTGCTGCTCTTGACTTTGCAGTCGGAAATATCTCACACTATTCCAAAAATTCCTTATTGTGAAAGTGTAGCCACTGGTGTGTGTGATCCTATTCCTACAGGAAGAGTGGGGGTAATTTTGGGAAGTAGTAGTTTCACAACTTAAGAGTTAATTGTATATCCAGGATTAATAGATGAAGATTATCAAGGTGACATTAAAATCAAGGCTTATGATAAGAAAATCAAACAGTTGGACAGGTGATTGCTCAATTACTATTACTCCCAAATCACAAAGGTAAAGCAGCTCCAATAAATAGGATGGGAGGATCTGGAAGTTGTGGTGGTTTGTATTTGCTTGGCCCAGGGAGTAGCACTATTAGGAGGTGTGGCCTTGCTGGAGGAAGTGTGTCATTGTGGGGGTGGGCTTTGCAACTCTCCTCCTAACCAAGTTCGAGCCAGTCTTTTCCTAGCAGCCTTCAGATGAAGATGTAGGACTCTCAGCTCCTCCTGCACCATGCCTGCCTGGATGCTGCCATGCTCTCACCTTGATGATAATGGACTGAACCTCTGAACCTGTAAGCCAGCCCCAATTAAATGTTGTCCTTATAAGAGTTGCCTTGTCATGGGTCTGTTCACAGCAATGGAGACCCTAAGACAGAAGAACTGGGAGGAAAGTATTTTGGCAAACTGTTATTAATGATGAAAGGCCAAAATTAAGGTAAACGATAAGTGATATTCAAATTAGTAGTTTAGTGGACACTGGGGCAGATGTCTATAATTTCTAAAGAATCTTAGAATCAAAATTGGCCTTTGCAAGAAGTCTCCACTCAGTTTATAGATATTGGAACAGTATCTCTTGTGAATCAGTGTTGACTGGATTAAATGTATACATCCAGAAAGTCAAATAGGAAAGTTAAAACCATATGTGGCTGGCATAGCCATAACCCTATGGTGAAGGGATTTGTTAGAACAATGGGGAACTCAAATTAGTATTCCTTCAATTTGAGAAAAAGCTCATAAGATTATATTTAAAATGGGTTACATTCTTGGAAAGGGTATTGAAAAAAAATTTTCAAGCAAGATCACAGGCTATACAGATTGTCCATAAGCAGGGGAAAGCAAGAATTAGCTTTCCAGATTGAGACTAGAGGCCACTGTTCAAATACACCTTTAAAAAGGTCAGATGGATATGGTAGATCAACGGCCCTTAACAAAAGAAAACTTACTGTCACTTGAGCAACTGGTGCAGAAACGATCGGACGCTAAACATATTGAGACATCTACTAGTCCTTGGTAATAACAAAGGAATCGAGAAAATGGAGAATGTTAACAGAGTTAAGAGTGGTAAATAAAGTAATGCAGCCTGTGGGTTCTTTGCAGACTTAAATTCATTTACTTTCTATACTACCTAGAAACTGGCCTGTGATAGTTAATGATTTAAAAGGTTTTTTTTGGTTTTTTGTTTTTACTATTCCCTTGAAAAAACAAGATGGGAAAATTTGCTTTTAGTGTGACCATGTATAATAATGCTAAACCTATAAAGAGACATCAGTGGAATGTTCTTCCTCAGGGAATGTTAACTAGTTCTGTGTATGTCTATATTTTGTGCAGCAATGGCTAGCAATAATTTGTAACCTCAGTCCATTATTTAACATTACATGGATGATACTTTGTTGGCTGATTCTGATACCTTAGAAAAAAATGTTTAATGAAACACAAAAGGATTTTACCTTACTGGGAACTACAGATTGCACCTGAAAAAAAATACAGAAAGGAAATTCTATAAATTATTTAAGATTTGAACTGAGTCAACAAAAAATTCAACCTTAAAAGGTTCAGATTAAAAGAGATAAATTAAGACCACTTAATGATTTTCAAAAATTATTGGGAGATATTAACTGGTTATCCCTTACTACTAGACTAACTACTCAAGAGTTAAGTAATTTGTTTCAAACACTGCAATGTGATTCAAATGTAAACAGTTCACAAAAATTAATGGCTGAAGCAGAAAAGGAACTGGCCCAAGCAGAACAGAGAGTATAAGATGCCTACATGAACAGATTAGATCCTAAACTTGACTATATTTTACTATCTAATCATTCTGGAATAATTTGACAAAGAGAAGATATCTTAGAATGGACTCTTTTTTTTACCATATAAACAGACTAAAAATTAAAAACCTATATAGAAAAAGAGTCTAAATTAATTATTAAAGGCAGAATGAGACTTTGTCAACAGAATTTGATCCCACAGAGATTACAGTTTCATATACAAAGGCCCAAATTACAAAATTATGGATGATTGATGATAACTGGCAGAGAGCTTGCAGTAATTATTTGGGAGGAATTAACAATAAATACACCAAAAAAAAAAAAAGCTTCAATTTCTAAAAGGGACAGAATGAACTCTCCCATGAATATTTAAAAAAAAAACCAAAAAACCAAAAAACCAACATTGATCTTCAAAGCTTTAACACTTTTACAATGATACAAATAAATTAGGAATGTTAGGTTATAAATCAGGGAACATAAGTAGAGTAGTTCAAGCAGAGCAGTGGTGGCGCATGCCTTTAATCCCAGCGCTGGGGGGGGGTGTGCCGCAGAGACAGGCGGATTTCTGAGTTTGAGGCCAGCCTGGTCTACAGAGTGAGTTCCAGGACAGCCAGGGATACACAGAGAAACCCTGTCTCAAAAAACCACACACACACACACAAAAAGTAGAGCAGTTCAAAGTCCCTATTCTTCTGTTCAAAAATCGGGATTATATGCAATTCTTATGGTACTATTAGATTTTTCTGAAGCTCTGAAAAAAATTAGATTCTCAATATGCAGAAGTTTTGTTACATATAGAAACTGTTGAACTTGTTCCTGATAACTCAGAATTAATCTTATTATTTATGCAACTGCAACAGGCAATTAGAGACATAAAGTACCCGTTGTATATAACTCCTATTTGTTCTCATACTGGATTGCCAGGACCACTTACACAACTGAAGTAAATCAACTACAAATAGGAAATGTGTTAGAAGCATCAAATTTTCAATGACACACATCACGTTAACAATAAAGGCCTGAAGAAGAGGTTCTCAGTGACATGGCAGCAAGCTAAGAAATCATTAAAAATCATCCCAATTGTTCCTTGCATAATCAAATTACTTTACCTGCAGGCAGTAATCCTAAAGGCAAACAAAGAAATGAAACTTTGCAAATGGATGTATTTCATTTAACAGAATTTGGAAGGCTAAATTATATACATCATACTATTGATACTTATTCAGGGTCTCAATGGGTAACTGCCTTCAGGTCTGTAACGGCAGATTCTGTATTTATTAGACATTTATTAGAAACAATGGCTATTATGGGGGATCCTATCACAAATTAAAACTGATAAACCACCTGCTTATGTTTCTAATAAAATGAAACCATTTTTTACATGGTCTTAGGCATTCTACAGGTATTCCTCATAACCCTATAAGACAAGCAATTGTGGAAAGATCTAATCAAACATTAAGAGACGCTTTTAAAACAAAAACAGGAAACGATAGGAACCCCCAAAGACAGATTGAACAAGGACATATTAACTTTAAAAGTTTTAAATGCTAACGAAACAGGAACAACAGCAACTGAAAGGCATTAGATTATAGAAAAAACTGCTGAGTTAAAACAAGGATGTCTTAACATCAGGATGGAAAGCAGGGAAGGTATGATGGGGTTGAGAATATGCCTTTGTTTCCATAACAGGAACACAAAACCTGTGGATTCCATCAAAGCTAATTACAATTGGACATGAGCAAGAGAAGACGCCTGGGCTGCTGATGTGGACAGCATGGCTTTAAGAAGGAAAAGATCAAGAAAGATTTTGAAGCAGATCTTCCTCCATGGAGACAGCTTAAGAAACTGGCTGATGAGAGGGACAATAGCTGGACTGTCTGGAAAGCCTCTGGACACTCAACCTGTTTCCTGCCGTGCTGTCTGTGGCAACCGTACAGGTAACGGGGACAAGTTACACTTATTGGGCTTATATTTCTAACCCACCAATTAACATAGGAGTAAGTTGGGAAGATGTGGGCATCCTGTGGTAGACAATGAATCTTCTTGGCTACCTGGTCTTTATGACCATCATGGACCTGCTCAACCTGCAGAGGAGGGTAAAGAAATTATAAATTATACTGTGGAAATTAAAGGAATTTCTACTCATATGGGTAATGGAATTCATTATTTAAATATAACTTCTCAAATCTGGTAATCTAGAATTGATCACAGTACTACACAGAATTCTTATAGAAAAGTTCCTATTCTTCCTACATTTGGATTTGAGGGACAAAAGATTAATACCACTATTTCCATAAATCTACCATCTTGCAAGTTACGGATTACTAATAAAGAATATGATTGGATACACTGACAGCAATGTATAGGTAGGAGTCTTCAGGGGCTAGTTAAGATCACCTAAGAAGTCATTGCTTAGAGCCCTTGTGGGTCCCCTCCAGGACTATACTCTCACTCAGAATTGAAATGGCAATTATGCAATTCAAGTAAAGCTGTGGAGTTGCCTCTGCTGCTAAATACTCTATCGAACGGCATGGAGACGGAATACCAGGCCCCCTACTACAATCTGGTAATTCTATTGAGGCTAATTTGCAGTAATTGGCAAATGCTTTTCACCACTTGAAGCAGGGAATGTAAAGTTAAACTTTAATAATGACAGATTTCATTTGTCCTTTAATTTAGATCAAAGTCACACCTTTACGGCTTGTGTGCCATTACCTTATCTGTTACTGTAAGGATCTGAGCAACAGCATCCTAATAATTATAACATTACTGTATACACTGTGTCAAAGTCAGGATGTCTTTAGATGTTACTTTTCAAAGTAGATATCAGTGAAGTTATCAAGACCATGTCAAGACTCACCCGTGATAATGCTACTACAGACCCTTGCGGAAAGAATACTGGAAAGAACTCAACAGATAGTGGGACTGATAACTGCTGAGGTCCTGGGAATCATCACATTAATTGATACTGCTACCACATCTGGAGTTGCTCTTCATAAAGAAGTTCAAACTGCTGAATTTGTTAAAGACTGGAACACACATTTTCATGAAGTTTGGACTCAACAAAGTAAGACAGAAAAATAGTTGATGCAATAGACAAATTAAGAGAAGCTGTAATACTCGTCAGAGATCAATCAGAATTACTGAGAGAACAAATGAAATGTGATTGGAATGTTGTCATTTATTGTATTACGCCTTTAAGAGTCACGGAAGCGATTATGATTGGGAAAAGGTTAAAATGAATTTCTTGGGTCATCCTAACTCTACTCAAATGATTTGTGTTCTGCAGCAATAAATTATAGCAACATTTTCAAAGAAGCTGCCTGAAATAACAGGGATGGGTGTTACAGAACATCTAACAGATGATGTAGCCTCATTCAATCCCATGAATCATTTTGATAAGTTTCTTACTTCTGTGATTTTTATAATTCTTTGGGATGACTTTATTGGCTTTGAAATACATGCTCATGTGCTTGGATAAAGCTTTCAGACAACTAGATAAACAAAAGAGCATATTTACTGTACAACTCCATAATCTTCAATAGAATTGTTATCCTTAACCACTTAAAACAGAAGAGGGGAAGGCGTAGTGCTATGTACAGTAGGAAAGCCTTTGTGTCCAGCTTTGGGTGAAATGTTTCAGCAAAGCCTTTACTATGTTCAGGTCAAGAAGAAGAAGCTGAGAAACTGTTTTGAGACTGAACCTTGAAGAAATGTTGTCTGTCTAGAGCATCTGCACTTGGTGCTACATAAGAACTTGCAGCTGCACCAACCTTGCTCCTAAGGTATTCTTGGCAAACCTGGAGTTCTTACGTCTGATTCTGGCTAGCCATGGTCAGAAGGGACTGAGATCTGTGTGGGTCATCTTCTCTCACAGGCAGCAAGGGCAAGATAACTTTGGTAGCTGGAACCTTTCCCAGCCCCAATTAACCTTGTATAATGTTTGACTAAAGTAATTGGAGTGAGCTACCTGGCTGTCAGTCTTTTCCAAGAAGGCTAAACCACTCTGTTCCTTTAGGAAATCAAGGCTTAGCATCTTGGTGGGTTTCTCTCTGCTATGGCACTTACGACCTAACATCTGAACTTAGGTCCTCTGGAAAAGCAGCAGGTGCTCTCAAATGCTGAACCATCTCTCCAGTTTCCACACACACAAGAAAATCTTCAGAGACAGATTTGTTACCTGCCATCCCCTTTAGAACTACCCAGTGCAATCTCTTTGGGGGATAACCTTCCTAGGCTAAACAAATTACTGCTTCAACTGAAAAATTACCCAAAATCAAGACAATTTTATGAAAGTCTGATCAGTGTCCTAATGATAGTCTACAAAGGTAACCCACAGGAAGAGCATGTAGATGATCAAGAGTCTGCTACTAAGAATTTTCTGTTCACTCTACTCCTAGGTGGCCCTGACTCAGGCAGACCACTCTGCTGGAAAGACAATTTCGAAGAGCAAAGGACAGAGCTTACTACAGAATCCCACTACCCTACTGACTTGACACTCGTTACTCACAGTCTCAAACAGCTCTTCCATCAGCCCATTCACTTCTTTTTCTGAAAAGAAGAAGCAGAGGAGTTTGTTAGCAGAACTTAGGTCCATTTTGTAGTAAGAAAGAACTCTGAGGAGATAACAAATGCTGCTTCTCCAAGGCTCATATCCATCCTCCATGCAGCAACTCAAAAACCATTATGAAACACCAGCCATTTCTCAAGTCCTGCTCAAGATGCCCGAGACACACGAAGAACAAGACAGGAGTCTATTTCCATAGAGTTTAAATTCTAGCACGAAGATACACAGAAAAGATTCACTGATTTTATAATAAAAGCACAACTATGCTCCCAGCTCTCAGGAGGCTGATGTAAAACAGTTGTTCATAATTCAGAACCATACTGGGCTGCATGAGTCAGTAGCAAACTCTGACTACATAATGAAATTCTGTCTCAAAATCAAACAAGAAGATGAACAGACATACACATGGAGAGCTATCTGATAAGCAAGTTGTCCCCTGCCTGACTCTCCAGGTGGCAATCTCTTCTGCTTGCAGTGGGCCTTCTCTGTCCTGTCCCCATCCACTACAAAACTCTTTACACTGCTTCAGTGGCTAAACCATCTCATCTTACGTCCTTTCCTAAGCCTTCCAGAGGACAACCTCTTTCAATAGACCCACCTAGCACCTACCAATTTCTAGGCCCTTACTAAGCTCATTGCCTGCAAGACAGGGCCATATCCACATTCATTTTGGCATTCAAAGTATAATACAACCCTTGCCAAGCAGAAAAGGCCAAACATAGGGCCATAAGGTGTACAAGCAAATAACAGCTTTCTGCATATACACCTAAATTTAAACAACTACAGAAATGAACAAAGGAGACTTAATGTCTTAATTTGAATCAGTCATAAACATCTAAAAGTTCTAATACTAAATCAAGACAAACTGAAAAGGCAATAATAGACAAACGTACTAGTGATTCTCACTGCCCGGTCAGTACGGAAATCCTCTGTGTCTGGTTCATCAAGATCTTCCAGGAAATTATACTCTGGATCATCATCATCATCTGCTTCATCTAGGGGGGAAATGTTTTAGATGATTATTTCCAACTCTGACTTTTTTTCCACAGGGTCACACTGGGCTGGAATGAAAGGAATGAAGCTTATCCGGTCTGGGTGGGTTCACAGGATCTCCAGTTGGCTTGAGTGCCTGGGAGAAAATGGCCTTCTCCAAGAAGGTTTCAGTGTTGCAGCTTTCTTTATTTGGGGGTAATAAGGGCCATATAAACCTTGGGGAGTGGGTAGGGGTTTTCAGAGAGGGTGGGTTATTGGTTGAGGCTGAGGTTCTGGGAATGCTTCATTTACATGAAGAGGAATTTCAGGTGCTTGCTTCCAAAAAAAAGGAAATGAGGAAGTTAAACCTGTAATTTGGCCACTAAGCTATGTGACTACTTCAAGGTGGGGGGCACAAGCATATGTGCACCAGGGCATGGGAGCCCATTAGGGAGGGATTGATCCTTACTCCTGCCAGTCTCAAGATGTGATTTGCCAGGTTTTCACACATTTGGGCCTCACTCTTACTCTAGGCCCGATGGCTCACTTGCCTCACACTCTGACTCCCCCCCCACCCCCAAGTCTCTGTCTCTCTTTTTCTTTCCCCCTCTTCCTCCTTTCCCCTTCCTTCCTCCTCAATCCCTCCCTCCCTCACCGGTGTGTGTGTGTGTGTGTGTGTGTGTGTGTGTGTGCGCTCGCGCGTGTGTCTGTCTGTCTGTGTGTGTGTGTGTTTCTCTCTCTCTCTCCGTTTGGTTTTTTGAAATAGGATATAGGGTATCACTGGGTAGCCCTAGATGGAACTAGGGCTTACTATGTAGACCAGGCTGCCTTGCTTTTGCTTCCTAAATTCAGAGATTATGGTCATGCGCCACTGTACCACCATGCCCAGACCCCAACTCTGAACATTTACCTGTAGGAAAACACTTATAGACTCTTTCAACAAAGCATATATAATCTTTTTTGTTGTTGTTGCACTTGTTTATGTCTTTGAGTGTCCAGAAGCCTTGGTGTGTGTGGTGTTTGAATGAGAAAGACCCTCATAGCCTCATATATTCGAATTTTGGTTCCCAGTTGGTGCAACTGTTTTGGAGAAAGATTAGGAACGGTGGCCTCCTTGGAGGAAGTATGTTACTGGAGGGTGGGCTTTATGGTTTTAAAACCTCACCCCAGGCCATTCTCTCCTTCCCACCCTCCAACTTTCAAATAAGATATAAACTCTCAGATACTGCTCCAGTGCCATAGTGCCTGACTGCCACCATACTCAGACACGATGGTCAGACTCACACTCTACAACTGTAAACAAGATCTCAATTAAATGCCTCATGGTGTCTCTTCGCAGCAATAAAACAAAAATTAAGGCAGCTTGCATGTGGGGCTCAGCAACAACTTGTAGGAGATGATCTTCTACTACCACATGGGTCCTGGGAATGGAACCCTGGTCACTGGGTTTGGCAGTAATCACTTTCACACCCTGGGCCATCTCACTGACCTGTGTCTTTTAAGACAAGGTCACACTAAGTTCTGTGAGCTGGCCTAGTTACTATGCAGTCCCAGTGAGGCTCAAGGTTATGATTCTCCTACTTAGCCTCCCAAGTGCTAAGATGACAGATGCTCGTCGAGGACCACCTCACCGTTCCTGCCTTCTAGGTAACATTCCCTGACACTTTCTGTGTATCGCTTTCCACAAGTGACTCGCTGTACCTACTTTCTCCTCCGAGCCAGGCTCCCTTCTCTCCTCCAAACAGCCTTCGTTCTCAGCAAGCAGGAAAGTCTACTGTATGACTCATGGGGGGAGTCACATTTGTGCAGTGCATCTCACAAAAAATAACACCTTTTTAATTTCTTCTTCTTTTTTTTTTTTTTTTTTTTTTGGTTTTTCAAGACAGGGTTTCTCTGTGCAACCCTGGCTGTCCTGGAACTCAGAAATTCGCCTGCCTCTGCCTCCCGAGTGCTGGGATTAAAGGCGTGCGCCACCACTGCCCGGCTTTAATTTGTTCTTTTCAAATTTTATTTGTGTGTGTATACATGTATGTGTGGGGTGCTAACATGGCATGGCATGCACGTGTGAAGATCAGTGGGCAACCAGCACAAGTTGTTCTGGAGATGGCACCCAGGGCATCAGGATTGCAACAAGTACCTTTACTCACTGAGCCCTCCCTCCCCTGGCCCCAAACCAACGTTTTATGGAAAGGCTATCTGTGCAATGATCTAGTGAGAGGAGGAATGAGACACTTCCCAGCCAGTAGGGCAAGACTCTGTGTTAGGTCCCCAAAGCAGCTCCCAAAATGGCAGTGCTGATGGCAACAGTTTAGGGTGATGGTCTGGATCAAACCGGAGTTCAGTGTTGCTAGGAAACAGAAACCTGAAGCATTTCTCAGAAGCCTTTAATCAGCACTGAGCACTCTGAGCACCTCCGGTCTGACAGAGCCCCAGGCTGTTCTAGAGGCTGACCTGCCCCACCTCCACCCCATATACTCCAATAAAACCCAGCAAGCTACTACAGCAGGGCCTGTCCACTGCGATCCTTAAAGGCATCCCAGCAGGGTTGTTTTGTCATCCCCCCCCCCAATTAAAACTGTTCTTTCTTTCCACAGAGAGTGGCTGAGTTTAGTGGTGTCTTGCTGTGCTTACTGAAATTGTGACATCTGGAGCTGAGGATGGACAGCATTTTCCTAGCAAGTACAAAACCCTGGGTTTGACTCCAACTCCACACAAGATACTAATTATGGATATTTATGATGCTATAGCATGACAAAAAAGGTATACAGGCAAAACATATAACCATCCCACCAGTATTCAGTACAGGCATAACAAAAGTAGAGTATCATATACAGAGTCACCACCAGTACAAAAAAGTGTCAACATCAATTAAATGCTACTACTGGGAACCTAAAATGTAGCTGAAATACTAGAAAAGGAAAAAAAAAAATCACCAAAAAGACAACATATTCCTTACTATGTTGTATCCATTAAAAGAAGAAGGAGAAGGAGAGAGAAGAAGGAAGGAAGGAAGAAAAGATAGCCAGAAATGGCAGGCCATGCCTTTAACTCCAGCACACGGGAGGCAGAGCCAGAGGCCTGTTAGCATAAGGAGTTCCAGGCCGCCAGAACTACATCGTGAAACCTTGTCTCAAAAAGACAAATGAAAGGAAAATGTATGGCGTATACGCTATGAAAAAATATCTGAAGTGTATGATTAAGTACAAGAAGCAACTCAAACACACATAAACATATGTACAATAAAATTCTTCTGGGGAAAAACATTCTTTTGTTTGTTTGTTTTAGACAAGGTTTCTCTGTGTAGCCCTGGCTATCCTAGAAGTTGCTCTATAGACCAGGCTGACCTCAAATTCAGAGATTTACCTGCCTCAACCTCCAGAATGCTGGAATTAACATGTGTACTAGCCTGGTGGAAAAACATTCTTATGTGAGATAACTATTTGCTTAAATTAAATACACAGAGACTATCTGGGAAGAAATTAACAGCTGGACATGGTGGCACACACATTAATCCCAGAACTTGGGAGGCAGAGTCAGGCAGATCTCTGTGAGTTCAAGGCCAGCTTGGTCTACAGAGCAGGGTGGGTACAATAGAACTCACTGGATAGTGCTTATATTGCCATGTATGAAACCCGGAGTTGAATTCTCAACAATGCTTAAAACCAGATGTGGTGGTTTTAAGCCTCTGCTACATGAGACCCTGATTCAAAATAAAGTTCAAAGTTCAAAAACAATTTAATTTAATCCCAGCACTTGGGAGGCAGAGGCAGGCGGATCTCTCAGTACAAGGCCAGCCTGGTCTACAGAGTGAGTTCCAGGACAGCCAGGGCTACACAGAGTAACCCTGTCTCAAAAAAACAACAACAAAAAAACCCCACAAAAAACAAAAAAAAAACAAAAAAAAAAAAGAAAGAAAGAAAAGAAAAAAATTTACAAAGCAAAAGACCTGCTTTGGTGGTGCACACCTTTAACCCAGAGCCTGGAGAACAAAGGCAGACAGTTATATGGAAGCTTGAGGTCAGCCTGGTCTACAGAGCAAGTTCCTGGCCAGCTGGGACGGCACTTGGGGCTGGAGAGGTGGCTTAGCTGTTAAGAGTGTTTGCTGCTCTTGCAGAGGGGACTGGTGTTCACCTCCCAGCACCAACATCAGAGAGCTCACAGTCACCTTAGCTCCAGCTCCCAGGGATCTGACTCTGGGACACAGACACACATATAATAAATGTGACAGAGGGCACTAGACAGCTCAGCAGGTAAGGGTGCTTGCTGCCGAGCTAGACAGCCTGAGCTCAATCCTCAGGGCCTGAATGGTAGGAAAAAACGAATTTCTGCAAGCTAATCTGTGATCTTTTTTTGTTTGTTTGGTATTCTTCTGTTTGTTATTTGTTTTTTTGTTTTATTTTGTTTTGTTCTTTAAAGACAAAATGTATCTGTAAATTCAAAGGCACTCAGGTCTACATAGCAAGTTCTATAATATTCTTTTTTATTTAAAAACAAAAACAAAAAAAAAACTGGGCTAGCTTAGAACTCACTAGGTAGACCAGGATGGTCTTGAACTCACAATGAATTCCACTTGCCTCTTCATCTCAAGCCTTGGGATTAATAGTATGTACCACTACACCAGCAGTATAATTCATAAGATTCCAGGCTGGACTTCCAGGCTCAGTGGTTAAGCCATTTGTTACTCTTTCAGAGGAAGCAGGTTTGATTCCCAACACCCACAAAGAGGCCATAACACACGATGACCCACAACTCTAGTTCCAGGGGATATACTTTCTTCTGGCATCCACCAGAAGAAAGCTTGTGACTGGCATGTAAAGCAGGAGCCCTCAAAATCTGTAGGCTCTGATGCCATTTCTAAGTTAAAAGCTCTATAGCATTCAGGGAAATCCAGATATTTATCACCATTACAGGATGGTTTACCTGCTCAAGAGAAATCATCACCTCTTTTTATTGCATAAGATTTTTAACGTGTGTGTGTGTGTGTGTGTGTGTGTGTGTGTGTGTGTGTGTTGACAGGCAGAGGACAATTTATGGGATTCAGTTCTCTCCTTCCCCCATGTGGATCCTGGGGATTACAATCAGGTCTTCAGCTTGGTGGCACTTTTTTTTTTTTTTTTTTTTTTAAGGTTTTATTTATTTATTTTATATGAGTACACTGTAGCTGTCTTCAGACACACTAGAAGAGGGCATCAAATCTCATTACAGATGGTTGTGAGCCACCATGTGGTTGCTGGGAATTGAACTCAGGAGCAGTCAGTGCTCTTAACCACTGAGCCATCTCTCCAGCCCGGTGGCAGACTTCTTAACCTGCTGAATCTACCTACTGAAATCACTGAATCCTCTATATTGATTCTAGAGTATAAAAATAAATAAATAAATAAAAAGCCTATCCTTTTCTGGCATTACTTTTTTTGTTTTAATTTCTTTGTCCCTTTGATTTGGAGGCTAGGAATGAAACCCAGCTGCTCCCTGGCACTAGGCACAAGCTCTACCCCTGAGCTCTACAACCCCTGCCTCTGAGACAACCATCACTGTGTTCCCCAGCCTAGCCTCAAGACTTACAGCATCTTCCTGTCTCAACTTCCCAAATAGCTGAAACGACAAGTCTGAGCCACTAAACCTACCCAAACACCCATTAACAAAGCTTCCAATTTGTAGCACTAGTTGCACGCACACATGCGCGCCCCCACACATAATAGAACAGAGTAGATAACTGTAAACAAAGCCACTCACCCTCATTCTCCACGTCATCATTTATGAGGCCCCCCAGCCACAGCTTCCAGTCCTCATCATCAGCTGTATTTGGGTCATACATATCCGGAGTGATGTCTGGAGCCTGAAGCTCAGCCTCTAGCTGGCCCAGAGGAACATCTTTCAGTGGCATCTTAGAACGTGTTCGGAATGCAATGAGACTATCCTCCATGGGCTAGGCAAAGTAGAAAGAAAAAGCTTCCAGGATGTGAAAATAACACTTTAAATTCTCCAAGCCGCACCCTCTGCAACACATCTTACTAGTATATCTCTCCTCAAAACAGTACAGGTTTACAGCCTTCCTGGCTAGAAATGGTGGTGCAGGCCTTTGATCCCAGTGAGTAGGAGGCAGATCTCTGTGAGTTCCAGACTATCCAGGGCTGTATAGTGAGACCCTGTCTCCACAAACAAAAACATAACAACCAAAAAAGGCACACCAATGTGGATTT
Organism: Rhynchomys soricoides; assembly: GCA_019843965.1. Classification (NCBI taxonomy): domain Eukaryota; kingdom Metazoa; phylum Chordata; class Mammalia; order Rodentia; family Muridae; genus Rhynchomys; species Rhynchomys soricoides. The sequence continues at coordinate 2,108,658 of JADRCH010000009.1, forward strand.
ACTTTCTTCTGAATCTCCTTTTTATTTCCTATAGGGTTTGGTTGTCTGAAATTTTTCCTTTTTTATTAAATATTTAAAGGAAAATCATACAAGCAGTCCTTCACTACCACAAATTATACATTGAAATTTCTCGAGTTTGGAGAAATCGCAGGGTCAGCACCTCCAGAGTGCAACGGGTGAGCCTCGCCCTGGGAAACCCACCTTCCCGAGCGTGGCGGCTCTCCTCCGGAAAGTATACTACTTTTTTTCAAATTTATTTTTTATTTCATGAGTGTGTGTGTGCGCGTGTGTTGCCTACATGTATGCATGTGCACCACATGTGTTCAATACCCAAAGAAGAGGAAGTTGGACATCCTGGAACTGAAGTTACAGATGGTCGTAAGCAACACTGTGGTGTTGGGAACCAAACCCGGTCCTCTACAAGAGCAGCCAGGACTCTTTGAACTCTTGAGCCATCTCTCCAACCCAGTCATCAGTTTTAAAACACACAGTTTCAAGAACATTTAAAAGTGCTTTGAGATATATAATTTAAGTAACATGAAAGCCACACTTGAAAGGGTATAATTGAATGGATTTTAATATACTCACAAAATGAGGTAACAATTCTGCAACACCTTCAAGATCCTCAAACGACCCCACACTCACAGTAGTCACTCCGTTCTAGCTCCTCACAAGTCACACTAACCACTCATCTAGCTTCTGTCACCTACTACTGGAGATTTTTACAGGAAATATACAATGTACACGTAGCCTGCTTCAGAGTGCTTGCATTTTACACATTGAGTTCACAGGTTATCCCATCTGTCCAGTGCCCAGTAGTGCTGCACCTTATGACACCGTGTTTTGTCTATTCATTTGCCAGATCCTAGACAGAGAAGGTACATCTCTGTTAGGACTACTAAGAACTCCTGTGAGCTGGAGGGATAGCTCACCTGTTAAAGGCTAGGCTCACAACCAAAAATCTAAGAATTCTGTTGCTTGCCAGGTAGTGGTAGTGGAAGAGGCAGGCGGATCTCTGTGAGTTCGAGGCCAGCCTAGTCTACGGAATGAGTACCAACACAGCCAAGGCTACACAGAGAAATGCTGTCATTAAAAAAGAAAGAAAGAAAGAAAGAATTCTGTGCTATAAACATTTGTGTATAACTTTTGTTTTCTGCTTTGCTTTGTGGTTTCGATTTGTTTTGTGTTGTTGTTGTTACTTTAAGCCCAGGTTGGTCTTGAACTGATTATTGCCTTGCTGAGATTCTAAGACTTTTTTTTTCTTTCTAGGCTGATTGCTCTTTCTGTTCCTATTCTTGCAGTGCTGGGGTTATAGACACACACTAAACCAAGCCAGCCTGGTTACAGGGACAAGGGTGCTGAGCTCCGATTTCAGGTCCTCATGGCCATGCAAAAAGCTCTCAACTACTGAGCAGTCTCTCCAACCCTCATACAAATTTTAACACTTTCCTGTCTTTGGACTGGATTGTATGTAATGTGCACACGGCCCTGGTAAGATGTTGCTCTCCCAACATTAATTCTTCCAGCCTATGAGAACCATCTCGTGCTTTCCTTAATTTGTTTCTCCAATGTCTTAAAGTTCTCACTGTCCTGGCACTTCCTTGGTGAGGTTTATCCAAGCCCACACCACCCAGGCAATTATGAATAGAATTCTTCCTGATCTCTTGCTCAGCATGCTAATCTTTGGTACAAACAGGGTTTTGCTCTTTGTATGTTAATTCTGTATGCTAGTCAGGAGAGCTGGCTCAGGAACGCACTTGCTGCATAAGCATGAGGCCCAGAGTCCCATCTTCAGTACAAAAGGAGGGACAGAGAGATGGGAGGGACAGAGAAATGGTTCTGTGGCTGAAAAGCCCTGGCTTGATTCACAGCCACAAGTGGCTCATGACTGCCTGGGACGCCAGTTGCAGAAGAACCAATGGCCTCTCAGAACAAAAAAAGAAAAGGTGGTATGGTGGCATGGTCTTGGTGAGTTCCTGGCTAGAGAATGATACCACCTCAATCAATCAATCAATCAATCAATCAGCAAATAATAGATAGAGATATAAGCAAATAAATACATAGATAGCGCTATTTTGCTGAATATGCTTGTTAGGTCTAAGTTTTCAGATGAAATCTTTAAGGTCTCTTACATACAGAACATCCCATGTAAATTTTTCTCTGGTATCTCTTTAATTTCCTTACCCTCCATTACTGCTCTAGCTAAAACTTCCAGCACTATAGTGAACTGGGGTGGAAAAGTGGACACCTTGTGTTGTTCCAGATCTTAGTGGAAATACATTGAGTTTTCTATATTTACCACGATGTTGCAGACAGGTCTGCATATGCAGGCTACGATACTGACGTGTGCTTCCTTCACTGCTGTTCTAATCAAGAGTTAAGTTTTTTCCAAAGACCTTTTTCACATCTATTGATATGAGCATGTGCTTTCTATCTTTAAGTTCATTTAGAACATACACTAAATTTATTGATTTGTGTATGACAAATCATCCCAGCATTTCTGAAACGACTCTAATATGATATCACTATGTCTCTGGTCTAGAACTCACAATCTAGAGCAGGCTGGCCTTGAACCCAAAGAGATCCGCCTGCCTCTATCCTGTCTCAAAAAAAGGCCATTACTTTTCTGTTATTATTTACTTTTTGGCTTCCTCTAGTACATTCCCCTAAGAGGGCAGACTCTATGGGCAGCACTCACTATCTTCTGTATTCTTCACTTGGTTTTGAGTCACAGTCTCATGAGCCCAGGCTGGGCTTCACTTGTTTCCTAGCACCCATCTCCCTAAGTGGATGTCGGGCATTGCTACTTCAGTGTGAAGGTTTTTAGGAATTGTTTGTTTTTCAGTTTTTTGACACAGGGGTTCAGCAAGTAGCCTTGGCTGGTTGGCCTGGAATTCACTCTATAGGCTAGGCTGGCCGCAAAGATCTACCTGCTTTTGCCTTTCCAGTACTGGGATTAAAGATTAAAGACACATGCTACCATGCCCAGCAAGGATTTTAAAATCCTTTTAAATTTTAAAAATTTTTAAAATTTTTAAAAATCTGTTCATCTATTCTCTCTCTCTCTCTCTCTCTCTGTTTGTGTGTGGTGTGTGTTTGTCATACTTGCACGCGTATATGCTGAGGAGCATGAGGATTCTAGGAAATTAAATTAAATCAGACTGTCAGGCTTTGTTACTGTCTTAGTCAGGGTTTCTATTCCTGCACAAGTATCATGACCAAGAAGCAAGTTGGGGAGGAAAAGGTTTATTCAGCTTACACTTTCATGCTGCTGTTCATCACCAATGGAAGTCAGGACTGAAACTCAAATAGGGCAGGAACATGGAGGCAGGAGCTGATGCAGATGCGATGGAGAGATGTAACTTACTGGCTCGCTTCCCCTGGCTTGCTCAGCTGGCTTTCTTATAGAACCCAAGACTACCAGCCCACAGATGGCACCACTCACAAGGGGCCTTCCTCCCTCGATCACTAATTGAGAAGATGCCTTACAGCTGGATCTCATGGAGGCATTTTCTCAACTGAAACTTTCTGTGATAACTCCAGCTTGTGTCAAGTTGACACACAGAACCAGCCAGGACAATTGACAAATAACTTTTACGTGGTGAACCTTTCTGTTAGCCTTCAACTTATTTATTTTTATTTTATACATATAGGTATTCTAGCCTGAACAAAATTCACCATTTGTATTCATTGTCTACAAAGAGCAAAAGAGGGTGTGTGATCCCCTGAATTGGAGTTGCAAACAGTTGTGAGGTAAATGTGGCTGAGACATTTGGAAGAGCAGCCAGTGTTCCTGTTTGTGTGTGTGGGGGGGGGGGGTTGTTTTTTTTTTCTGTGACAGGCTTTCTCTATGTAGCCCTGGCTGTCCTAGAACTCACTCCATAGATCAGGCTGGCCTTGAACTCAGAGCTAAAGGGGTGCACCACCACCAGTCTGGCATCACTGAGCCATCTCTGCAGCCCCAGAATTTTAAGTTTTTTAAATAGATTGTAGTTGTAAGTCTCTTATCAAAACTGTAGTTTGTAAAGATTTTCAAATATTCTAGGTTTGTCTTCACATTACCTTTTTTTTTTTTTTTTTAATTTTGTTTTTAGTGCTAGAATTAAAGGCATTTACCACTATGCACAGGTTATCTTGCCAGTTTTAAATACTGTCCCACAGTTCATTCCTTTCTTAAAAACTGTCATTCTCAGGCTGGAGAGCTGGCTCAGCAGTAAAGAGCACTATCTACTCTTCCAGAGGTCCTGAGTTCAATTCCCAGCAACCACATGGTGGATCACAACCATCCATAATGGGATCCGATGCCCTCTTCTGGTGTGTCTGAAGACAGCTAGAGTGTACTCACAGACATAAAATAAATAAATTAAAAAAACAAAACAAAACAAAACGTGTCATTCTCAGTCGGGCATGGCAATGTATACCTTTCATCCCAGCATTCGAGGAAACTAAGGAAGGTGGACCACCTATGTTTAAGGCCAACCAGTCTACATATCAAGTTCCAAGCCTTCCTTCAAAGACTACATACTATGACCCTGTCTTTAAAAAAAGAAAGGGGGAAAAAAAAAAGCTAGGCTGGGTGTGTTTAATCCCAGCACTTGGGAGACAAGGCAGGTGATCCCTCAAAAACCAGAATAATTTAAAATAATAATAACAACAACAACAACAAAAGCACGGCATTTTTACTTGAGAAGAACAGCACAAAGCTTTGAGAATCAAAGCCAAATAATAGCAGGACACCCACTTAAGAAACTATTCTTCCTGTCAGCCCCACCGCCTTCTCTTTGCAGAAAGTAAATAACCGTAAGTTATTCTCTCAGCAACTCAATGGGGATGTTTACCTGGAAAGAGTCCATGCAGACGGGACTAGACGCCAGCTCCTCATCCACAGCATCTAGCTTCTCCATGAAAGCACTATCTCTGGTCTGCTTTGGTTTTGGAGGAGGTGGAGGCCCCATGGGCACAACCTCAGCACTGATGTGCCTGAGAGCAGGGGTGGCCACTTTCTCAACCTGATTAAAAAAGGACACTGTGTTAGGAAGAGAGGGGGAAGAGGGAAAGGCAGGTCTTCCACATGCACTTAATGTGGCCATTTTCCTCTTTTCTAGATGCAGACAGATGAATGGCAACTTCAACACACAGATCTAACTAGGTAGCATCTTATTTCCAATGAAGCAAACAGAACACTACTTGGCTTTAAGGATAGCATGTAAATAAAACAGAACTCAGAAAACCTCCTTGCCATGACTAGGTCTCAGTCATTCACTTGAGGAACTTTGACAAAGTGACAACCCAAAATTCCACTGACAGACCAGCTACTTATAAAAAGAAACACCGCTCATCAAGTGTGCAAAGTCTCTCTTGTCTGACGCTGGTTTACCTCTGACAACATGCCACTCTCCTCATCTGTCTCGGCCACTTCAGAAGACAGCCGCAGTCTGGATCTCTTCACTCCCCGTGGAGACGAAGCAGTGCTTTCAACATCACTTTCCAATAAGCTCTAAAACAAACCCAGGGCGCTCTCATGTGTGTGCCCCAACCTCCGTCCAGAGCACGAAATGTCACAACAGAATAAAGCACAAAATACCAGTCATTTGGGATTTGGGTTGGTAGGATGGCACAGCAGATGACTAGCTGTATGCGACCAAGCCCGACAACCTGAGTTCAACTCCCAAGGTCCATGTGGTAGAAGGGAAGGATCTATTCTTACCAGGATGTCCTCTAATCTCTACCACCAAACTGTGGCACACTCACACAAACAAACAACCCCACACAGAGATATATACATGCATACATACATACATAATGTGTGTCACAGAAAGAATGTCATGCGTATAATAATTGTATATGTCATAGAAAAAAATAAACTTTCAATGACTTAACAGCCTAAAGACGGAAAGATGGCAAGAATCAAATCTTCAGCCTCATCTCATTATAAACTGTGAAAGGGTAAGGCATTAACAAAAAAAAAACAAAACAAACAAAAAAAACAAAAGAGAAGAAAAACTTTTTTGAAAAAGGCCAACCATGGTGGCACACACCTTTAATCCCATCACTCAGTAGGCAGAGGCAGGAAGATCTCTGTGACTTTGAGGATAGCTTGATCTATCTAGGGAACTCTAGGCTAGCCACAGCTACATAATGAGACCCTTTCTCAAAAATAGAAAATAAAGTAAATTAATAATAATACTAATAACAGTAATAAAGCTCATAATCAGGAAACTTAAACCACAGCACATAAAGGTCTGTATCAGGTGCTACACAGGCTGGCACTAGGTGGTAGGTACAGAGGTGGTGTGACTATAAAGAAAACAGTAGCCACTATCAAGACTTCAGGGTTGGGGTACAGCTTGTTTGCTGGTTTCTAAGACAGGGCCTAGAACATATTGGTAGCTGAGGATAAAGGTGAATCCCTGACCCTCCTACCTGTACTTCCCAGGTACTGAAACTATAGTTTACCTTTGGTTATATGTGTTACATCTCATAATGTGAGCTTAAACATTCACCTCACAGCAAAGCAATTTCTAGGAAAGAGAAGCAGGTCTCAATCATCTCTCTAGAATGGGTGACACCACTAATTCCCCAAATCAGCCCTTCCTATGAAACCCAGTTTCACTCTCCACTAACAATGAGCACCTACTGACCTCCTCAGCTGTCTCATCCTCCTCTTCCTCATCTGGCTGGTACTCTTCATCTGAGGAGTCATCTTCTTCAAGGTGAATATCCACAAACTGTGGAGGCTGCTTTAATAGAAACACACACAAAAGTGGGGTGGGGGTACAGAAAGATGGCTCAGCAGCTAAAGGCACAGCCCAGTGACCTGAGTTCAACTCTCAGGACCAGCTTAGCAGAAGGAGAAGCAATCCCCACAACTGCCTGCCCTCTAACCCCCACATGCCATGGCAGCAGCTCCCTCCACTCACCACGCAAATGAATATGTAAATGTAAACTAACAAAGAGAAGGAAAGGGAATGGGCTGGGAAACTAGAAAGCTCAGGGCAGAATGCATGCTCACCAGGCATAAGTCTCTGGCTTCTAGCAGCAGCAGCAATGGGGGGGGGGGGGTGTGAAGAGGGGGAGGGAGGGGAAGCACAGATCACACACATTTGGAAAATAAAGTGAAGATATTAAGGAAAAAAAGAACTGTATGAGTCTAATGTACACAGGCAGGGTTTGTACAATTCCACAAGGTCCAAGGTTAAGTGTAAGAGAATGGAAAAACCAAACCTATAATAAAAAGGACAAGTAGGGGTACAGAGGAAATGGTTAGGCTTCTAAACTGATGAAGTATTTTGGAAAAAGAGTAACAATGACTGCTTCTAAGTTTACCTTAATTTCATTGGCTTTCTTAATTGGTGAAATATTCCAAGTCGGAATTACCTATCAAAAAGAATGCAAGTAATAACATGAAGCTGCTTCTCCTTTTACTAATAATCAGAAAGAGCCATCTACTTAAATCAGAAAGCCATCTACTTAGTAAGTAGGTAGAGTGGGCTATAAGTGTTGACTGTCACTAAGCACAGTATTCTAAAATATCTGTAGGATTTATAATCTTAGCACTTGCAGGGCAGAGAGGAAGAATGTCAAAAGCTTACAAGAGTCTGGGCAACTCAGTAAGATCCCATCAGCCTGGGTCATAACAAGTGACCTGCCTCAAGCAACCCACCACCACCACACCACCAAAGCTTCACAACTAGCAAGAAAGGAGCACTAACCAAGGATGAAACCTGGATGCCCTTGATTCATGCCAGGGTACCACAGGAAAAACTGGGTGGGGTGGCTCACACTTGTAATCCTATGTATATTAGGCAAGCTCACACTGAGCTAAGAGTCCCAGCCTACACATAATTCTATCAAGAGGCAAACCCAGACCAAAATTGTTCATGTCTTTCTTCTCTATGAATAACCTAGGATGAGATTCTACTTCCCAAGATAAAGAGAACCTTAGAACACATACCACTCCTTTCTCCACAACTTCCTTCAGTTTAGACCGAGTCATCTTAGGCTCCTAAGAAGGGAGATACAAGAACAAAGTAGTCAACAAAAATCATGATGTCATTTTTCAAGTCTGAGATGTGTCAAGTTGTTTACAAACACCTACATGCCCTCCCACACTTGGAACATTTCCATAATGTGGAAAGACTGACAAGAAGCTACTCACAAACAGTGGCATGTCTTCTGTCTCACTGATGGCTGCCTTCATCATGGCCACAACATGTTCATTTGTGATTACTTCCTGGAGGAGAGAGAGGAAATCCCACCTTAGGCCAAGGGATTTGTCATCTGGACTATATTCAACTGTATGTAACTCTGCGGCTAGACTTTTGTGGAGGATAAATAGCAGCTAGATTCTCAAGCAGCTTCAACCTGGGATCAAGTGAGGCAACTAAAAATAAAGAAGACAGACGCAATCCTTGAAACAATGTAGGAGCAAATGGCTCCAGCCAGGAATATGCAGATCCAGGTAAGAGGTGGAAGAGAATTAGGTATCAAAGGAATCCCTACCCCCCCCACCCCCCAATCTTGCTGCTAAGGATAGAAGCCTGGCCATTCTAAGCAAATAGCTGCTAGCTCTCAGAGGAATTCTTTCCATATGTACAAAGCATTACCAACTACTGTAGCTGACATGGTCTATTATTGATCTAATCGGTGGAAGGACATATAGGTAGCTCATTTTCTCAACACACGTGTGCTGAGTGCAGAGAGAAAGCTGTCTCAAGAAGTAAAACATTCTGTCACACATAAACAACAAAATTGCTAATCATACAGCAGGAGTCCAGGCTTATGTACTTGTTCTCTATGGAAGTTTCCGTGCAGATTGAGGAACTGCCCACGGCGACTCACATGCAGGATGTTTCGGACATTGACTGCTGTCAGATTGTGCTGCTTGGCGCCATCCTCTAAGGTGCGGTCCAGCATGTCATCCAGCTTCGGGTCATACGCCATGGTCCCTTGCTCCTGACCCTTCCCCTCTCGCCTCCTCTTGGTACCCTTTTTAGTCTTTTTCCTTTTATCGCTTTCTTCACCCTCTTGCTCTTCTGCAAATAAACCAAGAAGATCACCAGAATCTCCTAAAATGCTTCTCTAGGAACGTAGGTCCAAACCAGTAATGAAAGAAAACCAACCGGCCAACCGGCCTGCTGTCTGACTTTGAAACCAAACACCAGGATGTGGCAGGGATGGTTTATCATGAAGTTGGTAAGGGTACCAGTCATAACAGCTAACACTCCGCTAGGTGTTGGTAGTGAGTACCTTCAGTCCAGAACTAGGGAGCAGATGCCAGCTTGGTCTACACAGTGATTTCTAGAAAAGCCAGTCAGATAAATAGTGAGACTTTGTCTGGAAAAAAAATAAAATAGCTAACACAAGCCAGGCAGTACTGGCACAGACCTTTAATCCTAGCTGATCTCTAGGCAGAGGCACAAGTAGGCAGATCTCTGAGTTTGAGGCCAGCCTGGTCTATAGAGAGAGTTCCAAGACAGCCAGGGCTACACAGAAAAACCCTGTCTCAAAATAACAAAAAAAAAACAACTGACACTCATGAAACATATACTGGCACCCTATTTGATAGAGACTATTAATTTTCCCATTGTTCAGATTAGAAATCTGAAACAGAGAGGAAGCATCCCTACCAAGTCTAGTGGCAAATCTACAGCACCTTGGGACAAGAAGGCAAGAGGATTACACATTCCAGGCCACTAGAGGATAGAGAGAATAACATGAGCTACATAAAGAACCTCTGCTTGGGCTGGACAGATGGCTCAGTGATTAAGAGCACTGGCTGCTCTTCCAGAGGTCCTGAGTTCAATTCCCAGCACCCACATGGTGGCTTACAACCATCTATCCTGGAATGTGATGCCCTCTTCTGGCATGTAGGTGTACATACAGATAAAACACTCATATAAAAAATAAATAAATCTTTTAAAAAAAAAAAAAAAATTAAGAAAAACTCTGCTTTTCTGAGCATGCTGACCATGCACCTTTAATCCCAGAAAGAGGCAGGCAGATCCCTTATTTCACAGCCAACCTGGTCTACATGTCAGGTTTCAATCTAGCCAGGGTTACCCAGTAAGAATGTATCTCAAAAAACAAAAAACAAAAGAAAAAAAGGGTGCTAGAGAAACAGCTCAGTGTCTTAACCACTGACTTCTCTTCAATTCAAAGCACCCATACAGTAGCTCACAACCGTCTGTAACTCCAGATCCAGGGGCTCTGATAACCTCTTCTGGTATCTGCAGGCACATGGTGTACAAATAATCATGCAGGAAAAAGTTTATCACATATAGCTTAAAAAAGAATATGCGCCTAAACCTGCAAAGACTTGATGAACCAGGGAGGGGAGAATACCGAGGGAGGAGTCCCTACCCTCTCAGAGGAGAAGGGGATGGGGGATGGGGGATGGGGGATGGGCTCTGTGAGGGGGAGACCGGGATTGGGGGGGAGGGGGGGTGCACCGGACTGGGATGTAAAACAAACAAACAAATGAAATCTACAGGAGAATATATTAAATGAGACTTAGGAAAATATTTATAAAAAATAAAAGATAAGAGGGGCTTGAGACCAAGCCTGACTGCCAAGCCCTAGAACCCACAAGGTGAAAGGAGAGAACCAATTTCTCCAAGTTGTCCTCAGACATCCATAGGTGCACCATGGCACCCCTCCCTAAACAATGCACGTTCCATCCATCCATCCACCCATCCATCTATACATACATTATATTTCATTCAATCTGCATAAAGCCCCCAGTGGGAAGATAGATGTATTTTACTTAAGAAAACACTGGAGATTCCATCGCCATGGTAACATAGTTAATTTATGAAATTGGTACATAAACCTAGGATTTGTGACATATCTGATTTGTATGGAGTAACAATTTCACTGCAGAGTCTAGAATTAGAATGTTTGGCTTTGGTATGTGTTGGATATCTGGATATGGTATCAATTCCTATACAGCACTTCCAACATATATAACCTTCAACAAAAAAGAAAAAAGAAAAGAAAGAAAGAAAGAAAAAAAGAAAGAAAGAAAGACAATGAGTAAGATGGTACACACCAATAATGCCAGTGCTTGATGAATAGAGGCAGGAGAATCAGGAGTTCAAGGCCAGCCTGAGCTATATGAGACCTAGTCTTAAAAAAAAAAAAAAAAAAAAAAAAAAAAAAAAAATTCAAACAAGAGACCCATTTCTGGAAACTTCTATCTATAATCTCCCATCACCTTAAAGGCTGAGAAAAGAGAACTGCTTCAAGCTGAGATACAGGCCAGCAGAGGTGAAATCCTATCTCAAAAACAAATATAAAAATAAAAGGGCTGGAGAGCTAGCTCAGTGGTTAAGAGAATGTACTGTTCTTCCAGGACTAAGGTTTGATTCTCAGCACCCACGTCAGGTGGCTCACAACTGCCGGTAACTAAAGTGACAGCTTTGGTCTCCAAAGGGATCCACACTCACGTACACATATCCACACAAACACACATGCAGACACATAACTAAGAATAAAAATAAATCTTTTTTAAAAAGCACATGCACAAAAACCAGACTATAGAGAAGTAATAATGTTTTTTTTATTTTGTTTCTGACACAGGATCCTTAATATTTAGCCCAGGCTGGCCTTCAACTTCTGATCTTCCAAAGTACTAGATTTTAAGAAAATGACACTATACCAGATTCTAATTCTAGACTCTGCAGTGAAATTGTTACTTCATACAGATCAGATAAAGTCAGAAATCCTAGGCTTGGGTCTCAATTTCACATATTAGCAAAGTTACCATGGTAATGGAGTCTCCAATACTTTCTTTTGTAAAATATGGCTTTCCTCAGGAGGCAGAGGAAAGAGGATCTCTGTGAGTTCTAGGACAGCCAGGACCATACAGTGAAATCTTATCTCAAAATAACAAAACAAAACTAATATTGTCTGTCAATAAAGATTCTTTCTCTTTAAAAAAATTATATATATAAATAAATAAATAAATCTTAAAAGAAACCCCATAAGAAAGTTTACTTAATGGGTAAAGTGCTTACCACACACACATGAGACTCTGAGTTCGATTCCCAGCACCCACATAAAAATTAGGCACAATGGTGCTTTCCCTGGGTCCAATATACAGCATGATATAAACCTGTAATCCTCACTGTTTAGGAGGCAAAAGCAAGACAGTCAGACACCAAATCCCAGATTCAAGAAACTCTATAAGGCTGAGTGGCAGTGACACATGCCTTTAATTCTCAGAAGAGCAGGACTGAGCTAGGATATGTCACAGATGGTAGTTTGCCTAGCATGTACAAAGCACTTGCTTATTTCCCCAGAAGCACAGACAGCGAGAAGTGGTAACACGCATCCTCAACACGCATGGTAGAATCAAGAGAATCATAAATATCCTAGGCTGACACACTTGCTAGCCTGATGAGAGCAGGTCTTTAGTAAAGGGGCAGAGGCAAGGGAGGGGCGGGAGCAGTGAGTAGAGGCACTTTCTACCAAGCCTGACGACCTGAGTTCAATCTCTGTAACCTACAAACTGTCCTCTGACTTCCAGACATGGCACAGCTCTTCCAGCAGGGTTCTCCTGCAGGCTGTCCTCTGATCTCCACATGGACACTACGGCACAAGCATCTCACACATACACAAGATAAATGAATAAAAATGCAATAAAATATTTTTTAAATGAAAGAGAAAAAGGAAAAGGGAAGGGAAAAGAGATAACCGAACAGCCCGATTATCCACTACAGAAACTAAATTTAGGGTCAATGAGATGTTTCAATAGAGTGAAGGTGTTGGCCACCAAGCCTAGGAAACTAAATGATCCCCAGGATCCACATGATGGAAGGAGAGAACCCACCTCTCCCTCTACAGAAGTGAGTGTGCTCACATAATAAATAAAATGTTTAAAGAAGCAGAAGTTGTAGCATTAAAGTCTTGCTCCAAAGAAAATTCCAGGATCAGAAGACTCACTGGTACATTCTATGAAAGAAATAATTTGTGGTAGAAATAATACAATTTCACTAGAAAAGTGGTTTTTTTATAAAAAAAATTTTTTTTTGGTCTTTTACATTTACTTATTTATGAAAGGGGTGCCACAACCCACACAGCAGTGTCAGAAGACAATCTGTAGAAATCCATTCTCTCCTGCCACCAGTGGGATGCAGGGATCATCAGGCTCGGCAGCAAGCAATGTACTGAGTCATCTCAGGAGCTTTAATTTTTCACACACACACACACACACACACACACACACCTACACACACACACAAACACACACACACACACACACACACCCACACACACACCTACACACACCTACATAAAAAATAGTTTAAAAAAGCCAGACTGTGTGTACAGGTGGCTTACCCCTGTAATATAGAACTTAGAAGGATGAAACAGAAGGATTACTGAGAGTTCGATCCTCTTGCCTAGGTGTACAGTGAGATCTAGACTTCCTGGTCTACAAAACATAAACTGTCTCACTGAGACAACACTGAGAAGTACTTGTGAAAGGTTAGGCACAAACAACATAGAGGAACTAGAAATAAGTCCCTAAAGAAAGATACAAGCAGGCCAAGTAACTGTCATAAGAATCTCTCACCAAGTCTAGTGAAAGATTTCACTAAGATTGTACTCCAACAATGAAGCCTCCACATGCAAGCCAACAACAAACAAGAAGTGAATGCAACCTTGCCTCTTACATAAAGTAGCTCAGAACAGCTGGACCCCCTGACAGCCTGTCACAGTCTCGGCTACAGCTACTAGGAACACCCAGACACAAGGATGGCTGGACCCCAGGAAGTGGAACACAGCTAGGAAAACACAGATCCATCTCTGAAAATTTACCCCTTAAATGTTCAGCACTGAGAGACAAATAAAACCATTTAAATGTCTATATCATGGAGTAGTCTGGTACCAATCCTATTTCTCAATAAAAATCAGGCAGAGATGCAGAGAAAACTTACTTGTAAAAAAGGCAATGTTGCTGGGCTAAGGAGTGGAGGCGGGGACTAACTGAATGTCCAGACTCTCACTGAACATGTGACATCATATGTCATTCCCATTTATACCTGAAAAGGAGAAACTGTTCCTGGAAAGAAATGCTCAAAAATACTGCATGGTGCAGCGGGAGAGACGCTCTGCAGCTCAGAGCACTTGCTGCTCATACAGAGGATGGGGTTCAACTCCCACATGGTAGCTGATAGGCACCAGCATGCATGCAGTGCACATATATACATGCAGACAAAACCCTCATCGCACAAAAGGTAAAATAAATCTAAAAAGATATTTTTAAATTATTTGGACTGAATGAAGCAGTAACTATCCACCTTGATATTTTAATAAATATTAATCCACTAATTGAAAAAAAAGTGCTACTCTTAAGGAGAAAAAAATAAATCAACTGAATGAAACATTTATACCTATATGAACATGGAAAACTACAGGCTGGGGATACAGACTCAGAAGGGAACAGCATGCTTAGATGTACAAAGAGTTTGAATTTTAGAACAAATAAATAACTGAGTTTTTAAAAAAAAACTTTTTCTGAGACAATGTATCCCAGGTTTTCTTTAAACTTGCTATGAATAGAAGAAGGAGACAGAGCAGAAGAATCTGGAGTCTCTATCTCCTGAGTGCTGGGATTACTACACGTCCATCCTACAACGTCTGCTGTGTTCAGTACTAGAGATGAAACCCAGGCTTGTGCACACTAGGCAGGACCTCAACCAACTGAACTATATCCCAGCCCCAAAACTATATAACTTATAGTAGACAAAAAAGACAAAAAACAACAAGATAACTTTTGTGATTGTAGATGAAGTGACATATTACTAAAAGCACAGAGCAAAAATAAAATAGGTCTGCATACCGTAATCAAGGCTCTCAAAGGTACAAGCTGTATTGCAAGAGTTCATGGCCAACGTGATTTACATAGCTCAGAGCCAGCCAAGGGGGCTAAAGGAAAACAATCTGAAATAGCTCTCCATGAGTTAAAGGTAAAGAGCCAGGAAAAATAATATTGGTAGTATTCAAATATAATTTCTATTAAAAAATATAAAAACGTGAGCCCATGTTCTATATGTAAATATTTAGCCAAATGTGGCAGCATACATGTGTAATCTCAGCACTCAGGCAGAGCACCTGGAGTTCAAGATCAGCTTGCCATATAAACCAAGGCTGTCTCAAAGACAAAAAGGATTGTCCTCCGGCTCATTACTAATTCACAGACTCACTCACTTAGCCTTCTCTCAGTCCTGGTTATAGACACTACAGAGAGGTTCCTCCAGACCTTACTAAACAACCCTTCTTCCTTTCCTTTGCCAGCGTCTCAATACACAGCACAGGCTAACTGAACATCATGGCAATTCTCCTGCTTTAGCCTCCTAAATGTTGCCACTACAGGTGTGTGCCTTTTTAATGAAAAATTCCATTTATGAAGAAGAAATCACAAGGACAAAAACTACCATTAGAACCAATAACCAACTGTCTCAGATAAGATCCACAAGTATGGACTGAAATGATGAGTAAACTAAGACTGAGAAGCATGTGTGCAGTCCATGTCAAACTGTCCCCTAAGTTATGCCGTTATGGAAACCCTCAGCAGCAACAATCTACACTGATATCGAGTTCACTCTGAAGGCACTGGGAAAAATCCACAGGAGCAAGATCCTACAAAGCGATCCAGTTTGAGCCCTCCCCACAAGGGAATCTGGTGAGAGAGTTTACACGTGATCCCAGCACTCAGAAGAGACTCAAGTAGGAGAATCTCAGAAACTTCAAGGTCACAGGCTATATAGTGACTTCCAGGCCAGACAGGGACACAGAGTAAGATCCTACTCAAAACAAACAAAAAGGTCAGTGAGATGGCTCAGCACTTGCCACCAAGCAAGATTTCAATCTCTAGGCCCCAAAGGACAGGGCTGATTTCTGCAAGCTGGCCTCTGACCTCCACACCATTGTCATGGAGCACATTCACATGCATGAGTTGGTACAGCACACACACAAGAAACAGATTCAACAATAAAGATTAAAAAGTGGTTGGCAGGGCGATGGTGGTGCACACCTTTGATCCTAGCACTCGGGAGGCAGAAACAGGCGGATCTCTGTGAGTTCAAGGCCAGCATGGTCTACAGAGTGACCATGAATAAAGTAGCCTGGTATGTCTACCACAAATCACACAGGCTGTATGAATAAAAAAGATTCAGGCACATTAAAAAGTTATTTCTTCAAGGCCAGCCTGGTCTATAGAGTGAGTTCCAAGACAGCCAGGGCTACACAGAGAGACCCTGTCTCAAAAAACCAAAAGAAAAAAAAAAAATCCTCAAACTGCCTTCGTGTCATCTATACTCCATGCTGTAAGCAATCTTTTGCCTAGGCGCAAAGTTATTTTTTAATAAGTGGTATTAAGATAGAAAGCCATATCCATCCAACCTGACCCCTGAAATCAATTTGTTTCTTTCTTTTGGTTGTTTATAACACACCTTAATCCTGGGACTGGGGGGTCAGAGACAAGTAGATTTCTGTAAATTTGAGGCTAGCCTACTCCACACAGTAAGTTCCAGGGTAGCCAGGGCTTCATAATAGAGAGAGAGAAACCCTGTCTCAAAAATAAATAAATAAATAAATAAATGAGGGCTAGAGAGATGGCTCAGTGGTTAAGAGCACTGGCTGCTCTTCCAAAGGTCCTGAGTTCAATTCCTAGCAACCACATGGTGGCTCACAACCATCTGTAATGGGATCTGATGCCCTCTTCTGGTGTATCTGAAGATCATATACTTAAATAGGCATCTTTAAAATAAATAAACAAATAAACCCCACTGAAAGGGAAACTAAGGCAGAAGTATACCAAATCTAAGGGCAACTTGGCTCCCCAAGTGAAACCATACTTCAAAAACAAACAAACAAACAAACTCTTCAGCTTAACAATAAACAACACAACAGTGAACGAGCATTTCTCCAAAGGAAGTAATTGTGGAAATGCATTCTATGTCATTGCTTACTTAGAAACATAAGCTAACGCTCCAATGCAACAGCACTGCACAGCTGTGAGGATGGGTAAAGTTCCCAAGTGTGAGAAGCAAGGGACGGACAGCTACAATTCAGCAGCACAGCAGCACAGCATCGGGCCAGTCATGGTGAGAGATCAGCAGCACGGGCCAGTCACAGTGAGAGTGCTCCACACTTACAGCCGCTCATTTATTTACTTACTTACTTTCTGAGGCATTGTCTGTCTCAGGCCCGTCTCTACCTCATGCCTGGTCCTCCTTCCCCCAACACTCAGGGGTTGGGAATCCAGGCTCGCAGAACCATGTCTGGCTAGTTTGACCATTTCTTACCATGTTCAGCATCCACTCACCATGACTTGCAAACACTCCTACTTACTAACCAAGTAAGAATGAAATGCTGCTAAGATGCCTGGGGGTGGGGGTGGGGGTGGGGGTGGTTGGGGTGGGATTAAATTGCTTTAAAGAAAGCACGCAAAAGTTCTGTGTTTCCAAAAAAAAAAGCCGGGCAGTGGTGGCACACGCCTTTAATCCCAGCACTGGGGAGGCAGAGGCAGGAGGATTTCTGAGTTCAAGGCCAGCCTGGTCTACAGAGTGAGTTCCAGGACAGCCAGGGCTACACAGAGAAACCCTGTTTCAAAAAACCAAAAAAAAAAAAAAAATTCTGTGTTTAATTCCCAAAAAAGAGTCAAACATCAAAACATTAAACAGCAATAAAAATGAAGTCTACAATTTTAGACCGTATGAATGAATCTCACACATATAACACTGAGTGGAAAATCACCAAAAAGGAACACATCTGATCCCATTAATTTTATGAAGACAAACAGGTTGAGTGAACACATGCTACCAGAAGTCAGGATTTATTACTACCAAGGTTAATTAGTAACAGAAAGAGAAGACAAGGTTGACTCTAGGTAGTGAACTCCAGATGCTGCCATTATCTTGACAGAAAATCCCACCCATCAGATATATCATTTTATACATTATATATATTACAGTCACTGTACATGGACTCTACACTTCAACAGTCTCTTGCTTTGGTGCCAATAAAATTGTTTTTGTTTTAATTAAAAAGAAAAAGAAAGCCTACCAGTTGGAATAAAGAGTCCACCATCCTCCATCTCTTCCTCAGCTTGGCGAACCAGAGGTCTGAGTGGCTTTTCTTGAGGAAAGGCAGAATCCTCTGGCTGGAATGACTTCCTAGGCTGGGTGCCTGGTTTTGCAGATTGACAGTCTGATGACAGCAAAGGTAACCCATCTTCAGAATGCATCTGAAGTTCTCCTAGAAGAATGGAAAACACTGCTCCACACTCTGCCCATAATTAATCATATGCTACTGCAAGAGTAGCACCTTTTCCTGAGAGCTTTGTGTCAGACACCTTCTTGAAGCACACTCTACACACAGGCTTTCCCTTCTCTTCAAGATGGACTCCCAAAACAAATAATGAAATGACAACCCAGATCCAAATTATTCATCACTAGTTCACAGAATGAATCATACAAAACTGCTATGACACTTTCTATTCAAATATGCTTTGAACTCTGTGTTTTCCTAAGAAAATTAGGCCATAGCTTGAAGATTTAGTTCAATGGCAGAGTGTCAGCCTAGTACATATGACAACTCTGAGTTCAGCTCACAGCACCAAAAAATCAGAATATAGGTAGAGGGTATGAGCAGACAAAGGGTTAGTTATAATTAACTATTAACACTACATTTCACCAACTATAAACGATATAAAATGTCCAAAGTAGGGGCTAGAAAGGTAATTCAGAGGTTAAGAACACCAGCTGTCAGCCGGGCAGTGATGGCACATGCCTTTAATTTTAGCACTTGGGAGGCAGAGGCAGGTGGATTTCTGAGTTCGAGGCCAGCCTGGTCTACAGAGTGAGTTCCAGGACAGCCAGGGCTATACAGAGAGACCCTGTCTTGAAAAAAACAAAAACAAAAGCAAAAACAAAACAAAAACAAGAACACCAGCTGTTATTGTAAAGTTCCCAAGTTCAATTCCCAGCACCCATATTGTAGCTCATAATCACCTTAACTCCAATTCCAGGAGATCTAACATCCTCTTCTGACTTCTACAGGCATAAGGCATGCATCTGATGTACAGACACTGTGGTGGTTTGAAGGAGATTGAACCCACAGGCTCCTATGTTTGCATGCTAAGTTCCTAAATGGAGAACTGTTTGAGAAAGTTTCGAAGGGTTAGGCCTTGTGGGAGTGGGTGTAGAATTTTTGGTGGCAGAGTATCACTGGGGTGAGCTCTGAGGTTTCATAAAAGCCCATGCCAGGCCCAGTGGCTCTGTGCCTGTTGCCTGTGGATACAGCCACCAAACCAGGCTGCCACAGACCCCACCATAATGAACTAACCCTCTGAAAATGAGAGAAAGTCCTCCAACTAAATATTTTCTTTTATAAGAGCTGCCTTGGCCATAGTGTCTTTTCATAGCAATAGAAATCGTAATAAAGACATAATTTTTTTTTAATTTTTAAAAAGAAAAAAATAATTGAGACCTACTGGCAGACATCTGTAATCCTAGCACTGTAGAGACTGAGGCAGGATAGTGAGTCTAAGTCTTGGGCTACATAGCAAGGCTGAAATAAAAAAATCAAAAAAATAAAAGCAAAACAAACATTCCTGACTCTGTAATTTAATTTTACAGAGTAAATGAATAAATACACAAGGAATCATTACATATTTACTATCAAAAGGAAAGGCAAAAAATCAAGTTGTCAGGGCAGGTATTCTGTGGCATGACTGTGATCCTATCACTTTTGAGGCCAAATTCAGTGGAACACTGGAAATTGGAGGCCAGTCTGATCTTCATATGGAGTTTGGAGAAAGAAAACAGAAATAATCGAGTTGTCATAGAAAGACTGTAAGCAGGCTGGGTGGCCCATGCCTTTAACCCCAGCACTGGGAAGGCAGAAGAAGGTGAATATCTGAGGTCCAGGACAGTCTGGACTACAAAGATAGAGAGTGGGAGCAGGCAGGGGCACAGGGCAGACTGAGAACCTGCTCCATCAGGCTGGCCTTGGTCTCCACACCCTCACGTGCAGTCGCACACACATGCACACAAACACACAGAGTCTGGCATGCCTTTATCTCAACACTCAGGAGGGAAAGGCAGCTGTCAAGGCCAGCCTGGTTTACAAAGTGAGCTCCAGGCAGCAAAGCTATACAGTAAGACACCCCCCCCTTTTAATTTACTTTACATGCCCCTTCCCAGTCCCCCCTCCACTCCTATAGTGCCCCTCCCCATCTACCCTCCCCTTCTCCTCTGAAAGAGTGGAGCACCCCACCACCCTCATATCCCCCGACCCTGGCACATAAAGTCTTTGAAGGACTAGGCACTTCTTCTCACACTGAGGCCAGACAAGATAGCCAAGTTAGGAGAACAGATTCCACAGACAGGCAACAGCTTTAGGGATAGAACCCACTACAGGTGTTCAGAACCACATGAAGACCCAGGTGCACATCTGTTAGGTGCGAAGGGGCCTAGGTCCAGCCCTTAAAGATAATTGGATTTTTTAGACCGGTCAAGTACAGTTGTGACTAGAGGGAAAGTATACCACAGGAGCTCAATCTGTAACAGACGGCACTAGAGGGAAAGTATACCACAGGAGCTCAATCTGTAACAGACAGCGAACAATCAGGTGAGATGACTCACTACCTTCAGACCACACCCCCCAAAAAGTAAAAGTTAAATATACACATAAAAAGAAAACAATGTTTGAAAAGAAAGAAAAAATACATCAATTCTTGCCTATACACATATATCAAGAAGTCACTCTATACGGATCAGAGGAAGACTTGAAGCCAGGAGGCAGAGCAGGGCTGAAGAGGGCAGGGGCAGTGTCTGACACCCCTAACTTCTGTATTCATTTGTTTGCAGTTTCCTTTGGGAGAGTGGTTTTTGTCTGTTTAGTTTGACGTTTTGGTTGTGAGCCTAACCTTTACATCTGAGCTGTCTCTCCAGCCCTTGTTTTTATTTTGAGACAAGGTTTCCCCACATAGCTGAAGCTGGCCAGGAGCTGGCAGTCTCCTGCCTCAACTTCCCAAAGGCCAACATTACAGATAAACATGCCCACCACACCTGGCTACTTTCTGTATTTCTGAAATTTTTATCTGTTTGCATAGTCTTCAATTAAACTTTCTTATTTCAAAAGTGGTCCAAGTGGCACTGGAGATGTAGCTTAGTTGATGGAGTTCTTAACTAGCATGCATAAGGTCCTGGAGTGGACACCAGCAACCACATGAACTGGGAGTGGGGCTCATGCCTATAAGCCCAGCACTAGGGAGGAAAAGGTAGGAGCATCTCAAGTTCAAAGCCAGCCTAGGCTACACATACAAAGTCCAAGGTCAGCCTGGGCTCATAAGACACTGCCTCAAAAAAGGAAACCAAACTATTTGTCACTTTTCTCAATTGAAGCATACTCCCTAGGACCATCGAGACGGCTCTGGAGGGCATCCTGTGGCCTACCCTAAAAATCAAGTTAGGGCCCCAGCACTCACAGGGCAGCTCACAAGTGTCCTTAACTCGGGTACCGTGGGATCTAACACCCCGTTCTGGCCTCTATGGGCAGTGCACGAATGTAGCGTATACACACACATGCAGGCAAAACACACTCATACATTAAAAAAACCAAAATGACCCCAGCATACTCAGAAATAGTGATACACACATGTAATTCCAGGACTCGGTGCTGAGAAAGGGCGGGTGACAGTTTCTAAGTGGCTACAGTATTAGCCCCTATCTCAAAGGAGAGAGAAAACACAAATACATCCTTCACCTTTTTGAACTATTATCATATTGGTATCTTCAGTGTCAAGTGGTACACAATGCTCCTAAATGAGAGACTACCCCACCAGAAAAGAAAAAAGCCTGTATTTTAAATAACAGCTTAATCCTTAACACTTCCCATCCTGCCTCCCTTTTAGAGGCCAGGATTACCTACAGGGGCAAAAAGCTACAGGCTTTGCTTAACATGGACTGTAGTAAAACTGTAGTAAATTTATCAGGGACTAGCAAAATGGCTCAGCAGGTCCACGTGGATTGCAACCAAGCCAAACAACCTAAGTCTGATCCCCAGAATCCATACAGTAAAAGGAGAGAAGTGCTGTCAGTTGTGTCCAGCTTGGGCTACACAGGGAGTTCAAGACCAGTTCAGGCAGTCAACAACTAACAGTAATTCTTCTGTCTTAGCCTCCCATGTATTGAAATCACAGGTATGTGCTAGCACATTTGTACTGTTTTCTTTTTTTGTTTGTGTTGGCTTTTCTGTTTTTTGAGACAGGGTCTCTCTACATAGCCCTGGCTGTCCTGGAATGCACTATGTAGTCTAGATTGGCTTTGAACTCACACCTCCCAAGTGCCAGGATTAAAGGAGTGTGCCACCATGCCCCTGCTCTCTCTATTTTTTCCCCAAAAGCAGGTCTCACGTAACCCAGGCTGACCTCAAAATCACTATGTAGCTAAAGACACCCTTGAATCCCATCCCCCAAGTGGCAGGACTACAGGCACCACATGCAGACACCTTGCCTTTTGCTGAGGCAGAGTCTTGCAATGTAATCCTGACTGGCCTCTAACTGTCAGCAACCCTCCTACTTCACCCTCCTGAGTGCCTGGATTCCAGGCATATACACCACGTCCAGCTTACAGTCCCTTTTTTTTGTTTGTTTTGTTTTTTTGAGACAGGGTTTCTTTGTGTAACCCTGGCTGGCCTCGAACTCAGAGATCCGCCTGTCTCTGCCTCCCGAGTGCTGGGATTAAAGGCATGCGCCACCACTGCCCGGCCAGCTTACAGTCTTTTAAACACACATGCCAGAACCTTTACATCCATGTGAACACTGCTCTTCCAAGTACCAAGGTCAGGCTGACAGCAGAGCTTCCTCCTCCACTGGGACTTGTGGCACCCAAAAACATCTGGAACTACTCTAAATTATCCTACAAATTTAATTTAGTTGTATAAGGCAGGGTCTCGTGCTGAGCTGGCCTCAAACCCAACACACAGTCAAGGATGCACTACAACTCCTGACGCCCACCCCGCCTCCTAAGTCAGACATTCCAGGTGTTCTCCACCATACCCAGTCTACGCCGAGTGGAGGTTGAACCCAAGACTTCATCAACACTAGGCATGCACTCCACTCAACTACATCAGATGTAGAGGTGCTGGAACTGCCCTACAGCTGCACTTATAGGTGCTTGTATGCAACTCAAAATAAGTGTTGGGAATTGAACTTCAGTCCTCTGTAAGCAGTATGTACTCATAACCATTGAGCTATCTCTCCAGTACCTGATTGTTCTTCAAATTGATTTATATACACTAATTTCCCTCCTTCCCTCTGTCTCTTTCTTCCTCTGCGTCACAAAACCCTTGTCGTACATTATACAAAGTTCCTTTGCAATTTTCTTCATCTCACTAACTTAACTCCAGGAAACCTCTGAAGACCTCCAGTCTTCCCTTTCTTTAGCAATATCCTAGTCAGGAGGCTGGAGAGATGCTTAGCACTGGCTGCTTTTCCAGAGAACCCAGGTTGGAGTCCCAGCACCCATATGGAAGCTCACAACTTATCTGAAAGTCCAGTTCCAGGGACATGCTCTGGACATGCTCTTCTGTTTCCATGGGTACCAAGCACACATGTGGTGCTGACATACATACAGACAAAACACCCATACACATAAAATAAATATTTATTTATTTAACTAAAGAGCACATGGCTCAGCAGTTAAGAGCACACTTCTGTTCTTCCACAGGACCCAAGTTCAGTTCACATAGTGGTCCAGGTTTAGGGGATCTGATTCCCTCTTCTGATCTCTGTTAGCACCAGGCATGAACATGGGTACACAAACACACAAAACACTCCTACACAGAAAATAAAATTCAACTTTTTAAAAGGTAACTAAAACTTAAATAAAAACAAACCAAAAACATGAGCTACTGAAAGAGGAGGAACAATGCAGAGCAGGGGCTGTACCTAGGTCAGAGCTTGGCCAGAGCACACACAGCCCTAAGCCAGATCCTCAGCACTGCAATAAACAGACCACTGGAGACTAAGCCCAGGCTTGGTGCTTACTACAAAAACATTCTATTGCCTTTCCCGTCTCTGTCTGGCTATGTTTGACCTCTGTCTCCTCTCCCTTTACCAATATTCCCTTTCTCCTCAAGTCTGTTTAGGTCTGTTTGGGCACCGGAGATGTAGGTGGAATTAAGAGTATTTGTTCACCACACATGAGGAAAGCTCTGAATTCAACCTCCAGAACCACTTAACAGTGATAGGCGAGAGACTTGGGAAGTGACTGACAGCAATTACTGCTCTTCCAATGGACTTCAGTTTTGATCCCAGCACCCAGATGGGCGAGCTCACAACCACCTGCAACTCCAGTTTCTCCAGGAGGCCTGAGGTGGGACATTCCCTGGAACCCAGGAGTCCTGGGACTGCCTTGACAACATTGAGAAAGGACAAAGACAAAGACCACTTAGAGTCTACAAGCACAGTTTAACAATGTAACCATAGTAAAATGCTTATACTTTCATAAATTATGTAACTTTTCTGTATTTCTTCAATCTTTCTACAATGAATATGATGCTATTTCCTAACTAGCAAAACAAAATGTTGAGCCAAGTGTGGTAACTCATACTTGCAATTTTTGTACTTGGGGGCTAAGGCAGGAGGCCAGTCTGGGCTAGAGTGATACCCAGGCACAAAAAAAGTTATTTGAAAACAGGGTTGGGCACAATAGCAGGCCACTTAAATCCCAGATCTCAGGAGGAAGAGGCTAGAGATCTGAGTTTGAGTTCAACTTGGTCCACATAGGAAGTTCTTGGCCAGTATGAGCTCTCTAGTGAAACTTTATCTCAGAAAAAGAGGAGAGATCAAGCTCCAGCAAAACAGAGAGAGACAGAAACTGATAACATTCCCACATGGCACCTCCTCTTCTGGCTTCTGCACAGTAGGTGGAGGGAGTGGAGGAATTGTGCCAGGCTCAGAGGTACAAGCCTATATACTTTAGCATATAAGAGGATCAAAAGTTCAAGACCATCCTTACATGAGACCTTGGTTTGGCTTTGAGATGGGGTCTCGCTGTGTGGCTGTTCTGCTTTTAAAGGGGAGGGTTGAGACAGCTCCTGTCACCAAGACTTACTTGAGTTAGATACCAGGAACCCACATAATGAAGAAGAGAGATCAATCCCCAAATGTCCTCTGATCCCCACATTAGCACCATAGTACACACTCACACACACCCCACTACACACACATGCAAAAACAGAACAAATAAAAACACGATTTAAGCCCAGCAGTCATGGCGCATGCCTTTAATCCCAGCACTCGGGAGGCAGAGGCAGGTGGATTTCTGAGTTCGAGGCCAGCCTGGTCTACAGAGTGAGTTCCAGGACAGCCAGGTCTACACAGAGAAACTCTGTCTCGAAAAACCAAAAGAGAGAGAGAGAGAGAGAGAGAGAGAGAGAAATAAAAATAGTATGCCCTAAATTCTTATTGAATATTTTGAATAGTTAGGATTATGAGTGATAACACACACCACTGAAGGTCAAATCCAGGGCCATGAAAATGTAAAGCATGAGTCCCTACAGCTGACCCACAACTCACACAGCCCAGCCCTTGGCTTCTGACAAAGAGCACTGCTCCATAATCTGGCTTCAAATTCACATATGGTAATCAAAAAAAATTATGTACACTTTAGAAAATATTAAAAAATTAAAAATAAATAAAAATCATCCTTCAGACATGGTGGCACAATATGTAATTACCGTAATTTTAGCACTCTGAAGGTAGAGAGGCAAGAGCCATTTGTTGAGGTAGGGGCAGGGCTACGAAGTGAATTCCAGACCAGCCTGAGCTACAATGGAAGGCCTTGTCTCCATAAACCAAAAGAAAATTTTAAAAAAGAGAAAAAAAACAACAGGAGGCTAAGGATATGGCTCAGAGCCCAGTATGTACAAGCCCTTCGATCCATGTGCAGCAGTGCAGCAAACCAACAAAGCAGGAGATAGTGCGCTCTCTCTCTTTACCTACTGAAAAAACTGTAACACCTAAGTATGAAAATTCAGTTCTACAACTGAAACCTAACCTGCCACTCAGAAGTCACCTTTCCCTACTTTTTCCAAGCTATTATGTCACCACCTATCCTGTCTATGTCTCTGTCTGTAAGTTGTTCCTAGCCCAGGTGTCCATGGCACCATTCTGTCAAACTGTAATCTTCAGTGCCCTTAGTCCAAAGCGTTCATCTCTGGAAAGCCTTTCTCGATGTCCCAAAGTCTTCCTTTAAACTACTGCCCTCATCCCACAAGGCCCACTTCATGAACACAAAACTAATAAAATGCACAGTTCATCTCTCCAGATATGCAGGATAACGCTTGAAAGTAGAAAGGGGAAGAAACGGCTAGAGAGAAGGCTCAATAATTAATAGCAATTGTTGCTCTTGCAGAGAACCCAGGTTTGGTTCCCAGCACCATACATGGTGGCTCACAACCATTTGTAACGACAGTGCCAGGGGTTCTGACACTCTGCTCTGGCTCTACAGTCACCAGGTACACACATAGTGCATATATATACATGCAAGTGCAATACCCACATACATACACTTGTTTAATGGGGAGGGGGTATGTCAAGGAGAATACAGAGAATTGGAGAGGAAAGGAAATTCTCAATCCAGTTGTAAGGTTCACAGTTCCAAGTCTAAACCATAGCAATTTCCACTTCTCTGTCAAGGCACCACAGAAAGCAAAGGAGCTGGGTGATAGTGTCCCATGCCTTCAGTCCCAGGACTCAGGAGGCACAGGCAGGCAGAACTCTGTGAGGCAGGCTGATCTCCATAGAGAGTACCAGCGCAACCAGGGCTACACGGAGAACCCCGTCTGGAAAAATATCAAAACAACACAACTAAGTATCACACAGGTTACCTGTCTGTGCCTTACCTGAAATGCTCGGGTCCAATAAGAACATGTATATTCATGAGATATATTAGAGAGGGAATCTAAGCTTAAACCTGCAATTTATTTACTTCTCTTACACAGCACTTGCGCACTCTGACAGTCCTATACAATATTTTTCTGATACCCTGCAGTTTGGTGTGGGATTTTAGACTTACAGCATCCTGCTAGTACTCCAAAAATAAAGTGGAGTTTCGATCCTTAGGTCAGAGATGATCAACTGAAACAGAAAAGAAAAAGCAACCCAGAAGTTTCACCCTTACCTCCTTCTGTCTTGGTTTCTTCAGCAGGCTCTCCTGAAGGAGGCTCCTCTGGGACAGGGTGATCCCCGAGGTCTTCTCTGGTAACCTGCCCAGGCATGAAGACAATTTTCTTCCCTTTCCTTGAGGCAGTAGCCTGGAGTCTCCCTTTATCCGTGTGTACAGGAAGGGAATGAGAAGACTCCAAAGAAGGAAGGGGCATTTCCTGAGAGACAGCTACATCAACAGCTTCCAAAACTGCTAAGTTCACATGCTGGGTGAGCATCTTAGAGCTTAAATCCCCGCTGAGCTGACTGTCTACATCCTGCATGGAGTGCACTTCAGGGCACACTGCACTGTCATGACTCTGACCCCAGGACAGTGACTCTGACCCACAGCCTGTGAGCTGGTCCGTGTCTGGCTTCACAGCTGCCTCTAGGTCTAAGTCATCAACCTCCTGGTCATTTTGCTGCTGCACAGACTCGGTCACTGCGGTTCTTCTCTTCTTACAGGGCAACATTTTACAAGTCCCACATCTGTTCCATCCTAAAAGCATAAAAAGCAAGTCCTTATCACTTCAGTGGTAGTTAACAGTAATGACATTCGCTCGATTATCATTTCATGCTACCCAAGTTCAATCATGAGTATGGTATTTCACACCAAATGCCTAGGACTTTTAGCAGAAGATAAGAAATTTATGACAGTAGCTCAGCTCAAATTCCACACTGAACAGTATGCCATCTTGACTAAGCCATATCTTAATCTCTTAAACTTGTTACCTCAGATTTCATATGATGGTGCAGGCCTCTTGCCAGCCTGGAACTGGCCACCTTCACTCACATTCACATACCCACACACAGACACGTAATCAAAAATAAAAAAGTAAATCTTATAGCACTGCATATCACTTTTCTAGTATCTTTGTCTTCATCCTCCAGAGCTATGAAGTCAGTGAGAAAAGGGAATCCTTTTCTCCAGTTTCTCCAGTACCCAGCATTATGTGGGTATTGTAGACACTCAGTCACTGTTCGTTGATGAGATGAAGGAATAAAAGTGGGCCTAAACAAAGCTTAGCTGCATTTGGACCAAGCGAGCGGCATTTCCATAGGTACTAGAGGATGAATTCCAATTTGCCGTGTATCTCAGGGTGATCATGTAGCTGTGATCCTGCCGCTTCCACCGATAGGTGTTTCAGTCTCGTTTAATGAGTTAGGAATCCAGAGTTTTATGCATGTAAAGCAAGCATTCTGCCATCTGATTTCATCTCCAGCCCCTAAGTTGCATCCTTCCATGCAGGAAACCCTTACTTTCATAAATGGATCCAAAACCAGAATAAGTCTCATTGGCAACCTTCATGCCTGAAACACCACTTGACAGTACCAGAGAAAACTTACTCAGAGTTTGATCTACAAAGCTAAACTTAAATCTCCGCAATTCATGTTCTCTAGGGCATTAAGGAGGCCCCTCGCCCTAAGAGCCCAGGTTCTTATCTTTGTAAAGCTCAATAACCAAGAGAAGATTCGTTGATCCTGTTGGGGAGGGTAGTAAATCAGTAAGGAGGGGAGTGGAGATAACCTAGGCGATTCCTTATTTCACAGATGACTTCATAAGGTTCACAGAGGAGATAGTAGACGGAAAGCGGGGAGAGGGGAGCAGGCAGAAGCTGTTTAGTCAGAACTGTGCGGGGATCGCTCCAAGCCCTTCAAACTACAGTAGCTCCAAGAGTCTGCTCCTTAAAGACCAGGAAAGGCTGACCAAGAATGAAAGAACGCCAACGAGCGAGCAGACCCCAGAGCCCTCCTGAACAAGCATTTCACAAGGAGTCCTAGCTCCGCTCTCCACCTCAGCTCTCAATACTAGCCCAAATCCGCACCGCCACGCACACCAGTGCTACCCGATTCCCCTCACGCACCGGGCACCCAGCCTCGGAGCAGACGCCCCTCATCCTGGGCAGCCTCCGCCCGAGAGTCCCAAGTCTAATGTGCCTCTTCCCGCCCCACCACACACCACCCAGTACCCTCAGAGGCCGGCCCGGTCCCGCGGAAACTCAGCTCCTGCACCAGCGGAAGTAACGCAACGGCACCGGCTGACGTGCGCGCCCCCGAGGCGCGGGACCTGCGCGTCAAGGAGCATGCGCCGAACGATAGGTGCCATCTTCTCTTGAGGCCTGGTGAAGAAACAGCCCGGATTCGTCAGTTCATGGAAAAAGTAACACAACACATGACAAATAGATGGCTGAGGAAGAGGCAGGCGGATCTCTGATTTCGAGGACAGGCTAGTCTACAGGACGAGCTCTAGGACATCCAGGGCCACACACACAGAAACACTGTCTCGAAAAGAAAAAGAATGGAAGAGAGAAAGGGACAGAGGGGGAAGGCAAGGAGAGAGAAAGACAGAGAGACAGAGAGAGAGAGACAGAGACAGAAACAGAGAGAGACAGAGAAAAACTTCCTACTCTTCTCTAGTTATCCACCCATCTCAAACCTGGGCCTGGGAATCCATAGTTGACAGCTAATCACCCTCTCCACAGAACATAGGAAGAAAAGGAGAATTCCTAAAATTCAGAGAGATGCTTTTTATACCTGAGATCAAAGGCAGACTTGAATTCAAGGCATAGCAGTTATTCATATCTGCATAATAGTCTTTATTTTGCAAAATGTTCTTATATTAGGTGATTTGGTCACCACAATTAATCCTGTGAACCAGTGAATATTTTTGTCACTTTTTCCAGTTTGCAGATTCTGATCCTGCAGGACAAATGAGCTCACAAAAATACTCAAATATCAAAAGGAGTCAGGTATCTGTTATTCCAGTTCTAGCTCCTAATGTGCCCAGTAAAGAGCCTGGGACATAATGTTCAAAAATTCATTCATGGTTTTTTTTTTGGATATTTTCTGGTGTTTTATACTCCAGAGTAATGGGTTTAAAGGAATGCACCATCACTGCCCCGCAGATTTTCGGTCTTTATTATTGTTTTTGATCTTTTTGAGATAGGTTCTT
This sequence comes from Rhynchomys soricoides, assembly GCA_019843965.1. Taxonomy (NCBI): domain Eukaryota; kingdom Metazoa; phylum Chordata; class Mammalia; order Rodentia; family Muridae; genus Rhynchomys; species Rhynchomys soricoides. The sequence goes on from JADRCH010000009.1 coordinate 2,138,834, forward strand.
GTTATATACCTCAGACTGGCCTGAAACTCATGATCATCCTGCCCAGGTTTGATCTTTAATCAGTTTCTCAATTTAAAATTCCATAAATGCCTTTACTGTTTCAGGAATGCACTAAAATAATGGCCATCAATACTGAAACAGTATAGAATTTTGTTTTTCTCAACTTCTCAGACCCTGAAGGTTCAGCTTCTATCTACATAAACCCAGACAACAAGAATTACAGCTTCAGAAGAGCTAAAGCGACTATCTTCCTGCCCTTCTGTATTTGGAGACATATCCAAGACTGTCCTTGACTCTCCTTCCTCACCCACTCTAGCGCTATAGTCACAGGAATGTGCGACTGAGCTAGCACAACACCTACACTTCTTATTGGGCTTTGAAATTCTAGCCACAAACGCCCACAGCCTACGAATGGGCGGAGCCTCATCCTCGGGAAAACTCGGCAGTAGGAGGGTTCTTCTCTCGAAGAGCTTCGGGAATCTTTCGGGCAGAGGCGGAGTCTTCTGCCGAGGGCCATTCGGAAAGAGGCGGAGCCTGTCTCTCATCAGGACCAGTCTGACTGCACCTGCATCCTTAGCTCAGAGCATCCCTGGAGCATCTTAGAGGAAAGCGCAGCTAGCAACCAGGGATCGTACTGTCGCAGGGGCAGTCGGCCATGCACCTTCCCCTCCCCTGATCTGGAGGCCTACAGACGCGGCCTCGGTACTGACCGAGATTCCCAAAGTTGTCTGACCTCTGCAAAAGTGTTTCAACAGCCTCTGATTACAACATGGCTGAGATCACAAATATACGCCCCAGCTTTGGTAAGTACAGCCTGACAAACTAATTTGGGGGCGGTCAGTGCCGTTGCAAAGCCAGATAGCTGAGGAATGGACGGGGAGTGAAGTCCAAATGGGATCCTTTAATTGCCAGCCCAGCCAGAATAGGGCCTGAGGTCGTGAGTAGAAGGCTGCAGAGAGCCTCTGAATTTCAGCTGTGGGCTGCTGCGCTGGCAAGGGCAGAGTGCCACCGAGAATAGGCAAGTCCGGGATACTAAAACCTTGATGGTGCACCGTCAGCACAGCTGCAGGTGAGAAATGGCAAGCTTGAGGAGGATGTGCGGTCTCCCCCCCTTTTTGGAGGAAGAGAAGTGGGGTAGGCCGAGCCCTCCCCCTAGGGGCACGCAGGGCGGTGCCCCTTCCTCCCCCTCCTACTTCTGAGGGCTGCAGGAGAGGAAAGTGGCAAGGGGGATGGGACATCAAGATGGCAGCATGGAGACTATGGGCTGTATGGCTGGAAGCCAAGGGAGGCGGAGGCCTCTAGGGAAAGAAGGGTGCGGGGGTGGAGAGCCCAAATGAAGCCACTCCTTAAGCCGGTCAGAGGGTTGCTAGGGCTTGGGTAAAATGCTAGCCCTGCATGCTTCATTCTGCACTGTAATGGTGTAGTCCTTCGCGGTGTTACCAAATGGCGCTTGGCGCCGCCGGGCGGAGAGATGACGTGATGTCTATTTCTGAACCTCCTGGCAGTGCCTCGGCGCCCCTTCCGGGGCCTTTGTTCCCTGTTTCCCTGGTCTGGCTTTTCAAAAAGGGGGACTCACCCGTGCTGGTGCTGGCAGAGGAGGCAATGCTGGCCTGGGGGAGGGGCTGGAGAGGCCCAGCCTGGGGGAGGCCGCTTTGTGTACCGCAGAAAGCATTACGTCATCTCAGAGCGGCTAGTACACGACCTAACCCTCTGGGCTCTAAGAGCACTTTTTACACTCCCTGGGGCAGAAAGTGCTGTGGTAAATAGGTAGGAAAGAAAGCAAGAGAGGCTTGGCCAAGTCGTTTCCTCTTAGGGAACTCCTCCATAACGATCCAGGAGCACAAACTTCTAGTGCTGTGCTCCAGACCACATAAATAAAGTAAAATAAAATTGTCCTTCGATTGGAGTAATCAAGTGAGAGTTGTGGCAAAGCAAAACTAGAACCCTCATATTCCTTAAGAGAGTTTATCCCTCAGACAATCCAGGTGTGAGCATTAGGTTCCAAAATTTAGGGTAGAGACACAAGCCAGCTTTTAAAAAAATGGCTTTTCTCGCACCCAAGTAAGAGGTATATGGAACTGAACAGAACCCAATGTTCTGTATTCTCTCAACATAATAAGACATCAGATCTCAGAGAAAGCATCCAGACAATGGATCTTCACACCTCTCAGCCCTTGTTCCCATTTGACCCCAAGGATGGATCTTATTGTATTTCTTTTGCTTTGCTCTCTGTCTCTATCCTCTAAGTCTTGAGTTTCCCAAATTGAAATCCATTTTGTGATCATATGAGAAACCCAGGATTTTCTTCACATTCTTTTGCTTCTGACTCTCTTTTTCTAGCAGAGTCCTTTCTCTAATTGCAGTTCTAGAGCCTTTTAAGAGTAAATGAAAACAGAACTTAGACTTATGGTTTCTTTACTTCCTGGTTCAAGGCTGGCTTAGGGCTACTTCCTGAGTTCAAAACCAGACTGAACAAGGTCATGAGACTGGTTTCTAAAAACAAGAAGCCAGGAATGGTGGCTCAAGGCATTTTTCCCAGCACTTGGAAGATGAAGGTAGAATTGTCACGAGAGAGTCCAGTCAGCATGGGCTAGCAAGGGAAACCTTGTCTAAAACATAAAACGAAATAAAAAAAGTGATCCAGGCTTGGCAGCTCACACTACAATCCTACCACTAGGAAGGTGGAGTTTAGAACATTCAGAATTCAAAGGCCAGAGCCAGGAAAATGGATCAGTATGTAGAACACTTTAGCTCAAACCTGACAGCCTGAGTTCTATCCTTAGAGCCTACATAAAGGTGGAAGGAGAGAAAGGACTCCACAGGGTTGTCATCTACCTTTACCTGTACACTCATGGCATGTCACACGTGCTCACCCACACACACACATGCACACACATGCAAGCACACCATATGCACACATAGTAATATGGTGTTTTAAATATTTAAAAAAAAAATTCAAGGCCAGCTTTGGCTGTATAGCAATTTTGAGGCCAGTCTGAGTTACATGACACTCTGTTTCAAAAAAATCGAACAGACAACAACAACAAAATACTCAGGGAACTAAAGAGTTAGCTCAACAGTTAGGAGCACGTGTTGCTCTTGCAAAGGTCCTAAGATTAATTCCCTGAACCCACATGAAGTTTCACAAAGATCATAACTCCAGCCCAAAGAAATCAGTATCCCTTTCTGATTTTCATAGGCACCAGGCACACAAGTGGTACACATGCATACAAGTAGGCAAGATACTCGTATATCTAGAATAGTCACATAAATATTAAATAAAATAAAAATTAATATATTTTTAAAGAAATTAACCTAATTTTTAAAAAATTCTGGTTCAAGCAGAGGCTGAAGGAATTGAGATGTCTCCTGTGTCTCCAGATCCCTAAACCCTTACAGATTGCCCCAAAGAGAACTGCCACTCTGACATTTTCATTTGTTACAAAATCCTTTAAAGCTCAGCACTTGACAGAGGACACACAGGTCAACATTCAATTAGACATGACCTTGAAAACAAAAAGTAGCCAACCAGGACCACTATAAATGGTTTTCTTCTTTATTGGATGAATCATTCATTTACTCTGTATGCACAGACACACAACTCAGGACTAACTTGGATGTCAGTCCCTATTATTCACCTTCTTTCAGAAAGGGTCTTCTTGTTATACTTTGTTTTGTTTTGTGTTTTGAGATAAGTTCTCACTATGTAGCTCCAGCTGGCCTGAGACTGGATCTGTAGACTGGACTAGCCTCAATCTCACAGAGATCCCTCTGCCTCTGTCTCTTAAATGCTGAGATTAAAGGTGTGCACCACCATACCTAGCTGCTTATTTTCTTTCTTTCTTCTGGGCTTTTGTTTTTGTTTTGTTTTATCTTGTTTGAGACAGTATCTCTCTGTGTTGTTCCTGGACTTGCTCTATAGATCAGATTAGTCTCAAACTCACAGAGATTCTCCTTCCTCTACCTTTTGAGTGCTGAGATTAAAGGTGTTCACCAGCACACCCGGCATTCATTTGTTATTTTTCTTCTGCATATGGAAGGCTAGCTGAGCCTTGAATTTCTGGAGATTCCTATCTTCCTATAGGACTGCTAGAAATACAGATGCATGGGCATGTGCTAAGCTTTTACCTGGGTTTCCAGGATTCAAACTTGAATTCTCATGCTTACATGATAAGCATTTCTATTCACTGAGCCATCTCCCTAGCCCCAATTTATTTGTTTGTTTGTTTATTTTGAGATATATTCTCTCAGGTTGCCCAGGCTAGCCTAGAATTTGCTCTGTAGCTGAGGATGGCCTTGAATTCCTGATCCTCCCACCTCCATTTCTGAGAGCTGCAATTGCAAACATGGGCCACTGCACCTAGTTACATATGCTGGAGATCAAACTCTGGCCTCGAGCAGTAAGGGCGAGCATTCTATCAATGGAGCTACACACCAACACCCACAGCTACTTAAAACACTCACTGAGCAGTGAGCTGGGCAGTGGTGGTGCATGCCTTGAATCCCAGTACAAGGCAGTGGCAGAAGGATCTCTGTAAGTTCGAGGCCAGCCTGGTCTACAGAACAAGTTCGGGAAGAGTCAAGGCTACAGAGCAAAAACATGTCTTGAAAACAAAATAAACAAAAAGTACATACATACATGCATACATACATACATGCATACATGCATACATACATGCATACATACATACATACATGCATACATACATACATTCATGACTCACTTCAGTCATTAATCCCAACTTCCTTTTCCCACCAAACTTTTCATTAGAGCAAGGAAGAAGGCCTTGAATTTCACCATCCGCTGTTTCTAGTTCACTGTCCAGGTATTGGGGACAGAGGGAACAATACTGAAATGAGTGTGAACGAATGAGTGTGAACATAGGGCAGAGGAGGGAACGGCGGAGTGAGCACCTGAGGAAGCCACACACAGGAACCTGCCTTACTTCCCTTCTGGGTCCTCCGGAACCATGACACTGCCTGTCTTTTCTCTTCTCCACCCATCTTCATTGTCTAACAATTGATGCACTGTAAGTAGCAGGAGGTTCCCTCAGTGACACCGCACAGAAGAGCCAAAGACCTGTGCAGACATCTCCCAGTCTTGGCTTTTAGACTTCCCTTTCAAATTACGCGAGATAGCTCAGTGGGTGGAGAGTGCTTTCTGCCAGCCTGACGAGCTGAGTTCCAGCTATGAGACCCACAGCGGGTGGTAGGAGAGGACAGACTCCTGAGCCTTGGCCTCTGCTCTCCCTCTGTGGATGTGCTCCTGTATACATTGCACACTCATGCAGGTCCGAAAGGTGTGGTAGCTCACACCTGTAATCCTAGCACTACGGAGGGGAGGCAGAGGCAGGAAGCCTGCCCTGATGTTTACCTTGGTAGTTCCCTTCTACCCTCTTCTCAGTCAGTCAGTGTTCACTTCACTAAACAATAGCAAACAGTCTGCCAGAAAGCTCCTGACTGGGCAGTGGAGAGCCATGCCTTTTTATGGAGCCATTCTAACTGACCATGTCGGGCAGTGGTGGCGCACGCCTTTAATCCCAGCACTCGGGAGGCAGAGGCAGGCAGATTTCGGAGTTCGAGGCCAGCCAGGTCCACAGAGTGAGTTCCAGGACAGCCAGGCCTATACAGAGAAACCCTGTCTTGAAAAACCAAAAAAAAAAAAAAAGTACGCACTCTGACTGACCATGCAGTTGTTTATATGCGGGTTTACTTAGCTTTTGTGAAATGTCAGAAAGTCAGATTTGAGAGCAAGCAGGATGGGGTTCTTGCCTCCCTAAAAGCTAACTGCTTTTATGAGTGATATAAATAACCATGGCTGCAGAGCAGGCATGGGCATGCCCATTATGGGCATGTTCATTTCTTACTGGTTCTCAGCTCTCAATGAGTGGTGAAATGTTGACTTAGAAAGGGTTTCAGAGATGGGGCGTTATGATGCATTGGGGAGGCAGAGGCAAGCAGATCCTTCTGAGTTCAAGGCCAGTCAGAGCTACAGGGTGAGACCCAGTTTTTTGTTTTTGTTTTTGTTTTTGGTTTTTGGTTTTTGGTTTGTTTCTTCTGGTGTGTCTGAAGACAGCAACAGGGTTCTCACGTACATGAAATAAATAAATAAATCTTTAAAAAAAATTATTAAAAAGTATATGTTCTGCAGACCCAGAGCTTTTTTCTTCCTTTCCTGTTTCTTTTCCATTTCCCATTTTCAACATTTATTTATTTCATAATTTTACTGTTTATTATCTTCCCTGGAATGTAGCCCTTATGGGGGCGAGTCATCTTGCTCATTGGTGTAAAGCAATGTCTAAAACACATAACAGGCATGTAAAGGTATTGTCTGCTAGATAAGCAAATAACTAAAGACATACAACAATGATCTGTCCGTCTCCCCTCGCTTCCCTCTTCTCTGACATTAGAATTGTCTTTCCCCTAAAATCCTGTCTGACTTAGGTCCAGGGAAACTAAATGGGTTTTACCGCCTGAGGCCTATAGTTCCCTCTTACATTTTAGGGGGAGACTGGAAAGCCGAAGAACTAAGGAACTACATACAATTCTAGCACGTTCCAGATTCTTCCTAAATACCCTCACCTCCAGGCATCTGCAGGGCTTCCTGTCTCAGTTACTGAGGCTCACCTCAGGAGAGAGGCATCTCCTGCCCCACATAAACAAAACTCATCATCTTCTTTGTTTTCTACCTGCTTATTACCCTTACCTGTGTTTGTCTGTTTTTCTTCATTAGATAAATTTAGTAAGAACAGAGCTGTCTTCTGTCTCTGTCTCGGCTTCTCAGCTGGTCCAGTTTGTACTGTTACCCTGACCTGCTCCAACATGGGCCACAGACATGGGGCCAGTGAACAAATGACTGTGTTCTCCGAAACCACGAGCCAAAATAAAACTTTTATCAAAACAGAGACTTAGCCAGGCAGTGGTGGCGCACACCTTTAATCCCAGCACTTTGGGAGGCAGAGGCAGGTGGATTTCTGAGTTTGAGGCCAACCTGGTCTACAGAGTGAGTTCCAGGACAGCCAGGGCTACACAGAGAAATCCTGTCTCGAAAAAACAAACAAAAAAAAAAGAGCACAAAATCAGAGACTTGGCTAGGTGTGGTGGCACAGGCTTTTGATCCAAGCACTTGGAAGGCAAAGGCAGGCATATTTCTGTGAGTTCAAGACCAGCCCTCTACAAAATGAGTTATAGGACAGCCAGGGCTGTTACACAGAGAAACCCTGTCTTGGAGAATAAAAAAGAAAGAAAAACAGAGTGCTAGAAACCCTATCAAATGAAAATCTAAAGAAACTAAAAAACTAATGAACTTAATCATAATTACTTTAGGCATTTTAATGGAAGAGGGTTTGATTTGATATTACTTTGTAGAACAGACCAGCACCAATGTGCACAGGCTGTAGACACTTTGGACTCAATTAAAAGAGTCAATTTATTTATTCACTGTGTTGGGTAAGACACACATGCTAAGTGTACAGAGGTCAGAGGACTTGCAGGAGAAGCTGTTTCCTATGTGATTTCTGGAGGTGATTCAGGCCTTTGGGCCCTGACGGCAAGCACCTTCACCTGCTGAACCCCCCCCCTTTTTTTTTAAAGGTGGAGTCTCATGGTAATATAGACTGACCTGAAGCTTGCTAGAGGAGACATTAGAGTCAGGCTAGCTCTGGCCTTGCAACAGCCCTCCTGGCTCAACCTCCCTCGTGTTTGCAGGCATAAGGCATTCTTTGTGGCTCAGTACTCTGCCATCTTTGTACCCACTCTGACCATTCAATCACCCTTCCGAGACCAACTGAATTCAGCACTACATCCTTTCCCCACACAGCTGTTAATCAGTTAGCAAGAGCCCGGCTGTTCCAAGTCTATGCTGGGTGTACTGGAATGCCTTCCTGAAACCAAGCTCACAGCTCATGCCATGTGCAGTAGTTGAGGTGAACAGATTCCCAGGCAAAAGGCAACCTTCAAACACTCTGCTTTCTGAGAAGCACAAATCAAACTGAGCAATCAAATCTGCAAGTGCTATAAAGGTTTTAAAAAAGAAGAAGCAGGGACTGTCAAGATGGCTCCATGGTTAAGAGTAAAGACTGCTCTTTCAGAGGACTAGGGTTCAATTCCCATTATCTACACGGTGGCTTACAAGTACCTGTAACTCCAGTTCCAGGTCATCAGACACCTTCTTCTGCCCTCCATGGGCACTAGGCTCTATCAGGCTGCACAGACAGACATGCAGACAAAACACCTATACGTCTACAATGATATTAAATTTTTAAAAATATCAGATAAGACACTACATAGATTTGTTTGTTTTGGTTTTTGGTTTTTGTTTTTCGAGACAGGGTTTCTCTGTGTAGCCCTGCCTGTCCTGGAACTCACTCTGTCCACTAGGCTGGCCTCGAACTCAGAAATCCGCAAGACACTACATAGGTACATAAAGAAGCTACATGAGCCGGCCTTTAATCCTAGTACTTGGGAGGCTGAGGCAGGCAATCTCTGTGTGATCGAGGCTAGCCTCGTCTATATGGCAATTTGCAGGACAACCAGGGTTGCATAATGAAACTCTGTCTCAAACCAGTAGCTATGCAAATGTATTCTGTGGCTTAGCAGGAAGGCAAGGGTTCAGGTCACCTCCTGGGCAGTGAGCAGATAAAGCACCAAAGTCCAGATGAGCTCCCACTGTGGAGGCTGGAGTGGGGATTAGTTTGGCCCCAGGAGATGCACTCTCTTAACAGGAATGGAAGTCCTGTTTGACATAACTCTGGTCTCTGCCTTCAGATGTGTCACCAGTAGCGGCTGGCCTCATCGGGGCCTCTGTGCTGGTCGTGTGTGTTTCTGTGACTGTCTTTGTGTGGACATGCTGCCACCAGCAGGCAGAGAAGAAGCACAAGACCCCGCCATACAAGTTTATTCATATGCTGAAAGGCATTAGTATCTACCCAGAGACCCTCAGCAACAAGAAGAAAATCATCAAAGTTCGGAGAGACAAAGATGGTCCTCGGAGGGAAAGTGGACGAGGGAACCTGTTAATAAATGCGGAGTCTGGCCTGCTGAGCCACGACAAGGATCCCAGAGGGCCTAGCCCTGCATCATGTATAGACCAGTTACCCATCAAAAGAGACTATGGGGAAGAACTGAGGAGCCCCATGACAAGCCTGACCCCTGGTGAAAGCAAACCCACCTCCCCATCATCGCCAGAGGAGGATGTGATGCTGGGATCCCTCACCTTCTCAGTGGACTACAACTTTCCCAAGAAAGCTCTGGTGGTGACAATCCAAGAGGCCCATGGGCTGCCAGTGATGGATGACCAGACCCAGGGCTCCGATCCCTACATCAAAATGACCATTCTTCCTGACAAGCGGCATCGAGTGAAGACCCGAGTGCTTCGCAAGACCCTGGACCCCGTGTTTGATGAGACCTTCACCTTCTACGGCATTCCATATAGCCAGCTACAGGACCTGGTGCTCCACTTCCTCGTGCTCAGCTTTGATCGCTTCTCTCGGGATGATGTCATTGGGGAGGTCATGGTGCCATTGGCTGGAGTGGACCCCAGCACAGGCAAGGTTCAGCTGACCAGGGACATCATCAAGAGGAACATCCAGGTGAGGAGGAAGAGTGTACAGGGGAGGGATGGCCAAAGGGAGCATGCCAGATCTCAGTGGAGTGAGAGGAGGGTCAGGAGAGAAACTGTAGCAAAGACAGGTGACAGAGAAGTTACCGAGTTCTTAGCCATCAAAGAGAAGCTATCGTCAAAGTGTAGCAGAAAGCCTGGCGGGTGTGTTCCTCTAAGAAGCAAATTCTGGAGACAAAAGGGCAAGTTGCTTCTAAACTTTCACTTAGTGGTTGGTATCCTGGTGCTACATCCAGCTTGCTTGGAACAGACTGAGCACTGGACCCATCACAATTTAAGGACAAAGGGGCTAACCTGATGTTCTAGAACCTGTGTTCTTCCTTGAGGGAACATGCACCCCACTGCTGAAAAAGTATAAAAATTCATTCACTTTATCCTCAGCTTCCTTACCTAGGTGGGTGTAAATGTTATTATGATTTTTTTTTGTGATGGGGGGTCTCTCCAAACAGCCCTGGCTATCCTGGAACTCATTAATAGACTGGCCTCAACTTCACAGAGATCTGCCTGCCTCTGCCTCCCAAGTGCTAGGATTAAAGGCATGCACCACCATGCCCAAATTTTCAATTATTTTTTGTTTTGGTTTTTGTTTGTTTGTTTGTTTGAGACAGGGTTTCTCTGTGTAGCCCTGACTGTCCTGGAACTCATTCCATAGAGCAGGCTCAGAGGTCCCCCTGCCTGCCTCCAGTGCTGGGATCAAAGGTGTGAGTTACCACTGCTCCACGATTTTTGAGACAGGGTCTTGTGTAGAGCAGACTGGCCTGGAACTTGACCATGATGTGTGCCCAAGAATGAGCTCAGCTCTTGATCTTCCTGCCTCTACTTCCCAAGTGCTGAGATTATAGGTGTGCACTACCAAGTCCAACTGTGTGCGTGCTCTCTTTTTCCTTTTTTTGTTTTGTTTTGTACGTCTTTTTATTACACTTATTTATTATTTATTTGTATGTTATGGGGGGCACATGTGTGTCACAGCAAGTCTATGGAGATGTGAGAACAACTTCAGGAGCTGATTTTCTCTTTCCTCTCAAATCAGGCTTGGGAGCAAACACACTTACCCTCTGAGCCATCTCAACAGCCCCTGAGCATTTCTTTGAAAAATATTTTTATTATTATTTCTCTGTGTGTGTGTGTGGGTGGGTGTGTGGGTGTGTGGGTGTGTGCACTCGCACACGTGTGTCCAAGGACACCAGAGGAGGTTGGAGTCCTTGGAGCTGGAGTTCCGGCTAATGTGGGTGCTTGGAACGGAACTGAGGCCTCTGAGAACAACATGAGCTCTTAACCGTGAGCCATCTCTTCAGCCCCAAATATGTCTTTTTATAATCATGTTATCACTTCAGTTTAGCATGGCGCTTCACTTTCCAGGACCTTTCCTCCACTCCTCTCCCTGGTTTGCATTAGGAGGAGGAGGAGGACCTCCACACTGCCCTTTCTCCCTCTTTCCCCCGCTCAGAAATATTACTGTGGAATTAACATCCTAAGACAGAGCATAAATGACCACCCCTCCTGGCAGCTCTTCCATGTCTTTAACATGGGGGCAGACAGGGCTGCTGCTGCACATTGGTGCTCTGGAATTGACTGCCTAACTCAACACCTCAGCTTCTGTGTCCCAGCTGCATGACAGTGGGCACCTGACTCCTCTCAGTCTGTTCCCCTGAGCTGACAACATTGCCTTCCCCATTAGGTCATGTTTAGGAGACAGGTAACATGCCTAGTGTATTATTACTCTTAAGTTCTCACTTTATTGGAGGAAAAAGACATCATTGGCAGTGTTTGTTTGCAACCCAGAGGTTAGATGGACTAAGAGACAGACTTAACACAGGAGCATGTTACTAAGTGAGAAAGTATTTGTCTAGCATATGAGAGGCCCTCGATTCACTCCCCAATACATAGAAAAAAATAGAAGGGGGATTAGGTTTTTTGAATGTTGACGAAGAATCTGATGGAGCTGACGATGATCTTGAACTCCTTGTTGTCCTCCCAGCATCCCAAGCGCTGGGGTTTAGGTGTGCACCAGCACACACAGTTTCTGCAGTGCAGTGCGAGAGTTAGACCCCGGGGCTCACGTGTGCATGTGAGCATGCACTGTACCGACTGAGCTACGTCTCTAGCACTTGTTTTTATTGTTTTGTTTCATGACACACGGCATCTTACTATGTAGTTCTCGATGACCTGGCACTTACTATGTAGACTGGGCTGGTCTAGAACTTAGTATGTAGCCTAGGCTGCCTTTGAGTTTACAATAATCCTCCTGCTTCTGCTGACTGAGTGCTGGAATCCTATACCAGCCAATTTTGACTGTTAGAACTGGACATCATGGCAGAGACCTGAATCCCAGCTCTTGGTAGGTGAGATGAGGAGGCTTAGGTGTTCAAGGTCATCCTCATCCTCAGCTCTAGGAAGCTGAACGTCAACAGGAAACTCTGCCTCAGAAACACACACACACACACATACACACACACAGACACACACACACGGACTATGGGTTTGTCTTGGTTGGTAGAGTGCTTGCCTATGAGGCACAGAACCTTAGGTTGAATCCCTGGTCCCATATGAAATGATGAATGTGGAGGGACATACCTACAACCCCAGACCTTAGGAGGTAGAAACAGAAGGATCAGGGGTTCAAAGTCAGCCTTCCCTACAAGTTCAAGAACAGCCTAAAATACTTGACATCCTAGCTCAACCGGAAAAAAAGGACTTAACAGGAAGGCACAGTGGAGACAACAGAAGGGAAATGTTTCTTCTATGTCTTCTTGCCACCCACTTTTCCTCAGTCTCTGCTCCCCACTTTCCAGTTTCCTGGCTCAGCCTTGTTTGTCCTGGAAGGAGGACCGGTTCCAACAGCACCCACCACTCTTCCAGGCCACTCACGTGCTCACAGTCCAGTACTAGGGGGGAGGGGCGTGGCTCTGTGCCGAGCTGCAGCTGGGAAAAGACTGGCCAAAAAGGAACTGATTCAGGATGGAAACAAAGCAGCCTCAAATCCAGGGCACTGGGCAGAGAGCACAGACAATGGCATTTGCTAAACTGCCAGGAGTTCTTGGGGAGAGCCAAGTTTCTTCCCACTTTATTAACTCCTTTCATGAGGATGAAGCCAGGCTAGAATTCTGAGCAATATATCGCAGTAGGAGAGGCCTAGACAGGACAGCAGAGCTTGCCAGACTCCCACACTTCCTGAGTCCATATCTCTCATCAGCACCGGGGAAGTCTGTCCTTCATTCATCCTCGTGATCCCCAGCTGAAGAGCCCCGAAATACCATCGCCAACTCCTCCTGAGGACAAAATGTGGGCTTCAGCCAGAACTCCTCCAGACATTTCACTTCCCAGTTATCTTTAAAAGGCATCTTTTTTTTTACAGAAGCCTAGGGGGATGAGCTGGGGATTTGACTCAGGGTCTAACACACACTGAGTTACATCCACAGCCCAGGACTCCTCTTACAGCGTGAAACTGCAACCAAACCTTCCTTCTAAGGTTCCATAGGAGGACTGAGATACAGCTGAGCAGGTACAGCGCTTGTCCAACTCGCACAAAGCTATACACAGGTGTCTATGTGCCCTTCTAACTGAGCTACACACCAGCACCTAGGGGAAAATTTTTTTGAGACAGGATTTCACTATGTAGATCTAGACACCCAGAGCTATGTAGACCAGGCCTCTGTCTGCAGAGTACTGGGATTAAAGGTATGTGCCACAATGCCTGGACTATGGAATTGATATTTTTAAATTTATTTTTATTTTATGTGTGTGGATATTTTACCTGCATGTATGTTTATGTGCCTACTATCTATAGAGGCCAGAAAAGGGCATTGGATCCTCTGGAACTGAAGTTACAGACAGTTGTGAGCTGCCATGCTGGTGCTGGGAATCAAACCCAGGTTCTCTAGAAGAGCAGCCAGTGTTCTTAACTGCTGAGCTCACTCCAGCCCTTGAAAATATTTTTTTAAGCAACTGCTTTATTTTCTTATATTGTACTTAATAATCATAAATGACCTCATATTCTCATTCTGAGCCTGGAATAGGAGGTACAGGCAGGGAGCTGGGAGAAGCCTAGTGCAGAGGGGACAACAAAATCATGAGATGGCCTCAGTGTTTCTTGGGTCATGTTGCTTACCTGGGGCAGTGTCATGGGAATGAGAGGATTCTTTAAATCCCAGATTTGCATGTGACCTCCAGCTCATCCAGTCTAGCTGTTGGGACTGAAAGGAGAAAGAAAAAAACATGTTAATAGCAGGGACACAAAGAGAGCTGCTTCCTGCAGAGATGAGAAGCTGAGTGTTCAGGTTTTGTCTCTTGCATTTTCTCATGGCTGTGATTTAGAGAAGCCATAGTCCTGCAGACTTCTGCTCTCACAAAAGGTTTATTGAGAGCACACAGGCCCACACAGTGCGGGTTCTAGCTAGAAAATGACTCTGAAGGAGGCACTTAGCTAGTTACAAGGAAGTGGACCTGTCCTCAACAGGTTTCCATTGATCTGAGTATATCCTGCAGGATCCTGGGTCTAGCCCACTGTGCCATGGCAGAGACTTTGTCAGACATGGCTAAAATCTCTTCTCCATGGCTTTCTGCTTGTTTGCTTCACAACAGGGTCTTTGCCTGACTGGGCCCAGGGACTGGGAAACAGCCTAAGCTCCCAGCCATCAGTGACTCAAAAGAGCCATTGACAGGGCTGTCTGAACTGAGAATTGAATAGAAAGCAAAAGGGGGGGCTGGCGCCTGAGGGAGCAAGGAGATCTGGTCTTCCCTGCAGAAGGATGGATGGTGGTCAGGTTGTGGCTGCAGGGTTAGCACAGAGGCATCCGTGGATGGTCATGCTGCCCAAGAAAAAGAGCCAGAGGGGAAGGAGGAGGCCAGGAGACAGGTAACTGTCTGAGGAATGACGTAGGGGAGAAAACCCGAAGTTGTCTATTTTTCCAGAGAACTAGGATGGAGCACAGGCACTCTGCAAGAACAGATGATCTGGGGACAACCTTAAATAATAACTAGGAAGCATACACTATAGCTTTCAAGACTGTTGTTTGTCTTGGTTTAGGTTTGAGAGAGAGCCTCCCCAAGCTACTGGATCTAGGGTCAAAGTTGCCATCACCCATCTTTAGGCTGGGAGCAGCTGGGTTTGTGGGCATGTGCCGCTGTGCGCAGCTCTAAGCTGTAATCATATTTGTTAATTAGTTTGATGTTTGGTGGTTTTTTAAAAAGATGTATTTATTTTTATTTATATGAGTACACTAGCTGTCTTCAGACATCGGATCCCGTTACAGATGGTTGTGAGCCACCATGTGATTGCTGGGAATTGAACTCAGGACCTCTGGAAGAGCAGTCAGTGCTCTTAACCGCTGAGCCATCTCTCCAGCCCAGTGTTTTTAAAATAAGGATGTATCCTCTTTAGATTTTTTTTTTTAATGTTTATGAGTGTTTTGCCTGTATGTTTTTATGTATACCACACATGTACCTGGTTCCCTGGGAGACCAGAGAGAGTGTTGGATTCCCTGCAACTAGAGTTATAGAGGTTGTGGGCCAGCATGGAGGTACTGAGAACCAAACCCAAGTCCTCCGAGAAAGCAAGCATTCTTCTCTGCTGAGCTGTCTCTCCAGCCTGGGTTTTGGAGTTTTGAGACTGGCTCTTATGTAACACAAGATGACCTTGAACTCGTGACCTCAGGCCTATGAAACAGTGGGATTGCAGATGTGAGCTTGGTTCAGCTCCTGTTTAGGCAGTCTAGACAGTCGTGTTGGTGAGACTTCATGCGTGTAGCTTCTCTGATGTTTCTAGGATACAGAGTCTCACAACAGACTTCCTGGTCCTCTGGCTCTTACAGTCTTTTCTGCCCCTTCTTCTGGAATGATCCCTGAGCCTTGGGTACAGGAGACGTGCTGTACATGTCAGTTAAAACTGGGCTTCAAACTCTGCATCTTGATCAGTTATCATTTTTCTAGGATGGTCTTCTGTTGCAAAGAAATTACCTTGGTATGGCCTGAGAACTGCGCTTTCCCTAGACTGTGGAGAGCAATGGATTTTGACCTTGAACTTTGTCCTCTGTCCTTTCCTCTCAGAACTGAGATTAGAGGTGTTCTCTGTTGTGTTCAGCTTACATGGTATTCGGGGTCAAATGCAGGGCTGTGGGAATGCTCAGCAAGCCCTCTACCAAATGAGCTACAGGCTCCGCCTTCGTATGGGACTTTTTGTTTATTCCACCTGGTTCTTTCTTCACAATCCAAGCCCTAAAAGTCTGTTAGTTCCACTAGAAGGCAGGGACATTTATGAAAGATGACAACTCCAGCAAAAATAACCATTCCTCAACTAAATTGATCGCCATAACCCTAAGGACAAGGCCAAAATGTTTGTCAAGGAAATGTTTTCTTTTTTAATTATGTGTGTGTCCTTGTGTGTGGGCATGTATGGTTGTGAACCATCTGATGTGGGTGCAGGAAATCAAACTCTACTCCTCTCCTCTCCTCATTCTCTGTTTCTCTCTCTCTCTCTTTCTCTCTCTTGTATTTTATGTGTATGAGTGTGTGTACTTGAGTGTATGTATGTGAACTATATACATGCAGGAGCCCATGGAAATAAGAAGAGGGCATGGGGTCCCCTGGAACTGGAGTTACAGGCAGCTGTGAGCTGCTGTGGATGCGAAGATTGGAACCTAGGTCCTCTGCAAGAGCAGCCAGTGTTCTTGACTGCTGAACCATCTCTCCATCCTCAAGAACAGTTTTGCTTTGCTTTACTTTGTTTGTTTGTTTTTTGAGACAGAGTCTCTCTACATAGCCCTGGCTATCCTAGAACTCACAGAGCTTCTCCTGCCTCTGCTTCTCAAGTGCTAGAATTGTGCTTAGTCCTCTGAGGGTAATGTTCTTATTTATGTGTGTATGCCTGTGCATGAGTGTCAGAGGAGGCCACAAGAGGGCATCAGGTCTCCTGAAATTAGACTCACAGATGATGATGAGCCACATGCCATAGGTCCTGGGAACTAAACTCAGGGCCTCCGAACGAGCAGTGCACATGCTTCCACTGCACCCGCTGTCCAGGTCATCTGAGGGTAATAGTGTGCAACCGATTCTCCTACTTATCCCCAGTACAGAGACCACAGGGAGTCTCCACCGCACCCATGTCCAGCTGTTTTGTGTGTGTGGTTGGTTTCATGTGTGTGATTGGTTGGTTTTGAAACAGGCTCTTGCTGTGTGGCTCAGACTGACCTCAAACTCCAATCTTCCTGGGTCAGCTTCCTAAGTGCTGAAACTACAGGTAGGTGCTATCACTCGTAACAAAAAAAGTTCCTTCTGGATCTGCCTGTACAGGAGTGACGCATTCAGTGTTTTCTTTGCACCAGTCACTAGCTAGAGAACTGTGAACTATGGCTAATGTGACTAAGAATTCTACTTTCATTTAAGAGCTGTTTTTCGTTTATGTGTGTGACTGTTTATCCACATGTATGCACTACATCATGCAATGTCCTCAGAGGTCAGAAGAAGACGTTGATCTCCTGGAACTGGAGTACAGCCATTTTTGAGCTGCCATGTGGGTACAGAGAATAGAACCAGATCCGCTGCTAAAGCAGTGCTCTGAACCTCCAGCCAGCCCACCAGTTCCCTGTTTAATGTTTTCAATTAAACAAAATACATATATGTTTCAGGGTTTTGCCTGTGTGTGCTCCATGTGTGTGCTGGGTGCCTGTGGAAGTCAGAAGTGGATGATGGGATCAGATTCCCTGGATGTGGGGGTATGGATGACTGTGAGCCACTGTGTGGTTGCTGGGAATCGAACAAAATGTGGAGCTTCAGTGGAGCAGAGAAAAAGCCATAACAAGACAGTCTGAGTCTACTAGTTCCTCCTGTGCTTGCATTCCAAAAGCCAAAGGCTGCAGCAGGGGCTGTAGCTGGCAGAGAATGGATAAGGCCCTTGAGTTTGAGCTGCAGGACCACCTTTCTATTTAGAAAAAGAGGGCCAGGAAATAGAGAAGAGAAAGGGGGCAGGAAGCCGAAGAGGGGGAAAAACCTTATTTTTCCAGATTAAGTCCCTACATACCCCTGGCTGACCTGGAACTCACTTTGTAGACCAGGCTGGCCTGGAACTCACAAAGATCTACCTGCCTCTGCCTCTTAAGTGCTAGGATTTAAGACCACCACACCTGGAAGAAAAATCGTCTTTTAAAAGGGGGAATATTTTCAAGGCTAGAGAAATAGCTAGTAGTTCTGAGCACCTAGCTCTTGCAGAGGACCTGGGTTCGCTTGCAAGTGCCCGTGACTCAAGTTCAAGAGGGGATCTAATGCCCTTTTCTTGTCTGGCCTCTGCAAACTCTATGTGAATGTGGTGCACAAACATACATGTAGGCAAAGCACTTTACACATCAAATAATCATAAAATAATTTAAAAAATAAAATAGGGTCTTGCTCTGGTAGCCCAGGCTCTGTCTCTTCAGAGTGACGAATGTTGGGCCTTGAAAGGCAATGCTTAGTCTCCTGATCCCTGGACCCTAGCACCTGACACAAACCCAAACGCTGTTCATTGGCTAACCGTGAGTCGGTGTGGTACACTCTACAGCACTTGGGAGGCAGAAGCAGGAGGATCCAATGAGTCCAGGGCCAGCCATGGTGAGCTCTAGGCCAGCCAGGGCTACACAGTCTGAAAACAAGCAAATGTTCTTCAACCTGAGCGAGGCGTGGCGTTTATGTAACCCAGGCAACGAGAAGCTCAAGCAGGAATGGAGTGAGGCCATCCAGGCCTACACAGCAAGACTTGTGTTTTCCAAATGCAAAACAGAGGCAAATTTTAAAGCTGGAGAAACAAAGAAGGAGGGGAGTGAGGAGCAGTGTGGAAGTCGGATGAGAAGAGGGTGCGCTGGGACACAAGCAGGGAGGACTGACAAGCAGGTCACCTTGTGAAATTACAGCAGGCTCCAGAGATTTATTTCAAGGACTTGCCCAAGGTCATGGAGTGAAGCAGAATGAAGATCCATCTCCTGTTTCCCACCATACAATTTCCAAAACATGTGAATGGTGTGTGTATGTGTGTGTGTGTGTGTTCACATGTATGGGGGTGCACATGCATGGGGAGGCCCAGGATTGAGGCCCAGTGTCTTCCTCTATTAGTCTCCATCTGAGCTCACCACCCAGACTTTGTCAGACACTGGCTAGCCAGCTTGCTCCAGGTATCCCAGTCTCTGTGTCCCATGTGCTGGGATTATAGGCAGCGCTCTCTCTCTCTCTCTCTCTCTCACTCTCACACACACACACACACACACACACACACACACACACACACACACACCTTGTTTATATATGGCCTTGGGGGATCCAAACTCAGGTCCTCATGCATGGGCAACAAGCACGTTATATACTGACTCTTCTCCTCAGCCCTTTTCGGTGTTCTGAAATAGTCTCATCATGTATCTCACTACATAACCTAGACTAGCCCTCCTCCCAAGTGCTGAGAATTAGGTGTGCATCATGCCCTAGGTCATTCGTTGTTCTGTGTTTCTGATGATTGAATCTAGGGACTCCCACATGGTAAGCACAAATGCTACCAACTATACTACAATTCCAGCCATAGTTTTCAAAGAAATAAGACTTTTTTGAGATATTATGTAGTCTTTTCTGCTATGTAAACCAGGATGACCTCAAACTCACAAAGATCCACTGGCCTCTGCCTTCTGAGTCCTGGGATTAAAGGTCGGTATCACCACACCCAACTCAAGGAAAAACATTTTGAGACAAGGTCTATGTATTCCAGGGGATGAACTATGTAACTGAGGCTGACCTTGAACCCCTGATGCTCATGACTCCTCAAGTACTGGCATTACATCTGAGTATCAATAAGCCCAGTTCAAGTCTGTGTGTGGAGGCCACAAGCTGATATGAATATCTTCTTTGGTCTCACTAAAACGTTTTTTTTTTTTAAAGTTTGTGTATGTATATTTTTAAGTGTAGGAGTCATGCCAGAAGATCCCTTCATAGATGGTCATGAGCCACCACTGTGGGTGCTGAGAATTGAACTCAGAACCTCTGGAAGAGCAGCCAGTGCTCTTAACCGTTGAGCCATCTCTCCAGCCCAACTTTTTCTTTCTTTCTTCCTTCCTTCCTTTCTTTCCTTTCTTTCTTTTCTTTCTCTCTCTCTCTCTCTTTTTTTTTTTTTGAGACAGGGTTTCTCTGTGTAGCCCTGGCTGTCCTGGAACTCACTCTGTGGTGGCGCACACCTTTAATCCCACCCAGCACACAGGGAGGCAGAGGCAGGCATATTTCTGAATTCTAGGCCAGCCTGGTCTACAGAGTGAGTGCCAGGTCAGCCAGGTCTATACAGAGAAACCCAGTCTCAAAAAACCAAAAACAAACAAACAAACAAACAAAAAGAATAAAATTTGCCAGGCAGTGGTGGCGCACACCTTTAATCCTAGCACTTAGGAGGCAGAGGCAGGCAGATTTCTGAGTTCAAGTCCAGCCTGGTCTACAGAGGGAGTTTCCAGGACAGCCAGAGCTACACAGAGAAACTCTGTCTCAAAAAACAAAAAAACAAAAACAAAAAACAAAACAAAACAAAAAGTTCTTTAGTAAATCAAACATTTATTTCTTAATTTGGGGTGGGCAGTGCTCACCACAGTGCACGGATGAAGTCAGAAGATAGCCTGCAGGAATCTGTTTTCTCACTTTGTACTTTCCAGGGTTTAAATATGATACTAGGCAGCTGTACTCGATGAGCCATCCTAACACCCACCCCTTTGTGGGTTTTGTTATTTGTTTATTGAGGCAGGGTCTCTCTACACACCCCTGGCTTCCTAGAACTCATTCTGTAGACTAGACTGCCCACCGAGGCTCCTCCCAAGTGCTGTGATTAACGGTGTGTGCCACCACACCTGGTCCTTCTTTATGTTTTGAAATGGGATCTCTCACTGAATCTGGAACTGGGGGTTCAGGATTCAACCAGGAAGGCTGACCAGTGAGCTCTAGAGATCTGCCTGTCTCTACTTCCCAGCACTGGGATTCCTGGCAAATGCTGCCAGGATGGTGATCTGGATTCTCCTTTTAAGTTTCACACAGGTGCCAAGGAACCCAAACTCATGTCCTCATGCTTTCAAAGCAAACACTTTACCCAGTGGGCATCTGCCAGGTCCCCAGTTTGTTTTTAAATTTATGGGTCTGTGTGAGTGTATACCATGTGTGTGCAAGTACAACTGAAGTCCAGTGGTGGGTGCTGGATCACTTGGAGCTGGAGTTACAGGCAATTGTGAGCTTCCTTTGGAAGAACAAGTGCCCTTAGCCACTGAGCCCCCCCTCCCCCCATCCTAAGAACCAAATTAGAGGCGGCTACATGCTGGACACAGCTGGCACTTACAAAATTTGGTTTAACCAGTCTCCCTAATGATTCTGTGAGGAAGGGCTTCTGTTTTATGGAGGTAGGAGCAGAAGTTCAGGAATGTTTAATAACTTGTGACAAAACACTGAAAAGAAATAGCCTGAACTAAGCTGACAGTGCATAACTGTTAACAAAACAGTCAGAGCTGGAGGCAGGAGGATCAGTAGACCCAGGCCATCCTATATATTCAGAGATTGAGGGGGCAGAGAGAAGGAATGTGAATGTATCCTAGGGAGCTCAGTAGAGCACTTTTCTTTCTTTCTTTCTTTCTTTCTTTTTTTTTTTTTAAATCGGCTCTCACTATGAAGCCCTGGCTGGCCAGGTTAGCCTCAAACTCAAATGCCTACCTCTGGAATCCTGAGACTTGACTGCCCAGCTGGTGGTGGAGTACTAGCCTAGTATAGAGGAGGCCCTAAAATCAATTCCCAGAACAGCAACAACAAAAGAGGATGGACACAAGAACCAGCTTTAAATTAGCCAGTGTAGGTTTCAGAGCTCTGGCTCTCTTGCAGATGCTTCTGACCTAGCCTGAATCCACACCCCTCACTTGTCCCTGAGCACACCCACATGCAGGCGATCTTCCTGCTCTCCTGCCAGGATTCTGACCTGAGGTCTCTCCCTTACAGAAGTGCATTAGCAGAGGGGAACTCCAGGTATCTCTGTCATACCAGCCTGTCGCACAGAGAATGACAGTTGTGGTCCTCAAAGCCAGACACTTGCCGAAGATGGATATCACCGGTCTCTCAGGTAGCAGCTATTTACTTCAACTCATTTCTCTGACTGAACCAACCCCACCCCCACTCCTCACCATGGTCCTGACATTCTCCATGCCCAGACTCCTGCCCTTTTTCATGGTGTGCCTACACTTCTGTCTGTGTTTGTTCCCCATGACTAGCCAATAGTGGTGCTTGTGGTAAACCAACAAGGGCGTTCTAAATCCCATGCATGCCGGAGCAATTACCTCAGATGAGACTTGTAAAAGAGATTACAGGTAATCTGTTCATCCCCATGTCCTTGACAGGGCATCCTGATTTCTGCAGGCCTAAACCTTGCTCTACCCCATGCCTGCTTGGTTCCCCCTGCCCCACCTCCCTGGCTAGGCAACCAGACTCATGTGTGGTCTGTGTGCATTTATGGTGCAATCACTGAAGACCTGATGGTCAGTCAGCAAAGATGAAGACGACACTTCCATCTGCACCAGTGGTTCTCCACCTTCCTAACACTGCAGCCCCTTAACACAGTTCCTCATGTTGTGGTGACCTCCATCCATGAAATTATTTTCATTGTTACTCCATAACTATAATTTCGCTACTGTTATGAATCCTAGAGTAAATCTCTGATATGCAGGATATCTGCTATGACCCCTGTGGAATGATCCTTCAACCCACAAAGGGGTCATGAACCACAAGATGAGAACCACTGTTAAGATTCTAAACACAGAATCACCACACAGCAGAGGACCGTGTCATAGGCCTGTCTCTCTTCTTCTTCTTTTTGATGGCCCCAGATCCTTATGTCAAGGTGAACGTCTACTACGGCAGAAAACGCATTGCCAAGAAGAAAACCCACGTAAAGAAGTGCACTTTGAACCCCATCTTCAATGAGTCCTTCATCTATGACATCCCCACTGACCTCCTGCCTGATATCAGCATCGAGTTCCTTGTCATTGACTTCGATCGCACTACTAAGAACGAGGTGGTAGGGAGGCTGATCCTGGGGGCACACAGTGTCACAGCCAGTGGTGCGGAACACTGGAGAGAGGTCTGCGAGAGTCCCCGCAAGCCCATAGCCAAGTGGCATAGTCTGAGCGAATACTAACCCTGGGGCCAGGCGGGGAGGCACACAGAGGGGAGAGGTGACAGAGAAGCTGACTCAAAACCTCATTTTAGTCATAGAAGAAGATTTCTTACAGAACAAACCACACGAAGAACCTCACACTCCACACAGCTGCAGATTGGTTCTTAGCGTGAGGATTGCTTTCTTCTTTGCAAGGCACTAGACGATCTTTTGTTTTTTAAAATGAGGGGGGAAGAGAAGGAAAGACCCCAAGTCTATATATAACAGTGTAACCTTATACTTGCATGTCTAATACAAACAAGAAATTAGCCTAACCAATATCAAGTTGCAGATTTTAATCCATGAAAATTGTGTTTTGTGCCGAATTGTATTTGCTGATCCCCTGAAATTGGCCTCTCTTTATCAGGCTTCTCTGGGTTACTCCAGTTCCCCATCACTGCAGGAGAATAGTCTGCTCTTGTAAAGCCCCATGTTCCTGTCATCCAGTCCTTTTTTCTGTCACCTCTCTCACATCTCTGCTCTTTGGCTGAGTTCCAAACCTTGAGGTCTGTAGTAAGCAAAGAAACGAGTGGGGTCTCCAGGAGAAAGAGTAATTGAGACTGGGTTGTGTGCTGTCAGCCACCTACTGTAAAAAGGGTAACTGGCAGCCGGTGACTAGAGATAGCCCTGGTGAGCACAGGAGAAGTAGGACTGGACTTAGGACTCACTGATTTCTCTAGGAGCTATAGAGACTTCACCTAGAGGGACCTGTGGGTGCCAGCACATCCTGAATGCTACTTGCAGGTCAGGGGTCAAGGGGAGGAAAAAGATGCCCACGTGGCCCTCTGTGGTGGGCTCTTCATCTGTGGTCAGCAGTCCTGGCTCTGTAAGGCTACACTGGCTTTTACTTTTCCAGGAATGCTTCAGGGGCTCTGGCATCGCCTCATGTAGCTGCCAACAGAAGCTGCTTTCTGTTTCTTAAGGGAATGGGGCCTCAGAAATGACTCTTTCTTCCTGAGGTTTACAGTAATAGCTCTTAAGAAAGCCACGCGGGGCTGAGTAGTAAGATCATATGAATGCCTTCAGAGCCCCCTCTCCTCGGCAGAAGCGCACCGGTGGAGAACTGGGAGTCTCCCCACACTTTCAAGGGTGGAAAGCAAAGCTCCACCATCTCTCCACCACTGCGCAAGGCAGTGCAGAGCTTGAGCATTGTTCTGGAGTTCAGATCCCGGTCTCCACACGGAGACTTCCAGAGGAGTGGAGACTTCAGAACAAGAGGTGAGCTTACATGGGCAGTGCCTATGTTGACAGCTTGAAAAGAACCTCAGTCAAATAAGAAATAGCTCGATCCAGGGCCTGAAAGATTAGCTGTAACTGAAGTGCCCATTTCCCTGGAGACCATCACTTTCTAGCTTGCTTCTGAGAAGGGGTGGACAAGCTGACTTTCCATGGAGAGGGTTGGTGACAATGCCTTTGGTGGTTCCCCTCGTGCTTGTAGATCTGAATCCACTCTGCCCCCCACCAGCCTTTCATTTGCTTTTTGTTTGGTTGGTTTTGTTTTGGTTTTTTTTCTGCCAATTCTTGGCAAGGCAGAGCAGTCCTGTACGGGCAGGAAACCCCACTGCTCTTGCCCTTACATCCCATAATCTGACTCAGTGTCTTGCCATCAGCTGGGATCACACCACTAGTCTCAGTCCTTTAACCCATGGAATGTAAATATTGTATCATACGTAGAAGAAAATACTTTTTGTTTTCTAAAAAGGCATTTTGACATAGTTTAATGAAAACCCGGCAGGAGCATTCTAAGCCCCATTAGGGAAAAAAATTGAAATGGTTCCTCTTCGTCGCCTTAATGTGTAAAGATCAGAAGTCACTGAGCAGCTCCAATGCGAAGTGACAGGTGGAGCCTGGCCTCTGTCCCGCTGTGTGTGCCTCTGTAGCTCCCCCTGAGAAGTCTGGGAAACAGCCTCACCGTGCTCCCCAGCCCCTGCAGCTCAATCCCTTGCATCCTCTGGGTCTGCAGAGCAGCAGCAGCAGGTGCTGGTGGCGGAGCCGGTACTTCCACAGGCTCGGGGCTGCCTCGGTGTCTTTGCCAAGAAAAGGCAAAGGGGTGGGCAGTACAGGATTCCTCCCTCCTACCTCAGGCCTGATCCATCATGCCCTGGACTTGGTATCGTAAAGCTTCTTAGCTGACTCTGGCTTTCACATCTGTTCTTCACAGAGCTCACTGATGTGGGTGGAGGCGGAAAGCCTCTCCCTGTCTGTCGAAAGACAAGAGAGTCACATCCTAGCGTTTGCACAAGGCTCTTGTGGTTAGGAATAGGTTGGGGAAAGGTCACTCCTGATTTCCCAGCAGCCAGTCTGTCTATGGAGATTTCTTGACTCTTTGGGGACTCTGAGAGCTATTCACAATATCAGAAGTTCCTTCTTGAGTTCTTCCTTCTTTCTGTTCTCTGCACGGCCACGGTATACGTGTTTATGGACAGTGCTGTGCTAGAGAGCAGACAGAACTGCTGTGTGGGACGGGGGGCCTACTTAGGAGGGGGTATGGAAGACTTAATACTGGTCACAGTGACATTGCCCTCACCACGATCCCTCTCCAAAGTGGTCGTCTTTCTTTACCTTGTGTCTTCTCTTGTAAAAATAAACTCAAAAATAAAAGTGTCAAATTAAAAAGAAAAAAAAAAAAAAAACGGAAAAAGCTAACATGAACTGTGTGAAATTGCATAATGCTGTGACGCTAACCTGCAATATGTAATGCTATCTTGTATGTGGACCTTGTCAATGCGCCACACACGTGCAGAATAAAGACTGATTCAGATTAAATAGGCACAGTGGTGCAACCTGGTTTTCTTGAAGCTGGGTGACTGTGATTGTAGATAGGACTCGACACACACACAGGACGCTCTAGGCCAGGACTTTTTAAATTTTTTTCTCATGAGCCCCTTTGTTTGAGAAACTGTTATGCAATTCTGGGTTACAGGCCTATAAAATAGGTGTGATCTGTAAGGCCACAACCACCAGGGGAGAGCACAGAAGCTTTTTGCTTTTAGATTTATTTATTTTATGTGTAGGAATGTTTGCCTGATTGTATGTATGTGCGCTGTGCGTGTGCGTGCGTGTGTGCGTGCGTGAAATGGAGTTAACAGATGGTTACAAACCACCATGTGGGTGCTGGGAAGAAGCCTAGGTTCTCTGCAAAAGCAGCAAGCACCCTTAACTTCTGAGCCATCTCTCCAGCCCCTGAGACAGTACGGTTTAGTATTGATAATTACTCTGCACCTTTAAATGAAGAGATTTATTCCAAAATGAAACACTACTCCAGTCACTCACCGAGCCTTACGGACAGCTCAGCTAAGCCTGGCCGGCTTCTGAGCTACTCTCAGACACTCACTTCATTTTCTTCTCTCTTTCCCCCAGGCCCAGGCCTGCCTTCCCTGGTGTGCAAGGCTTTCTCATTCTCTGGCCTTCTCCCCTCCTTTCCCCATTGTCACTTCCTCCCAGCTGCACAATCTGCAGTTTTCTTGCCCTGTTGTTTTTCTCTTATACTCTTAATAAAATTGTCCCCACGTCTCAAACAATACAAACAAAGAAAACTGTTGGGCAGGGTTTTTTTGTTTTTTGTTTTTCTGGAAGTGCTGGGGAACCACTGAGTTCTTTCTCCAGCCCCAACAGGTTACCCACTAAATGCTCGTCTCAGGGGATATGAGCCATTGCTAAGCAAGAGTCCTGTCGGAGATGGTTAGCAGAAGACAGGAATTAACCAAACATCACAATGATAAATGTACACTTACAAACTCTGCAGAAACAGGAGACAGGGCCGAGCAGAACTCCAGGGTAGAGATACTGGGAAGGTGGGCTGTGGCCTCTCTGCCTCCCGAGGCTGGAGGCTAGAGTGACTCACTCTTTTTCTTGGTTTGATTTTTAGACTATGCAAGCTTTACACTCATAGTCCTCCGGCCTCCACTTCCTGACTGCTGGGTTTTCATCAGAAGGACTCATTTTTCTAACATGCTGGGTGAACATTGTCCCCATGAGGGACAGAGAAAACCAACAGCAAAAGCTCTTGTTCTTTCTGTTCTTTCAAATAACTTTTTTTTTAGTTTTAAGACAGAGTTAAGTGGAAACTCAAGGATTCTTTGGAAAGTTGGTTGGATGATGTTTTGCTGGGGCAGACACGTGAAGGAACGTTTAGCTGAAGCGGACACAGGTGAAAGGCTAAGGCGGACTCGTGAAGGAACGTTTCACTGAAGCAGACCCAGGGGAGAGGATGTTCTGCTAAAGCAATCACATGAAAGGCCCCGTGATGAAGGATTCTTTGCTAAGGACACACAATTGCTCCACCTTACACTGTGGAGTTGAGCTCCATTGTTGGGACTCCATAGAGAGAAACTCACCAAAAACCTTCTGGTGGAGGGCTGCAGTTTTTTGCTACTTCCTTGGACTTGGGCTGATTGACAAAGTGATGTCAGCTGTGACAGACTCAAGTGAAGTTTTGCTAAGTCAGACTCACATACTAAGACGAGACCCGTGGAGGACACGTGATGTGTAGAGATATAAATAGGACTCAACAGAGAATGGCTGCGGCTGAGCGTGGCTTGCTTATAGAACTAGCTGTGCTACAGCTGTTGGCCCTGGTCCCACCTGCTGACTTGTGCCTAGGCTGAGGCCTGGTTGTCTCTGCTAGGTCATGCCACCGCTGCTGATTCATGTTTGCTATCCTGACTCTACCAAACTGGACTGCTGGTGCATCCGTGAAGTGTTTGCGAATGGATCGAGCTGCTGCTGCTAACCTTGTCCACTGCAGGAAAACACTTCCTCACATGTTTGCCCCAGCAAAACACCATCCAACACAACTGCCTTTCCAAAGAACCCTGAAGTTTCCACTTAAACAGAGCCTTGCTCTATATTCTATATTCCAGGCTGGTCTGTAACTCACAGCAATCCTCTCACCTTGGCTTCCTGAATCCTGAGGTTACAGCCGGGAAAAACCCTACCCCCTTTTGTTTTTATTTTATCATTTACTTACTTATAGATATGTTCTCACTATGTAGCCCTGGCTGTCCTGGACTCTCTATGCAGAACAGGCTGACCTCCAACTCCTAGAAATCCTCCTGCCTCTGCCTCTCGAGTACTGGAATTAAAGGTGTGTATCACCATGCTAACTAATTTTTTTCTAAATAAAATTTTTAAAAAGATTTATTTATTATGTATACAGCATTCTGCCTGCATATATGCCTACAGACCAGAAGAGGGAATCAGATCCTATCATAGATGGTTATGAGCCACCATGTGGTTGCTGAGAATTGAACTCAGGACCTCTGGAAGGATAGCTCTTAGTCTCTGAGCCATCTCTCCAACCCACCAACTAGTTCTCTTTTAAAGGACTGGGTGTTGGGGCTGGAGAGATGGCTCAGCAGTTAAGACCAGATGTTACTCTTGCAGAGGATCTGGGTTCAACCATCCACAACCCAGTTTCAGAGGATCCAACATCCTCTTTTGACCTCTATGGGCACCAGGCACTCTCATAATGCAGTCATACACTTGGGAGAAATAGGCAGGGAATGCTGTGAGCTCTCTGTCAGCTAGCCTGGGCTACAGAATGAGGAATGAGACCCATCTCTCACACACATGGCATTCAATTACATAAAAAAAAAAAAAGACTGAGTGTAGTGTGACAGACTATTCCTGGGGAGATACACAACATACTCAATCACCCCAAATAAGGAGTCTACTATAACACCACCAAAGTCCAGCTTTTTATTCTGGGATTACTTAAAGAGATATGGGTGAGGGGTAACTTATGATAGCAGAAATGACAGAAAGACAGCTGCATCATCAAAGCCCACCCCAACATGGGTGACAGCTCATGGGTGAAAGCTGGGAACCTGCAGCACAGTACAGGTTAGAGAGTATTCTTTCCAGGCAGCCTGGTTGGTCTGAGCCTCTTCCAGGCAGCACTATTTCTGATTCTTTCCTGTGCTAGTCTAGCCAGAGAGTGATTCTCCACAGTCTTTATTGTTTACACTTGAGAGGGAGGGAACAGTAAATCTGGTCACTTATAGGGACTTCCTGGAGATATTTTGATTGTTTACTTTCAATTTTAAGGAGCTTCCCTGCAGAATGAAATGCTTCAATCTCAAGAAAGAGCTATAGGACACTGGTTCGCAGATAGCCTAGGCTGGCTTCAAACTCTATGTAGCCCAGGATGATATTCAGTTTCCCAAGTGTTGTAATTAAAGGTGTGCATTGCCTGCCATACCTGACTTTAAATCTTTCTTCCCCCCAGTTTTTCAAGATAGGGTTTCTCTGTGTAACAAGCTCCGGCTGTCCTGAACTCGATTTGTAGACCCAGGCTATCTCAAACTCACAGAGATATGCCTGCCTCTGCCGCCCAAGTGCCGCTGTTCTTTAATCCTAAAAGCAAATAAGCCAAATGTGCTGTAGTCCTAGCACTGGTGAGGCAAATGCAGCGGATAATGTAATCTCGCAGCTAGCCTGAGCTACAGAACAAGAAATAAGACCCGTCCCACAAAAACCAACAACCAACCCCAAGACAGCATTGTGACTCCTCCTTCCCCAAAGCAAGGTAACATCATTCCCTAAGTAATTTCTTCTAGATTTCTATCAATTTTCCTCCATAGCCCTGAGCTGGACCAACACCTGTCGGATGGGTCATTATGGCTGAAGGACTGCCCTGAAGGAGGATGTCCAAGTATCAGTTCTTGGAGATGTCAGGTCCTTGGAGAAGGAAGTGGTGCTGGAGAAAAACAGTGTGTGGGGTGGTCACGCAGGATCGTGGAGCACAACCCTGCCTCCTCCTGACCCCCCCCAAATACTTTTCTTGTCAATTCCTCACAAAGCCTTGAGAGGGAATTTCTGTCCTAGGAAAGCCCCCCGCCCAACACACACCTAGTCTCATTGGCTTGCAGAAGTTTGTGATCTACAAAGGCAAACACAACTGTTTTCCAATCCTCTTTAAATGCTTCAAGAGCAGTGGCATCAGACATGTACACAGCTTTTCCCCCACTCCACTCCCCCCTTTTTTTGGAAATGGGGTCTCACTGCAGCAAAGCCAGCCTCCACTTTGAACCTGTCCTTACTGAGTGCTGGGGTTGCTGGCTTATACTTCCCCTGCGCCTGGCAGATATTTTTTTTTAAAAAACCATTTTGAGCACAAAGACATAAAATTGATTGAATCTGTATTTTCAGTCCCTGCACAGGTAAAGTGCTGTCATCTGTGTGCAACGGATGAGGAACCCACAGTGAAGAGGTTAACAGACTGCTCCAAACTCACACAGCAGAGCCTGCCTGCAGCAGCCTCACCCAATTCCAGTTTTGTTAATTCGATTCCATTTATGTGTGTGTTTGCACACACACATGCCAACATACACAAGAGGAGGTCAATGGACCATTTTTGGAAGTTGGTTCTTATATTGTGTATATGGGTACTTTGTCTGCATCTGTGCACTGTGTTTGTGCAGTGCCCGAGGAAGCCAGAAGAGGGCACTGGACCCCGGGAACTGGTGTTCAGAGGGTAGTGAACCATAGTGTGCATAAAGGATACAGAAGTTGGTTCCTCTGGAAGAGCAGCCAGTGCACTTAACCACTGACCCATCTCTCCAGCCCAGGGAGCTGGTTCTCCCTACCATGGAGTAGAAATCTAACTCAAGTTGTCAGGCTAGGCAGGAAGTGCCTTTATCACCTAGCTGGTCTCATATTTTTCAATAATTTTTAGTGGTGGAGATTTAAGAGTAAGATACAAACAAACCCTAATGGTGAGCTGCCTGTGTAAAGCTGCTTGCTGCCAAGCCTGAAGAGTGATCAAATCCCTGGAACCTCCATGTGGAAGCAGACAACTGATTCCTACATGTTGTCTCCTGTCCACTATATGTCATGCCATTCACACACTTGAAAAAATGAATAAGTAAATGTAATTTAAAAAAAAAAGTGAATGCGAATTAATGCAAATGAGATTGTACTCAGAGTCTCCACACCAGTGTCCTCAAGAACATCCCAGGTGACTTCAGTCACAGGCATTGAGTACTCCCGTGATTTAGACTCACTTCCATCCAAGCGTCCTCACAGACATTTTTCCAGCCTAGCATTTAGTGACCAATTATTGAGTGGCTGATAGTTGGCAGTCCCTGCTCTCTCCCCATCCCCCTGCCACCAGAATCGGTCCAAATCTCTCATCACACTTTGCGTTTCAGAATCAGGATTTTTCATTCCACAGCACAGAATGGTGTGTTCGCTTCTAATCCATGCTAAATCCCTGCTGTCAACACTTGCATGCAGCAGGAGCTCGAACACAAGGCAGGAAGGCAAGGAACACAATATCGTCCCAGAAGCCGGTTCAAAGCAGAATTAATAAGGCTTCACATTTTCCTTCTTATTCTAAGTCCAAGTTTCAAAAGAAGTTTGGCTGAGGGCTAGGCACAGAGCTCTATAGCATAGTACATGCCTAGCATCCATGAGGCCCCGGGTTTGATCCCTGACACTGAAGCAACAAAAAGGAGTGAACATTGTGAGCTAGCAGTGTGGCTCAGTGGTAGAGAATTTGTGTGAGGTGTTTGGGGCCAACTCAGAATTGGGTCTGGAGTTGTTTGGAGTTATGTGGTAACAGCGATCAGCAGTGACCCACAAATTCTCCTCTAGGAAAGTGAAAGGGGGCGTGGTCAGAAAGTCTAGGCGAGATTCCCTAGTGCCTCTTTCTGTGTGTGCACATTTGTGTAGCTTTGGGTACCATCCAGCTGGTCTGCCTATCCTCTGTGTTTTCAGACAGGGTCTCTCACTGGCCTAAGGCTCGACAAGTTGGCGAGGATAGTTGCCCAGAGAAGCCCTTGGAACCCACCTGTCTCCACCTCATCAGCACCAGCATTAAGTAGGAGTCACCACATGCATATTTTTGTAAATGTGGGCTTTAGAAATCAAGCCCAGGTCCTCATGTTCATACCAACTGAGCCATATTCTCAGTCTCTTGACACCTTCACAGCAGGCTCGTCTGGAGCCTTTCAGCCAGCTAAGGCCCTTAACACGATGCTTGTTTCTGGACTTCCTGACTTGCTACTTGAGCTCTGTCAACATTATTATTCAGTTCTTTATTTTTCAGGGCCAGGCTTGAGCCCTAGCTTTATGTATAGACGCTAGCCAAGTGCTCTACTTAGCTAGGTCCCTAGTCTTTAATTGAAAAAAAAATTTAGACTGATCTCACTAAGTTGGTCAGGCTGACCTTGAACTCCTGATTCTGAGTGTTCGGATTGCAGGTGTGTATCACCATGCCCATATTTGTTTGCTTGTTTAGTCATTCTCATATTGCTTAAGCTGGCCTTAAACCCATTATATAGCTGAGGATGATTTTGAATTTCTGATCCTCCTGACTCTCCCACTTATTCAGGGTCACAGGCATTCCCAATTAAACCTGGCTTTATAGAATTCAGAGCCTCCTGCACAGAAGAAAGCTGCTCTGTCAGCCAGGCTGCTGTTCCAGAACTCCAGCTCTAACTTCTGACGGGAACTCATTATGCTGCCTACGATGGTCTTGAACTCCTGGCTCATGCAGTGCTTTCTCTCTCTCTCTTTTTCTTTTTTTTTTTTTTTTTATTTTTTTTTGGTTTTTTTTTTTGGTTTTTTGAGACAGGGTTTCTCTGTGTAGCCCTGGCTGTCCTGGAACTCACGCTATAGACCAGCCTGGCCTCAAACTCAGAAATCTGCCTGCCTCTGCCTCCCAAGTGCTGGGATTAAAGGCGTGTGCCACCACTGCCCAGCTTCTCTCTCTTTTCTTTAAAATATTTATTTATTTTACGTATATGAGTACACTGTCGCTGTCTTCAGACACACCAGAAGTGGGCATCAGATCCCATTACAGAAGGCTATGAGCCACCATGTGGTTGCTGGAAATTGAACTCAAGACCTCCAGAAGGGCAGCCAATGTTCTTAACCACTGAGCCATCTCTCCAGCCCGCAGTGCTTTCTCTTAAAGGTGTCTATGTTCTCTGCCTTCCCAACTCAGTAGCAGCCTTCCCTTAAGAAGGAATAAAGGAATACAGGACTATAAACCATGAGAGACTAATTTAAGTCATGTACAGCTTGACTATATTTTGCTAGGCACTAAAGACCGTGTTAACCCCTCCAGGCCTTACTTGACCCCGTGTCCCTACTAGAACAAGAAGCAAGTCAACTCAAGTCAACTGTCCCAAGCAGAAAAAGAATGTCTCTGCAGCAGGCCAAGGCTCCTTCTCAGCACGTGGTTTCTTCATGTCGACGGTGAAATATTGCCACAAGGAACCACATGGCAGAGACAGTTCACCAAGAGGCACAGACATCAGTCACATTCCACCAGAGAAATATTCTCTGAGGAACTGAGTTCCTACAGGCAGGCTTGTTAATTTTGGATCCTAATTCAAATGACACCTATTTCATAATTACTAGGAAGAAAATAAAATTAATTTTGTACAGTGAGAGCATCCAGAGATCCAGAGGACACACTGCGTAATCTTTAATCAAAGAGCAAACATTTGGCACGATCTCCTTTACCCAAATTTCACCTTCACCTAAATCTTAGCTCTAGTTAAGCTGATGAAACTCGGGGAACAATTTTAAATCTTCACTTCAAGTTGAGCATATCTGACATCAGTACAATCTAACATTTTCAATCTTGAACCATCTTTTAAAGTGATTGTCAGTCAACAAGGACTCCTT
This sequence comes from Rhynchomys soricoides, assembly GCA_019843965.1. Lineage (NCBI taxonomy): Eukaryota > Metazoa > Chordata > Mammalia > Rodentia > Muridae > Rhynchomys > Rhynchomys soricoides. Next base: position 2,172,265 of record JADRCH010000009.1, read on the forward strand.
AAAGTTAAAAAAAAAAAAATGATGTACACTGGGAGTGGCAGTGCCAGCCTCCCGAAGACAAGCAAGCCTGCTGAGTTAGAAGCCAGCCTGGGCTACTAACAAGCAGCAGCCTTGCCATGGCTACACATCAAGAGCCAGTTCCAAGAAACAAAAAATAAGTAAAAGTCCTATGTATCATTCTTTTTAAAGATTTTATTATTTTTCACTGGGCACATGTATGTGCGTGCATATATGTGTGCATGTGTTCACATGGAATGATCGTGGAGTGCAGGTGCCTATGGTGGCCAGAGGCTGGAGCTGGTGTGATAGGCAGTTGTGGGTGTCCTCTGAAAGAGCGGTACCCTTAACCACTGAGCCATCTCTCCAGCACGTGTCCTTCTTTCTAAGCCTGAAATTGGAGGGACTAGAGAGATGGCTCAGTAGTTGAGAGTGTAACTGCTCTGCTCTTCCAGAGGACCCGGGTTCAGTTCCTGACAACCACATCAGGGTGACTCATAATTGTGACTCACAATTACCTGTAATCCCAGTTCCAGGGAGGCTGATGCCCTTAGTGTGGGCCATATAAATTAACAGGCACACAAATATATACATAAAATTAAAATAAATAAGTCTTTTTTAAAAATGAAATTGTCTAAGTTCTAACGCTACAAATTGTGTATTGGGTATTTACCACAATTTACATAGCGTGCAGATTTGGGTTCAGTGCAGTCTCCCTTCAACTCGCTTCTCCTGCCTCTCTATGTTTGTACTTTCAGGCTGGTCTGGAATGCAGCACACAGGGAGGATAACATTGCATCTTCTGACCTTCTTGCCTCTACCCCCAGTTGCTGGAATGATACCAGCAAGCAAAGCTGTCTTGGTCACTCGGTGGAATCCTATTTACACCCCCCAAACATCACGTGTCCTCCCGTGCACCATCACACCCCGGCTCTTTCTCTTTAAAATTAAAAACAAAAAACAATTTTTTTTATGTAATCTTGGCTGGCCTCAAGCTTACTATTGCAAATCAGGCTGGCCTCGAACTCACACAGATCTACTCTCTTCTGCGTCCAGAATGCTACAATTAAAGGTGTGTCCTACCACAACCAGCTTTCCGTTTAGGGGAACATAACTTTAATTTTTTCAAATCCTATTTTTTTTAAATTTACTTTATTTATGAGTGCTCTGTTACATGTACACTTGCATGCCAGAAGAGGGCATCAGATCCCATTACAGATGGTTGTGAGCCATCATGTGGGTACTTGGAATTGAACTCAAGACCTGTGGAAAGGCAGTCAGTGCCCTTAACCACTGAGCCATCTCTCCAGCCCTCAAATCCTATTTTTAATGATGGTTCTTAAACGCTTTAACCTCCCTCCTAGCCCACCACCCACCAGAGGTAGTGGGGAAGAAAGGATACGGGGGAAGTGGACCTGCTTAGATTCTTTGGAGCAACTCCAGTCTGTGTTGTCTAGAAATTGGCAGTTCAGTTCACAGGCAGTGGCAGCTCCACCCACTCTCAAACACCTCACAGATACACCAGCAGTCCATTTCAGTAGAGTGGGGTTAGCAATAGCGGACCTAGCAGAGACAGCCAGGCCTCAGCCTAGGTGGGACCAATAGGAATGCTAGGCGTTCTCTGTGTCTCTTTCAGGGAAGCAAAGATCAGCAAAGACACAAGACCCAGCAAGCAAAGCTGTCTTGGTCACTTGGTGGAGTGCTATTTATACCCCCCAAACATCACGTGTCCTCCCCGGGCCTTGCCTCAGCCCGTGTGTCCAATCAGCCCGAGTCCTTGAAAGCAGCAACAAACTACAGCACAGCACCAGAAATCCTTCGGTGTGCCTCTGTGGCATCCAGACAGATGCAGCTCAACCATGCAATGTAAGGTGGACCAACACATGGGTGCTGTAAGCAATTGCTGGTGTTTTTTAACATCCTTTTATTTATTTATTTTGTGGGATCAGGGCACATGACACAGCATATAAACGACAGATGACAACTTCCTGGTGGATCCTTGAAATCACACTCAGGTTAGAGGGGGGAGTCTTTACTTTCACCTTGCTCACTTTTACCTACTGAGCCATCTCACTGGATTGTGGCGACGCTATAGGGGGAAGGTGTAAGATATCGTGGCTGAAGCCAGGGTCTTAGCTAAGACCCCAAAGGAAACATCCCAATGGTTAGGATCTGATTTCTCTGACTTGGAAGGGCCCTCATGAAGGCCTCATAAGCTTTATCAATGGTTGCTACACTAGCTGTTCCACCTCAAGGTCTTGAGGTAAAGAACAGTTTGTCATCCTTCATGGACATGGAACTGTTGAGTGATCTTCCATGATGCTGTTACAAGGTGTCCAGCTGAGTCAGCAGATGAACTGCCCCCTACAGTTCCAGCTGCCTGAGCTGCTGAAAGACTTGGAAGACTCTCCCAGCACTAAGCAACCTGCTGCTCAGAATGGAGGTGGTAACAGGTCCCTAAAACCCTCCCCCAGAGCCTCTAACTTTTGCCTGGATGTCATCTCCCAGGTCTCAGTGGAAGACACTGTCACACTAGCTAGAGGGCCTGGTTCCCTGTAGGACAGCACTAGATAGATTTCAGGCAACCTCCCACTTACACAAATAAAAACAAAACTATTGAAATGTACTTACCATGTTAATAAACAAAGAAATGAAGGTAAAGCCAAGCCCTTTAACTTGATTGTACTTAAAAATATATATTCTAAACATTTCTACTCACTTATAAGTTTAAAAAAGGAAAAGAAAAAAGAAAAGAAAATCCAACACATTGTTGAAATATCTTTTATTGTGCTGCACAGACTGCCTTCGTGTGTGAGTGTGCCAGTGAAGAACTTCTCCCCAGATGACACTTTTCTAATATATCAAGGTTAAACATATCTCCTTACCGATTAAAATTACTTGTAATTACTAATCTGGCTTCAACACAGTTTCAGTGTCCTTCAACTTGTCCCTGAATCTTCTCTTCAAAATTCCAGGGAATACTTGATTTTCATGCCTTCAGGTTGGCCAATACTGATGACCTAAAGCTTGAAAGTTAGCTACAGGACGGCTGAGGAGGCCCTCCGGCTCACACACACTGCACTCCTGAAGCTACCTAGCACCATGAATACAATTCTCAATGCAAATTAATGGACTAGCTTATCCAGGATCCAATGTGTGACAGGGACAGCCTTAAAAACACTCACTGCAGTTTTCCTCGTACAGAACAAATCCTCTTCCTTACAGGTCCTTCTGGCAGTGATTTTTTTTATCGCCTTGACAATCTTTAATCGCTGTGGCTGCCAGTGTCTTGCTTGGCACTGCTGACAATCCCAGACTGTGAGAATTGAGCAGTGAAGGCATTCAGTCTGACAGTCCTTATCCAGTGAGTTCAGAGGCTGCTGCTGTACCTTCTTCCTGCTCTGTTGCTTCTCCAAAGTGCAATGGCTTCTGTTTTGGACAGACTTGAACCTGGGTCTTTCATTGTTTGATGGCTTGAGTATTAAAACACAATTTGCATAGTAGCAAAAGTTACCAGGATTTTCAGAAGACAACTACCCAGAATTTAAAAGTCCCAGCAGAGGCTCCTTGTGGCATATGGATCCAGATCTGCCATTCCTCTGACAATGGGGAGCAGGAAGCTGAGGTGCTGCCGGTGGCACCCCAGCCTACAGTGATCATGACTCTCCTGAATGTGCCACACACAGCACATTCAGACAGCAAGAGAATCCTGGCCCCATGACAGAGAGTTCACCACTAACAGTTAAAGCTATTTCTTGCAGGACTAGTCTCAATCACATACAGAAGCAAAGTGGTATATTCTCTGAGGCTGCTCTGACAACTCTGAAGAAATCTTGTGATTGTGAAGCCAATTCATACATGTGAGCACTAAAGTTCAAGACTGCTCCATCGGACAGAGACCACAGACCGTTGAGCGGAGTCTAAGTACTGCTGAGGTCAAGGGAACATAATTTTACTCAGACTCTTGATGGCTCTTCTGTTTGGACAATAACATTCGTCTAATGAAAGGCCTAAAAATCATCAGGCCTCTCCTGACTCTTCAAAGGGGATAGAAAACTGGACAAACCCTGTGGTATAGCGGTCCCAAGAATTTGTTTTTATTTTTTGTGGTTTTGTTTTTCTGAGACAGGCTCTCATTCTGTAATCCAGGTAACCTCAAACTCATTGTAGTCCTCCTGCTTCAGACTTAGAAATACTAGGATTACAGCAGTGAGCCACCATGCCTAGCCCAACAAAGGATTTCAATAAGATGCAAGTGATCTAGCAATGGTCCCAGATCCAGAACCAAGTTGCATAGGTAAAGAAGGGCAGACACGGAAGGAAGAATCAAGAATGTTCAGAGAGAAATAGGCTTCTGTCTCTTTTTACCACCTGAGTGCCTTTGGGTCAAATGTGCAGTTCTCGGGCTCACTGTAGGAACACTATTCTGACCCTGCATGTTTCCACCCATGTCTTCTTGTGTGAGCACATGGCAGGATCTCCCTAAACCTTTGCACTCCACAGTCCACCATAGCAGTCTGCTCCGCAGACGCCTACTCACCTTTAGTGCCAGTTTCCCTACTCAATCTCGGCTCTGTCTCCAGGATGCACAGTGTGGCTACACAAGGCAGAGGTCCTACTGTGAGACAGTACCAGGAAGCTCAGGTTGAAGGGTGGTGGGGAGAACACAGCACAACGTTCTGTTGTAAACTTAGTCAAGTGCACGATACACACACTCTCCTGGGTATAAACCATTTACACGAATGCATTTACATCAGCAACATAACCAAAACAATGATGACCAAATTCTAATGTGACAATTAAGGACTAGACACAGCCCTGATGAGTTCATGAGTCAGAGTCCCCTAGCACAGGGCTTTAGACAGTAAGTCAATGACAACTCCCAGCAGGTGAGTCCCCTCGCCAGTGACATTTAGCAGGAGAGCAAACAGCATGCTCACTATTGCAGATACTGGACTGCGTGGAGGAGCACTGCAGTTCCCAGCAGGCACTCTGCACTTCCCTCAGGTGACTGAGTCTTTCTTCCTCCTAAATGGTGACTTCAGCCTCTTCCATACGCTGCTTTTGGGTTTAGCCTTTTTCTCCATGGCCAGTACTAACTCCTTTTCTTTTTTACGTATTTCCCGTACAAGAGCATGGAAAACGTCATCAATGTAGTAACGATAGGCAGCAGAGGTCTCAAAAAAGGGACAACTGAATTCTCGAGCCAGAGACAATCCCTCTTCCTTGGAGACCTTCAAAGGCACAAACAGGAGAAAATGCATAGTGTAGAGCAGGCAGCAGTGACAACTGTCACAAGAGTAAATGGGTATCCTTAGCAGGGGAGCCCCTCCCCCACTGGACAGTGCCAGCACAGTACACAGCCCATGTGCCTGAGAAGACAGGAGGGTCTACCTGACTTCACACTACATGATTCTACTTCTAATGTACTTGCAAGACTTTTCTAAACACAGAGTCTTATATTCCAGGGTAGCCAAGCACATCTCCGAACTTCTAAACTTTCTGCCCCCACGGTGATGGAATTATAGGTATGTGCCATGAGCCTGGTTTATGCAGGGATAGAGCCTAGGGATTCCTGCATAATTTCTTTACACTGTTTTTTCAAGGCAGGGTTTCTTCTCTTGTGCCCTGGCTTTCCAGGAACTTATTTTGTAGACCAGGCTGGCCTCAATCTCAGATATCCACCTGCCTCTGCCTCGTGCATCACCATGCTCAGCTCCCTGCATGACAAGCAGACACTACCAACTGAACTACCCCACAGCCTGTGTTTTTTTCTTTTCTGAGACAAGGTCTGTCACTGGCCAGCTAGCTAGCAAACCCAAAGGATCTGCTTGTTTCCTTCCTGGTGCTAGGATTATAAGCACACACTACCATGCCTAGCTTTAAAAACAAAAAACAAAAAATAAAAGTGAACTCAGGCCCGTTACCGTCACTTTTGTGATGGGGCCAGGACCTAGCCTTTCAAGGTAACTTTTTTGGAACAGTTATCAAGTAAATATGAATATTGATAATGGCAGTTCTCTTCATACTGCTGCTTTTAAAAAAGAAAAGCATAAGGGAAGAGAGAGATTTGCTTCAGCTAGCACAGACCTGTCAGAAGCCAACATGAGGCATTTGGCCATACTTCCACCTGCTTCTGGACAGCGATACTGTTTCTTGTTTTCTTCTCCAGGTAGTGAGGGTTTGACATATGAACTAAAGGCTTCCTACGTCCCAGGAGACCTGTCTGATATACACTGCTCCTACTAGCAGCTGTGGGAGTGCACACTTCACCACTCTTCTTCTGTTCACATTCAAATCACTGCTAGACTGAAGGGCATCCCTTGGCGCAGCCTTTAATCCCAGCATTTGGAAGGCAGAGGGATGGAATTTTGCCAGTTCAAATCCAGCCTGAACTACAAAGAGAATTTCAGGCCAGTCAATATTTTAGGTGTATGGGTGTTTTGCCTACATATACGTCTGTATACCATGTGCGTGCCTGGTGCCCATGGATGCCAGAGGCATTGGATCCCATGAAACCTGGGGTACAGACAGTTCTGAGCCCCACCATGCTGGTGCTGGGTAGGGAACAGAAGTTCTCTGTGAGAGTAGTCACTGCTCTTAACTGTTCCGTTAGCTCTCCAACCCTCAAGTTATAATGAATTTTTATTATTTTGAAAGTACTTACTTACTGTGTGTGTACACTGTGTGTGAGACCTGCACACAAGCCTGTGCAATTGCTCTCTTTTTTTACCTTTATGTGGATTTTAGGGATTGAGTTTAGGCTACTGGGTTTACAAGACACAGCAAGTGCTTTACTATCTGAGATCTCTTGTTAGCCCAAGCTTTTTTTTTCAAGACAGGGTTTCTCTGTGGCATAGCCCTGGCTGTCCTGGAACTCACTCTGTAGACCAGGCTGGCTTCGAACTCAGAAATCCGCCTGCCTCTGCCTCCCAAGTGCTAGGATTAAAGGTGTGCGCCACCACTGCCTAGCTAGCCTAAGCTTTTATTAATTTTAAAAATTTTATTTTGTGGTACTAGGGATTGAACCCAGGTCCCTGTATACGCTAGGCAGTAGCTCTACCACTAAACCACATCCAAACATTTCTGAAGATTTATGAAACTAACAGCTCATGATTCTTTATTTAATTAGTATTCTATTGTCATCTGTTTGTTTGTTGTTTACTAAGCCAGGGTCTATGTAGCCCAGACTAGCCTTAAATGTATGGCCTAGCCTCTTAAGTGTGAAGGTTACAGGTACATGCCACAGATAGCCTATTAACTGTCTAAACTCCTGTGTACCGATTTCCAAAATCTAAATTTTACATATAATAAAGGAAATTAATAGAGGGACATTTCCAAGGCCAAGAGAAGATACTGTTCATTTTCTGTTTTAGGGGTAAGCAATCTGCAAACCAAAAAAGCAAAATGACTACTCACAATACCCAGACATTTCCTCCTCACCTGCCTCAGCTGCTTTAGGTCGGACTTGTTTCCCACAAGAACCACTGGTGTATCATCAGTGCGTCGGACTCGGTAAATCAGTTGTTTAAACTCTCGAACTTCATGGAAACTGCGACGATCCGTGATGGAGTAACAGATGATAAACCCTTCTCCTGCCCTCATATACTGATCCCGCATGGCAGTAAACTCTGCCTAGAAGGAAACAAAGGTCTAGAATGCATTGCTGCAACATGGACTTCCACACACGCACTGGCTACTTTAGAGTAAAGAAACAGCATGTCAGTTACCTGCTATCCTGAGGCAGAGCATGGAAAATTAAGAGAGATAAACTAGTGATATTGTCCACAGAAGCCTGCTCCCTGTCCTAGAGGACACACTCCACCCATTCAGTTCTGGGCTTAGTACCTGTCCTGCTGTGTCCAGGATGTCCAGATTGGCAGGCTCATCATCAATGCGGATCCGGATCTTATAAGCATCTTCTACAGGAGGGAAGAAAGGCTTGTTTTAAGAACACACAGCTGGGCAGTGGTGGCGCACACCTTTAATCCCAGCACTCAGGAGGCAGAGGGAGACAGATTTCTGTGAGTTCAAGGCCACAAATCTGGACTGCAGAGACAGTTCGAGGATAACCAGGGCTACATGAAAAAACCCTGCTCAAAAAACACCCCCCCCCAACAGATAAATAAATAAGAAAGACAAACCCTCACATGCAGGAAGAAGCAATGACTTTAAAACTTGTCCTACAGAAGAGTTGGTCCCACCTAAGTTTTATTTATCTGTCTGTGTGTCTATTTGGTGAAGCCAGACCTGGAGTCCTGAGATTGAATTGTTAGGCAAGCTTTCTACTACTACTGAACTATACTCCCAGGCCCTATCCAGTTCTATGTTTGTTTTCATGTGTGTAGTTACACACATGTGTGGACACCCAGGGTTGTTACTGCTCACTGAAGCTTCTGCTTCTGACTTTGGGGGGTTGGAATTAACATGTAAGCATGTAACCGGGTTCTGAATGAACTCTGCTTCTGGCTTGTACAGGAAATGCTTTAACTTCCAAGCTCACCAAAGTTCTTTTTAAAATTGTATTATTATTGATGTGTATGTGTGTATGATGCATGTATGGATGCATATAGAGGTCATGGGTCAATTCTGTGGAGTTGCCTCTTTCCTTATACCTTTAAATGTGTTCTTGGGATGGAAACCAGGTCACTAGGCTAGCAGGGCAATGCTGTTACCTGTTGAGCCATCTCACTGGCCTCTAAGTTGTTTTTATGTGTCTAATTTTCTCAGGATGCTATTAAATTCATCAAAATATATAGGTTAGGGTATGCAATAGGTTTTTCTTTGTTCATGGGTGGTTATGTATCTTATTCACACCTATAAATCTAGCCTAAAAGTGAACTCTGATAATTTAAGAATCAGAGGCAGGAGGATCTCTGTGAATGCGAGGCTAAGTTTGTCTACACAGTGAGCTCTAGATCAGCTAGGGCTACAAAGAAAGGTGCTGTTTTAAAAACAGAAAGAAAGAAAGAAAGAAAAGAAAGAAAAGAAAGGAAGGAAGGAATATGAAGGGATTATCTTAGTCACTGTGCTATTGTTGTAAAGACCAAAGAACTCTTATGAATGAGAACATTTAACTGGGGACTTACCTACAGTCTCAACACGGTTAGTCTATTACCACCATGATGGGGAGCATAGCAGCATGCATAGCATTAGAGAAACAGCTAAGAGCTACAACCTGATGTATAGGCAGAGAGAGAGAGAGAGAGAGAGAGGACATGCAAGCCCAAGCACACAGAGACTAGGCCTGACCTCAAAGCCTACCCTCACAATACACTCCCCCAACAAGGCCATAACTACCAACCCTTCTAATTCTTTCAAACGGTTTCAGTCCCTGATGACTAAGCATTCAAGTACACGAGCCTGTGGGGTCATTCTTATTAAAAGCATCACAAGGATTCTGAAAGAATTTCTTTTAAAATATTAAGCCAGGGGCGAGAGATGGCCCTGGGTTCTCACCTGATTAGATCCCTAGATCCACATACAAGTGGGAGAGGACAGAACCCACAATGTTTCCCTTTTGATTTTCACACGTGCTATGGCTTAAGTACCCCCCCCTACACACACCATGCACATACTAAAGAAATATTTTAACTGTTGGGCATAGTGGTACACACCCTTAGTCCCAATTATCATTTATTAAAGTACATGCAAGATATAAGGCTAAATTATATGCACTAAATCACTTAATAATCACAATAATTCAATAAAGTATTACCATTTCCATTTTACAGTGAAAGACTGTCAGCCAGGTATGATAGTACACATCCTTAAGGTACAGAGGCAGGCCAGGTGTGGTGGAGCACATCCTTAATCCCACCATGGGATGAGGAGTGCAGAGGTAGGCAGATTTCTGAGTTTGAAGCCAATGAGTTACAGGTGAGACCCCATCTTTAACACAAACCAAGGGCTAATCTTAAAATACTGGATGTGTTCTTCAAACCACAGTTAATTATCCGTGGGGAGAATGAAACCCCAGGGCTACTTGGCTGAAAGGCCATGTGCGCAGCATAGGCTACCGTTCATCTTTTATACCTCAGCCCAGAGTACTGGGTTAAAGGTTTGAGCCACCACACCTCGACGCCTTTTTTTAAAAAAAAGACTTGTTTTTATTTTATGCATATGAGTGTTTTGGCTGAAAGTGTATGTTGGATGCCATAGAAGTCAGATGGGGGCATCAGATCCCCTGGAACTTGAGTTACAGATGATTCTGAGCTGCCATGTTAGTGTTGGGAATGAAATCTGTGACCCTGCAAGAACAGCCGGTGTGCTACATTCAGTGAAGCATCCCTCACAAGTTTAGTATTTCCTAGAAAATGTCATAACCCCTTCATTGCAAAACCAAGTTCTTTTCTGCACATTGCTGTTAACTGTAAAGCTGGGGGTTAAACTCAGGGTACTAAACATGTGGTGCAAGCATGAGGTATCTTAACCCTTTAAAATTTTTTAATTTTACTTTTTTGTTGTTGTTTATTTTGTGTTTTTTGAGATAGGGTCTCACTACGTAGTCCTGGCTGGCCAACTTGATATGTAGACTGGGCTGGCCTGAAACTCAGAGATCTGCCTCCTGATACTTTTTCCTTTTAAAGCACTTAAGAGAGAACCCAAGGCCTCTGAAAGACAAGCTCTACCACTGAGCTACACAGCCAGTTCTTTCTTACTGTTACCTTTTGCTGCAGGGTTTCACACTGTAGCCCTTTCTAGTCTTTAACTTGTGGCAAGCCACTATGCCAGGTCTCATTAAGTTGGTCAGGCTAGTCTTGAATTTGGTCTGTAGAATAGCTGGTCCTTCAATTTGTAAGCCTCCTGCCTTAGCAGCCCAAGAAAAAATTTATTTTTGAGACAGAGTCTTTTTTTTTTTTTTTTCCCCTAGTTTTTCGAGACAGGGTTTCTCTGTGTAGCCCTGGCTGTCCTGGAACTCACTCTGTAAACCAGGCTGGCCTTGAACTCAAAAATCCACCTGCCTCTGACTACCAAGTGCTGAGATTAAAGGTATGCACCACCACTGCCCGGCCTGAGACAGTCTTAAATAAACAAATCTAGCCCTTGAATTTATAATAATCCCTCCTCAGCAGATAAGATTTCAGGCATGTGCCATGCTAGAGTCAGTAGTTAGATAGAGTTGTATATGCCGATAATCCTAGGACATGGGCAGTGGAGGAACAGAACCAAGAGTTCAAAACTGTCCTAAGCTACATAAAATCCCGACACCACCCCTACCCTAACTACTACCCATTCCCAAAACACAAAGAAGTGAAGTCTGGGGGCTGGAGAGACGGTTCCTCCAGAGGTCCTGGGTTCAAATCCCAGCCACCACATGGTGGCTCACAACCACCTGTAAAGGGATCTGATGCCCTCTTCTGGTGTGTCTGAAGACAGCGACAGTGTATTTACATACATGAAATAAATAAATAAATCTTTAAAAAACAGAAAGAAAGAAATGAGGTTTCTACGTTGTCCAGCTGGCCTTAAACTGAACTTCTGGTTTCAAGAGATCCTACTGCCTCAGACTTCAGACTTCTTCTATGTAGATTACTAGACTAACCTTGCAAACTACAGACAAAAACAAAAACAACAACAACAAAAAAGCCCACTCAATATTTTCATCACTTAATAGCAACTGCCAGATGTGGTGGTACACAACTTTCATCCAACCCCCTTCAGAGGCAGAGGCAGGCAGATCTCTGTGAGTTTGAGACCAGTCTGGTCTACAGAGCAAGTTCCAGGACAGCCAGGGCTACACAGAGAAACCCTGTCTTGAAACCAAAACAAAAACAAAAAACTGGTTGCATACACCACAAGATATTTCCCTTTCACATTTTAAAATTCATTACAGTATTTCATTGGTAGTGTGTGCACATGGGCACACACATGTCACACAGTGCATGTGGACTTCAAAGGACAACTTTCAAGAGCTGCTCCTCTTTCTATCATGTGGATAGGACTCAAGTTGAACAAACTTGCCAGCCCATGACATAACACGGCTCTAGAGGCAGGAATGGTTTTCTTGAAGTAACCATATGAGTTACTGCGACCAAACTCAGGGCAGACTTGGTGACAGGTGCCTTTCCCATCTGAGCCATATCACTGGTCCCTAACATTTAAAAAATCAATCCCTGCTTCTGACTCTTTCTCAGAGATAAAGAAGCCTATTTAATCAATGCTTCTTGAATTAGAGATCACCATCTGTTAAGATTGGTAAGTTTTAAAATCAACTCAGTGGTTGGGACCGACAATGGATTTTAACTTCAGTGACATGTACATATGTGCTTAAATATATGTGAGTATACACATGTAGTCACTTCCGTAGTTGTAGTTTTGTCCATCGTGTGCTTAAGACACAGGTACACTGACTGCGGAACCTCACAATACTGAAAGAGCAGCACAACAGAGCAAGAGACGGACTGCCAATGACCCAGGTTTGCCTCACAAAACCCACATGAGAGCTCACATCATTGTAGAACTCCAGTTCCCAAGGACCCAATGTCCTTCTGCTTCTGCAGGCACCAGGCACACGGTGGTGCATAGACAAACATACAGGCAAACACCCATACCCATAAGATAAAAATAAATCTTAAAAAGAAAGAGAGTTTAGGAGGCAGGGGTATAGATCTGCAGTAGAGTATTTGCAGAGATATATATTTAGATATATATATATATACTGCCTTGAGTCAATCCACAACATGGCAGACAAAGCAATGAAACCTTCTTAGGGTAGGAAAAATAAGAGAGCTGGGGACATAGCTGAGAGCTTGTCTACCACAGTCCCCAAAGCTCAACCCCAAGTGCCACAAATAAAAACACTGTTTAATGCCACTTCCAAAAATATACAAAAGAAATGAGGGATTGCTTCTGGAGTACTTTTGCTTTTTATTTTATTTACTTAAAGATTATTTATATTATTATGTATATGTTTGACTGTGTGTGAGTGTGTGTGTGTGTGTGTGTATGTGTGTGTGTGTGCACAAGCTCACATGTGCCACAGTGTATGTGCAGAGACCAAGAAGACACCTTTGTAGAGTCAGGTTTCTCCTTCCACTTTTCCATGGTCACCAGGCTATCGGGGCAAGCATCTTTACCACAGAAGCTAAAGAAATGGTCAGGTTATATAAGCAGATTTTTGTTCTCAGCAAAGAGAGGCCTGGGAAAAGTTGGATTTCCTTCTTCTTCAAGAGTTATCAGATGGCACATGTTCCTCAGCCTCAGAGCCCGAACTCTCCCACTAGAGTAGTCCCAGGGTACATGGGCTTCTTCCGTAGCAAATGCATAGATCTATTCAAGTTTGTTACTAGTTTTTGCAGCAGCTCACATCTGTGTGACAGTCAGTATACTTCACTATACTACATGTTAGCTACCATGTTAAAATAAAAGACTATCAGTGAACACCTGTGAATGAAGATGAGATGAGCTCTGAGCAGCCGGTCAGGATTATATCACAGCACAACAGACAGGTACCATGGACACAGCCAAAGGAAATTCTGCCTTTTTGATAGTTCTAAAAACCTATACAGAAGGCCAGAACAAAGGAGGTAGAGAACTTATCTCCCCTTCTACCATGGACTGAAGTTAGGACATGGGTCACCAGACTCTGTGGTCTGAGCTCAAGGCCTGTGCTCCAAGCCCAGCTGAGGTGACCATGTGACATTTTCCAGCCAATCTCTAGGTGTGGCTAGTTCTCACTATAAACAAGGGCAGAATAACTAGGTGGGTGTAAAAAGCCAGTCTTCCCACACCCAGGATCATCAGTACAAGAGGCCAGGGGTGGCAAACACTCATCCTATAGGCAGAGAGTAGATACTGACCCCACCTGGTCACTTGGCACAGATCATTTCCCTCTAGTGAAGAATCACTAAAGCTGACACAACTTTGAATTTGGGCTCTGCACTGGGAGCCAGGGGTGGGCAGCCTAGAACTACTGCCTGGAATTAAGTAGAAGATCCTAAACCCCAGTTGATTTTATTCATGGAGTTCCCATACCACAGTCTGAGTCTCTGAAACAATGTTCTAAAGTTGATATAGCAGAGCTAGGATGCAGTTCAGTGGCACAGTATGTACTTAGCCTGTGTGAGGCCCTGGGCTTGAAACCTAACACAAAAAGAAAGAATTCCCATGCAGTTCACTAAAAAGACTTCCCAAACCCACAGACTCAAATGCTGAATAAAATGAGCACAGCCAGAGATCGGCAGGCTCTTGTTTTTGTTTTGACAGAGGCTCTTCCTATTATGCATTCTTGGCCAACCTTTAAGCAAGCAAGAGAGACTGGTGATGAAGTCACATTCCTCCTGCTTTTGCTTCCCAAGTGCTGGGATTACAGATGTCTGTCATCACTCCCAGCTAATGGCAGAGCTTTGTTCCCTCCTCAGCCCTACTTTTCTTTTAGATAATCACTTAGAATCAAAACTGCTTCCTTATGACTTAGTCAATAACAGATAGCAGCTAATAACAACAACAATACAACCAACAAACCACAGAACTGGGCATGGGGTTCACGCTTCTAATCCCAGACTAAGCAAAAGGAGTGCTACGAGCTCAAGGCTAGCTTGGGCCTCGACCTCCTATCAAAGGAAAACAACAACAACACAACTTAAAACAAGGCTGGGGATGCAGCTCAGGGTCAGAGACCTTGCCTGGTGTGCTATGCTTGAGTCTCAGGTTCAATTCCCTGGGGGGTGGGGGGGTTTGGGGGGGGGGACTGATTTACTCCACTGGCATTGTACCAACATATGACAGCCAGAGATTACAAAGACACAGGAGAAGACATAACTATATAGTGAGCTGCAAGCATAAGGAAATACATGAAGAGCTTCGAGTGGGAGATTGGTTCTAAGAGTTCAGCAGGCTGGCTCTACTTGTTTTTCTGCTTCCTTTTGTGGAAGTTCAAACCAGCTGACTCATACTTCAGGGTTAGTCTCATGTCAGACCCTTAACAGTGATAGCAAGAAAAGGGTTCATTGAGTAGCCTTTAAACTTTTCCTTTAATCTAACAATACATTATAGGTCCTTAAATAAAAATGACAGTTTATTATCAATGTAATCCAAGACTAAAGATAACAGAAATGTACGTATGAAGTCTAAAATAAATGAGTTACATACACAAATAAGCTTAGGATATAAATATTATTTTTTTAAACTTTAAATCTATTAAGACACTTTCACAGGATGTATCTGGAAATATAAACAAGGAGCTGACTTACCAATGGTGGGATCATGATCTTCTGGGAATCGGTGGCTGATGAACTGCATTGTCATGGCTTCAAAACAAGAAATGGAACTCATGACAGTGACCATTAAGTTTTGGTTTTTGTTTTTTTTTTTTTTTTTTTTTTCCGAGACAGGGGACCATTAAATATTTTAACTATCAATTTTGCACAAGAGCCAGTAACCCATCGGGTCTGAGTATTGCCTTTCAAACTTTTCTGGCAAATAGAAAAGGTTACCTACCACTCTTCCCAACTCCACCGGCACCCAGCATCACTAGTTTGTATTCCCGTGAGAGTGCTGCAGGGCTGCTACAGCTGCTACCAACTGGGCGAGCTCCGGACTCCATTGTCCGCTTGGGCAGTCTTGGGCCCCTGGGAAAGGCCTCCTAGAGAAGGCACAGAACATTCAATCCAGGATGGAGACAGTCGGCCACAGTCTGAGAGCCCCCTGCGTCCCCAAAACACCGTGGCCTACTCTGCTCATTGCGGAACACTGAGACGCCTACGTCCTCTCCCTCCCCCGTTAGTCTCAGTCCTAAAACATATCATAGATTTCCAAACTTACTTTTTCCAGAAAAATAAAAAAAAACTTGAACTTCTCTTCAGATTGAGGCAGCTTGCCAGTAGGAAGGAGCCGGATGAGTGCTGAAGGCTGCCTGACACTGCCAGGTTCTTTCCCGGTGTCCGTGCCTCCCCGACTCCCCCGGCCACCATCACCCCCCTCCCTGTCAACCTGTGCTTGTACCTCTGAAACCAGTTCCGAGTTCGGGCGGTAACCAGCGTTCGTTCCACAGCTGCGCCCCACTGCCCAGGGCCCCGCCCGGGTCCTGGAAGATGGCGCCGGTGGGCGGAGCGTGACCCTGGAGCCCCGCCCCTACAGCTGACAGAGACTCTGCTCCGCCCCACGCCTAGCTCTAACTCGCAAAGCCCTCTGGTCACGTACGAATCTCTAGGCTTGCACTTACATAAATGGGTGTTCCATTAATCGAACAGATACTTTTAAAGTGATCAACTTAGGGCTATTTGCTGCTGGTGGAGGGAAAATATGTCACCATATCTAAAGCACAACAAACCCACATCCCCTCAATCTTACCAAAATACAAGATTACATTAGGATAGGTATGGTACTTGCAACACTGCGGCCCTCATTTTCTAAAAAGGCTGTCCCATCTAAGGTTCTTGAAACCAAAACCAGATGTTATTCGCAGCATCCAGTTATTCTAGTTAGAATTCTGTATTTTAAAACTATTAAGACAAATACAAGTCAGATAGGATGCAAGCTCATGCCTATAAACCAAGCATTTGGAAAGTGTTGGTGCCAAACAGTTAAAAAGGGCCAGCCTTGGATACATACTAAATTCCACATTGCTTGGGTTTCATGAGACTCTGTCTTAAAAGCAGGGCTCTGGAGAGATTATCAGTAGTTAAAAAAACACTTGTTGCTTCTGCACAGAATCAGGATTCATTCTCTAGCACCTACACAGTGGCTCACAAC
The DNA here is from genome assembly GCA_019843965.1 of Rhynchomys soricoides. Taxonomy (NCBI): domain Eukaryota; kingdom Metazoa; phylum Chordata; class Mammalia; order Rodentia; family Muridae; genus Rhynchomys; species Rhynchomys soricoides. The sequence continues at coordinate 2,188,957 of JADRCH010000009.1, forward strand.
CATCCAGTCGCAGGGGATCCACAATCCTCTTCTGACCATTTGCAGGCATCAGGAATGGAGATGGTACGCATATATACACATAGGCAAAACCATGCACATGAATAAATACACTTCACGCCTTTAATCCCAGCACTTCAGAGGCAGAGACAGAGGCAGGTGTATCACTGAGTTGGTGGCCAGTCTGGACTACAAACGCAGGAAAACTGTCTTGAAAAATTATAGATAGTGGGTCTCTTGTGAGTTCCAAGCTAGTCAAGGCTACATGGTGAGATCCAGTCTCAAACCGGCAATAAGTGGGCACTATCTTCATCAACTCTGTGCACCACTTGTAGTGAAACTTTCCTGCACTACCCTTGCCACTTCCACTTCCCCTTTCTGCTGGAGACAGGATGTAGGTGTGCGGTTTAAGCTAGCCTACAGTTCCTGACCTTTCTGTCTCTGCATACTAGTGCTGAGAGGAGGGAACAGAAAGGATGGTTTAGGGCCCTACTTTACAGACCAGGCTGACTTCAAAACCATGGTAATCTTGCCTCAGTCTTCCAAGTACAATTCTATCTTATTTTGAAGGTCTGAATCTCATGCAACCGAGGCTGGCCTTAAATGCAAAATCCTCCATCCTCCAGCTCCTGAGCTCTGGGATAAGTGTTTTGATGTGCTCCTGCAACTTTTGAAGAACTGGGCGTGGTCTCAGACAGCTGTTTTAATCCCATGTGAAAGGATATGGGGTTGCTTAGACTGACTGCAGCAGCTATGATGTGCCTTGTGCTCTAGCAAAGGCAAAGTTTTGCCAGCTACAGTTTCTGCAATTGTGTGACATTTGGAATTCTAGAACTCTTCAGAGTATATAAATGCTAGGGTCTGATAGTCTGGGTGGGTGGTGGTTGGTGGTTTCTTAGTAGCTGTGGTTAAATTAGGAACAAAAGGAATTAGATTCAGGGATTTTCCTCTCTCCTATCTAGTGTTAGGGGGTAAAGCTAGGGGGATGACAGGTGGGAAAAAGAACCCACAAAGTAGCAAACACCAGCTACAAAGCTCCCAATTAAATGCTTTCTTATTAGAGTTGCCTTGGTCATGGTGTTTCTTCACAGCAATAGTGACCCCCCCCCAAAAAAAATGCTGTCTCAAAATACTAATTTCTCTAAGATAGGGTCTCTCTACATAGCACTGGCTGTCCTGGAACTCACTATGTATACCAGGCTGGCCTAAGAGATCTTCCTTCATGCCTAACCTTCAAAATAATTTATAAAGAGAGCAAGCAAACTAAGTAACCAGACACAGTAGCATATGCCCAGAACACCAGCACTCTGGAGGCAGAGGCAGAAGTTATCTCTCAAGGTCATTCTTGTCTACACATCAGAGTTCCAGGGTAGCTAGTGCTACAGGAAATCCTGTCCCCCAAAATCGAAAGGGGGAAGTGTCTAGGATGTATCTCAGTGGCAGAATTTTATCTAGCATAGATAAGAGTTCTGGGTTCAATTGCCAAAAGAACAAAAGAGACAACAAAACATTCAAAATCTTTTAGGCAGTGGCTATAACTACAGTAATACACAATGCTAAATACCAGGTGGAAGGCCAAATCTGGTGTGTATCTTTAATCCGAGCATTCTGGACACAGAGGCAGGCAGATCTCTAGGAGGAGGCTAACCTGTTTTATACAGAATTCCAGTCAGGCAGCTCAGATATTAGAGGTACTTGTCAGGCAATCCTTAAGAGCTTAGTTTGTTCACTGGAAGCACAGTGGAAGAATTCATTCCTGAAGGGATGTCCTCCAACAGTGACACATCATGGAACAAAAATGTATTCCATTCATTAGTCTTTGTTTTTTTCTTTTTGGCTTTTCGAGACAGGGTTTCTCTGTGTAGCCTTGGCTGTCCTGGAACTCACTCTGTAGACCAGGCTGGCCTTGAACTCAGAAATCCACCTGCCTCTGCCTCCTGAGTGCTGGGATTAAAGGCCTGCGCCACCACTGCCAGGCTAATCTTTGTTTTATTTATTTTTATGTGGATATATGTGTAACTTTATATGTATCACATGGCCCTCTTGGAGGCCAGAAGAGCCTGTCTAAAACAAAGTAAACCATTTGAAGGGGAAAAAAAAAAAAAAAGAAAACACGTAACTTAATAATAATCATAAGTCTTTTGATTTTAAGGATATATCTTGCAGAGTTATAAGCTCAAGGAGCATATGCAAATGCCAGAGCCTATTAAGTTTTCACTGGGTTGGGAAATAACTGCATTGTGCTATGAATACAGAACGTTAATAAGGGGTTGGAGAGATGACTCAAAGGTTAAGAGCACTATTTCAGAGGATCCAGGGTCAATTCCCATTTGTCACACGGCAACTCATGACTATGCATGTAACTCCAGCTCCAAGGGACCTGACACCCTCACACAGACATGCATGCAGCAAAACACAAATGCACAGTAAAAAAATAATAAATAATTAAAAAGAGTTTATTGATAGATATTAGTGTATGAGTGGGCTAGGGAAGAAAAAGAGAAAAGACAAGCAGAATATTTATACATTTATTTATAATGAAATTATGGTCTAATTATTTACAACATACAGGAAACCAGATAATAAGTTTGTACAAAGCCAGCCTGCAAAGTATTCAAAAATGTGCAAAAATGACAGCCAGTATCTCAGACGCTCCTGGCTCACCACAAATCCTTCACTTCCACACATCAATATTTTATACAAAAAAGTTCTTTTGGCAAAACCTGAAATGCCAAGAAAAAAGGACAAGTTGCAATCCCAGTCAGAGTCACCGTCCTGTTGGTGTCATCACATCTCTCTTCTCGCTGCAGCCAGTTCTGAGAGAGACAGATGAGTGTTTCACGTTTTCTTTGACTCAGCTAAAAACAGGGAGCTTAGAAGGGCAGTGCCAACAGCAATGGCTATCTGAAACAAGTGTGCCTAAAGGTGCCAGCTTAGGATCATCCCAGTAAAGAAACAATGCAAAAATAACTTCATTTTCCTATTCAGGATCCAGTTGTATGTGACCATTCTAGATTAGTAAAACAGCATTTTCCAAACAAAGAATCCAAATGGAAAAAGGGATGAAGGCTCTTAGAATTACACATAAGTATGGAAGAAAGGGTCTTAAAACCACTTCCCACTAATAAATAGTAAGGCTTTGTTTGTAACCGGTTATCAAAATTGACCCAATAGTAGTAAAATACAAATAAAACTTTCTTTACAACAGAGTTGAGGCTATTCGTTTGGAAAAGGCTAGACCAGGTCAAACATATGTAGCAATGATTCTGTCCTGATATTTCACTGGACAAGCACATTTCATCAACTGTTAAAAAGCCTGACGGAAATTTGTGATTCTAAGTGAATTTTAACGGATGTTATGCCACTGCAGAAATAGGGTTTCAAAAAGAATGGCATCCCTTTATGACAAGGGACACTGAGTCCCTAACTTCTTCGAAGGTCCAAGATGGCCCCCAGAGCAGGTCCCAGAGTCTTGTTTAATCAAGTGCATGCATTATTGCTAAGAAGAGTCACCGAGGGTCAAAGCTCTGTCCACTATTTCCTATGGGGCCATCCAGAATGGCATCTGCTGCTTAGCTCTTGGCTGTGATGAAGGGTACTGATAGCCCAAACTCCAGCCCTGTGGAAAACTACTTGCATTTTTATGACCTCCATGTTCTTCCTCTTCATCAGAGGAGTCTGCAGCGTAAGCTACTAAGCCAAATCCCTTCTCTGCCGTTTTCATCTTCTTGGCTGGATAATCTAGAAGAGAGAACAACCCCAACCCCATTCCCCGCCAAGAAAAAAAATACCATAAATTCGTTAATTAAAAAAAAGATGTTAATTATAAGTAGTTAGTTGGACACCATTTTGTAGCCACAGGGTCAATGGTCACCCCATAACGTTGATGATCACACGAAAAACAGCCAGCACCAGCAAATGACAATCCACCAGAACCATGTAAGAAAACAGAGAAAGAAAAAAGAAAAAAAAAAAAAAAGAAAAGAAAAAAAAGGAAAGTTAGCAAGTGAGTCTCTGAAGACTAACATTTCACCTCTTAAAGAGCTAAAAGAAAAGAAGAAAAGAAAAACTATTTTTTTTCTTCTGTTCACTTTTATCAACTAGAGGCAAGGAATACAATGATCCCGTGCACAGGACGCAGAGTTCCGGGATGCTGTCGGGTGACAAGCTCAGCTCCCAACACATAGGAAAAGTAACTTTTCCTAAATCTACATCAGGTGACCTCCAATTAGACAAACAAACAACAGGATTTTGAAATTACCTCCCAATCATTAGTATTTCCTAGGACTTTAATGCCACTGGGACGTATAAAACATAAAGCAGGCAACTCTATTCCCGACAGAATGGCTAAAAATAGAAAGCTATATACTGTCCTTATAAATTAAAAAAAAGTATTGTTATTAGCCAGTAGATGACCGAGATCAGATTAATCTGATTGACCACCAGGTTAGAAGACTAACAGTTTACACCACCCCACCTGCCATCCCGTCCCCCAGCTACAGTTTACTCACCATGGCTTCCGGTTAAGGCCCCAGACCCATTCCTTTCATCAGACTCAGTTTTTATTCCAGTCACTGGAAAGGCTGGTGGAGGCATCAACTGCCTGTCAAAAGCATGACATTTCTTTTCAGAGAAATCCAGTATTTTATATTACCCAGTCAAAATAACAATAGTAACTGCTGATATGAATAACAAAAGACTGTTGATAACCATTTGCCTTTGCCCTCATCCTCTTTAATCATTAAGCCTGTCTAAATAAGGAGACCAAGCCAAATAGAGTTAAGACTATTAAAAGAAGAATTCAGTTCCCTCCTAGACAGTTAAAGGTTCCTCCATTGAATTATATGCCTCCTCACTACCCCTGTATAAAGGCTAATGTCATGAACAGGAAAGGAGACTTCATGTATTACATCCTAAACTACACACTGATTCAAATATTTCTACCCACGATATGGGTGCTTTTTCTTTTTAAATTTTACTTTATTTTTATGTGTATGGGTATGTTGCCTACACATATGTTGCACCCCATGCCAAATTCCCATGGAGACCAGAAGAGAGTAGTGGATCCCCTGGGATTGGAGTTACCAGTGGTTGTGAGTTAACATGAGGGTGCTGGGAACTGAACCTGGATCCTCTGATTGAGTTGATCTTAACCCCTGAGCCATCTCTCCAGCACCACCAACCCATTTTATTTTTTTGAGGGAGTGTCTCCTGTAGCCCAAGATGGCCTCAAACTTGATGGACTTGAACTTTTGATCTTCCTGCCTTTATCTTCTGAAAGGGCATCTACCACCACACCAGACTCTATCATTCTGAAGTAGTAAAAATGGCTTGATTGTATTAACACTTCTATGACTGCCTAATTTAGGAAAATGCCCAAAACCCAGAATATGACTGCCTGAGACAGAGAAAGGGGTTACTATCATGTCATCCAGTAGTCAATGAATTGTTCTATTCTAATAACTTACCTGTCCCTCTCTCGCTCTTTGCCTGAGGAACTTGCCGGCTTCGATCCTGCGCCTTCTATCTCATTCTGACTGGAGAAGCCTGTACCTAAATTAGTCATATGAATGGGTCCATGCTATGAGCAGAAAAATACAGTAGCATTAGCAAATCTACAACTGCTGCATTGACTTTAGCTCCTTAATGTAACTGTCAAGTGCCTCATCTTTCTGACAAACTGCCATCAATTAAAAGGCATTACATGTTCTTTGGAATTTGGGAGAATAACTGAAGTTAAGAAGGCGTTCTTGTTTCTGTAGAACTTAAGGGAGTTAAACTCATTGTTTAACCAACTGCTCTAACTCCAAAAGACTTCTAGAAACCTAGTGACGTTAACTGCAAAATGCTTAGTTCTGAAGATGTCTCTAAGACTGATAAAACACAAAAGTAACTCTTCCAATGAAATAGCAACAAAATCATTCTCGTCTTTCTTGGACCTGGGATTAAAGCCAGGGCCCTGTGTGCACCACACATGCTCTACCACTGAACTGCACCTCCTCCAGATCACCTTTACTATGGTCATGGTGTCACTACTCCACTTTCACAAGTATTTCCTAGGATGGGAGAGCAAGGTAGAGCTGAGAAAATTTGAGCCTTCTTTTTGTAAGGGGGCAAAAGAGAACAGCAAATTGAAAGCCACAGGTTAAACAAAAATTATGAATTTGAAGATTGACAGCTTTTGGGGAGTGGCTTTCAATTATCTTCCATAAGAAAAAGTGTAAAACTTTATATAATTCCTAAGTGTTGGTCACAGGAAACTTGACACTTATCACACTGACCTCAAAAACAAACAAACAAACAAAAAAAGGCAAAGGAAACTCACTCTTGCTTTAAATTAATTCATCAAGAATGAAATCCTAACCTAAGTGGATTCCAGAACGGAAACTCCTATCCCATAAGACAGCTGATATGTATGCAAATTCTTATTTTAAGGGAGAACACAGCAGGGTAAGATAACAAAAGGAAGAGTGGGTGTTTATTTAACCTGGTATCCAAGCAGTCCAGACTCCCGTTCATCAGGCAGCTCCTCTGTGAATCGCCTCTTCTGTGACTGTGGCTGAGCTGGGAGTGGGGGCTGGGGCTGGGGGCCAGCAGGCAAGGCAGTTTTGACAGGAGCAGCAGGAATAAAAGGAGCACTTATCGGGCTCTAGGACCAAAGAAACGGAGGAGGAATAAAGTATGAGAGGTTGGATGAATAAGTAATGCTGACAACAAACCTCAACAGTGAGTGTGTTTCACAACTCTGACATTCCCACCCTCCAGTTTGAGCGCTCTGATTCTCAGGCTGAACCTGGCATAAGGAGCACTGGGAGAATGCACAATACTCACTGACCAGTAAGTTCCAAAGCAAGAGCAGCATGCCTCAAAAAAACTAACAACATTTCTAACAAACAAATATACTTGCCTAATCCTCACATCCTTTGAGATTCTATCATTATGCCCCCTTTTATATATATATATAAAAAACAGTCTCTGTACAGCAAGTAATGCACAGCTTTATCCACTACACCTTTTTGCATTCCAAATACAAAGAGCTATATGTAATTCATAGCCAAGGAATTTTTGATCCTTCTTAATAATGAAAAGCCAAACAGCCTGGGGCTGGGGAGATGGCTCCGAAGCTAGGAGCAGCTGTTGCTACTGTTGAGAACCTTGGTTTTGTTCCCAGCACCCACATGGTAGCTCGGAAGTGTCTGTAAGGTGATCCAACAAGCTGTTCTGCCATCTTCAGGCACCCACACAACGCATATAAATATACACATACATGCAAAACATTCATACACACAAAATAATCTCAAGAGTTAAATTTTTTTAAAAAAGTAAAAATAGCTGTGCTTGATAGTACACACACTTTAATTTCAGCATTTAGGAGGCAGAAGCAAGCAGATCTTTGTGAATTCAAGGTCTGGTCTACATAGCAAGTTCCAGGCCATCCAAGGTTATATAAAGACCCCAGTAAAACAATATTGATGAGGGATAGTAAAAATTCAGTTTTTAAGTCTTTTTAAATTTTGTATGTGTGGCATATATCTGTGCACACACTTGGAGGCCAGGAAGGGCATTGGGTGTCTCTCATTTTCCAACTATTCCTTTAAAGCAGGTTATCTCCTTGAACCTGCAAATGATTTTCTGGCCTAGCTAAAAGTCAAAAGGATCCTTGTGTCTCTGCCTCCCGGGGAAATGGGGTTACAGGTTTGTGCAGAAATTTTACACTTTTTCTTACTGAAGATAATTGAAAGGCACTCAACAAAAGCTGTCATACAAACTAAGGTCCTAATAACTGCAAAAACTCTTAACTGCTGGGTCATCTCACCAGCCACTAACGACCTTTTTTGTTATAAAAGATACAACCCTCAGTGCTCATAGCTGGCAATGGTTCAGGGCTATAGTTTATTCTGGCACGGGTCCACTAGAAGGAGCCCATATACATGGAAGGACCCACAATTAATCCATTACCACATTCCAATTTCCCCTTGCAACTAAGGTTTGTAGATAACAGATGAGCTAGAAATCCAAATTTTTCCTAAAATTCTATTTTAATTTATGGATGGTGTTTGAAATTAAAAACAAGGCCATGTACTCTACTACTACTAAATTTTGTCTTTACCTGATAAAATTGGATTTTAAGACTGTTACACACAGGAATTAAAGTAAGATTTTTGTCTTAAATCATATTTCCTGGGCTGGAGAGATGGCTCAGCAGTTAAGAGCACTGACTGCTCTTCCAGAGGTCCTGAGTTCAATTCCCAGCAACCACACAGTGGCTCACAACCATCTGTAATGGGATCTGATGCCCTCTTCTGGTATGTCTGAAAACAATGTATTCATATAAATAAAATAAATGAATATTTTTTAAAAACCATTTTCCCTAAAGTGTTAACTTTTCATAGCCTTCGCTTCTTCATAAATAATACATAGGGGAAACCATCTGTGAGATTAAGAATGAAAGCCAGGCAGTGGAGGTACAAACCTTCAATCCCAGCACTCCAGGAGGCACACAGAGATGGTCTAAAGAGCAGATGCACTGTTATTTGTGCATAGTGCCAATGAATGACTCCTGTGCCATTAAATTTCTTTAAGAGCCCATGAATAGATGGTTCAAGAAACTGTTTTTGTTGACTGCCATATTCCACATGAACCCAAAGGTTCTTTTGTTTTGTTTTGTTTTTTCAAGACAAGGTTTCTCTGGATAGCCCTGGCTGCTCTGGAAAGAACTCTGGTGACCAGGCTAGCTAGCTCTGCCTCCAAAGAGCTGGGATTAAAAGAATGTGCCACCACCTCCCAGCAGGAGGTTATTTTTCTACACCAAAGATAACATCACATTATTCTAAGTACAAAAGTATCAACTTTGGTAAGCAATACCATCAGGTATTCTCCTTTGCATCTTTACACAACTATTGTTTCCATTATTAGAACTTTTAAGAGTCCTTAATTATGTGAAAATAAATATTATTGTGTCTGAACTGATTAGTCTCACAAAATATCCCCCAGTCAAGTGATTAAATATTCACATATACCACCTTTTATCCAGATAACTGATCCAAAAGGACAAAGACAATCCTTACCATGGCAAAACATTAGACTGTTTCCTACTATAGGTGTGCTTTTTATCCCCCATCCCTGTTTACTGCTCTAGAGACAGTGGGACCTGGGAGAATGGAGTCAATAAATGAGGTGGACTTAAAGTCTAATTCAATAACCAACTTTATTCAGAGCATCTGACAATTTTTACCTTGAGAGTTAAGAGAAGTCACATAAAGTGTTCAATTACAAGAGCAAGCCATATGTGACAAAGAAGGCTCACATGGTAAAATGTTTTCTATAGATGTATATAAACAAGTAACAATAGCCAGTTTTAATAAATAACCTATATTTAATAAATAATCTAAATAATGCAAATTCACTCCTATCTATCTACTACACCTGGGAGGGGCACGAAAACATAATCCAAAAACAATTCCATGTTTTTGAAGAATCTGAGGTCATGAGACTCTTGTTTTCTTGGGGTGTTCTCACTCAGAAATCTTACACACTCCATTCTTGTACATATCTCCCCTTTCTTATTTTTTAGTAATAGGATATGCATAGTGGTTTTGAGATGTAGATAAATCTAATTGTCATCTGATTCATGAAAATATGGTGTATAATATTCTGCCACCAAGAACAGAGAACCAAACGATGTTCAGCAGTACTATTGTTTATATTCTTATATTGATCAGAAAAATCAATATGATACAATAGGTTGAAAAAGAGACCCATGTGATTAGTAGTGTGGTAACTTGTAAAACATAAGCATTTATGTGCCTTTAATAGGAATATAAATGTTATGATGTCCTATCCAAATGAAAAGTAATTTGAATCCAATAGAAAAATTAAACACTGTCCCTTCTTCAGAAGAATGAATGATTCTATTACAGTCCCAAGGTCCAGTCATAAATACAGGGTCATTAGTGAACATAATAAGAGCTGAATCCATCCAATCACAAGTTGAAGGAAAGAGGATAAGAAACATCAGATCAAAAGACATGTTCAGAGGCACTCCCCATAGATGCACAGATCAAAGTAACTAGCATTGCCAGAAAAAAGATTCTCTGGTGACACAGGACTTTGTGTGTGTGTGTTTCATAGAATCTGTAATGTTTCAGTGGAACCATCTGCAATAACAGATACACACTCCTTCCCAATTTTCTTCTGGAGAAATTAATAATAGGGCAAGTTAATGCATCAGCTTGCTTATTTCTTTCTGCAATAAAACTAGCAAGGTTAGAATGCCCACGAGCATGAACCTATTGCTAGAAATAATCCTACAACATAAGCAAAATCTGAAATATTTAAGGGCTTATGAACTAACTGTAATAAATGAATCAAAACAGCTAGTTTCCCAATTAGACTGAGGAAAAAGTATTGATAGACTGACGAATATCTGGACCATGAATCTCTCCTATAGCTTAGACGAACCATCAATAATATAAGTATCTGAATGGCAGGAAAGATGGATAATCATTGAAATCACAAATTCAGTACCTGTAATCCCATAGATTACCAGTGGGATAAGAATTTCCTATTCTTTCTTAGTAATCTACAAATAAAATGTGAAAATCCATAGAGTTCTTTAATACTGTTAAGAACTGATTGTTTATAAGGTAATATAAGACAGCAATGATCAAATCCAAGAATTGTTTTTGCCTCTCAAGATAATATGTGAAGACTATCACATATTTAAATAGATTGGTTAGTGTATAGGAAATACCAAGTGCAGCTTATGAGGCAAGGGAGGAATTGGGAAACAAATTCCATACCCTAGCTTGTCTGGATTGTAAACTTTCATATGCCCCCATGAATCCTCACCAGGAGTGGAGTAAATTTAAGATTAGATTATCAAATTCCTCATTGCATGCTTCAGGGTCATTTTAGGCAATAAAGGATATGTATCTGAAGGAGGCGCTAATAAGGGAGCTGAGGGACCTGGTTGTGGTGGCACATACCTTTAATCACAGAACACCAAAAAAACAGATACAGAAGTATTTCTATGAGTTGGAGACCAACCCAGACTAAAGGGTTACACAAAGAAACCCTACTGAGGGTGTCTGTGTGTGAAGGAATTGTCACTGGAATAACTATCGAAGCGGCTGCTTTTTATTTTCAATTTTGCCTAAACAGGGAAGATCTCATTTTTTGATTCTTTTACAATTTTAAGATTTGGTCATTCAGTTTATACTCAATGAATTAGCCATCTCTTCCCTCTTGATTAATATTGTCCTTATCTCTCAAGTATTTTGACAATAGTCTGAATTAATGCTCAAGTGACCCAATTGAATGGGGATCTTTTCTGCTAGTGTCTACTAGTTTATATGCTTCAATATTCCTTTAGATTTTGTCCCATACTTCATGCAAAGTTTCTTCTGGAAACCAGGGATTATAATCACAAACAACATGTAAGCAATTGAATAGTTACGATTTTAATACTGTGCTCTTCCGTTCTTTAAAATACAGTGCACACGTTCAATACAAGGAAAAGGGTTCTCTGGCTTCTGTGCCATTATTCTCACCTCCTTGTGAAGGTCCCCACTCTCTATCTCATAGCTGACTTCAGGTCCCTATTCTGGGTGCCACTTGTTTACCATTCTAAAGGCAGTGGGACCTGGAAGAGTGGAAACTAAAAATGAGGCGATTCTCATGCAATACCCAACTCTATACAAAGTATAGGGCAATTTATACTCTGAGGGTTAAAAGCAGTCACAATAGTAAGGTGTACAGTCACAAGGACAAGCCACTCATGGAACAAATAATAACAGCCAGCTGTAAAAAATAATCTGAGGTAAGGTAAACTAATTCCTATCGCTAGACCTGGAAGGGGCAAGAAAGCATAATCCAAAAACAATTCTAAAGAAACAGAGGTCAGAAGTCTCCTCACATGACTCCAATCTTGGATGGTATTCTGACACCCCCTGACAAACAGCACTTGGATTCTGCAAGCTGAGAGTTAGTATGCAATAAAGTTAGTAAACAACATCTTGGGGTCATCTGAATTATATGCTTGCTGTTTCTCCAATGTCTGGCTTGGCAAGTTAGTCTTGATGCCTCTCTACAAGGCATTCTTTCTCTTAAGGCATTTTCTCTTGAGTTTTTTTGTCTATTTTAGGACTTTTCAGTTGTCTGGGGAACTCTGGGATACTGCCCTGCTCAGATGTATTAAAGTGACAGTCATCATGAGATTTCACTTATCAGGCAGGCCTTTTCCATTGATTAGTCCCTAGACCTCATCTAACATATATGTTTCCTGTCTCAGTCAGGGTTTCTATTCCTGCACAAACATCAAGACCAAGAGGCAAGTTGGGGAGGAAAGGGTTTATTCAGCTTGCACTTCCACGTTGCTGTTCATCACAAAAGGAAGTCAGGACTGGAACTCAAGCAGGTCAGGAAGCAGGAGCTGATGCAGAGGCCATGGAGGGATGTTCTTTACTGGCTTGCTTCTCCTGGCTTGCTCAGCTGGCTTTCTTATAGAGCCCAAGACTACCAGCCCACAGATGGTGCCACTCACAAGGGGCTCTCCTCCCTTGATCAATTATTGAGAAAATGCCTTTCTCTGTGATAACTGCAGTTTGTGTCAACTTGACACACAAAACTAGCCAGTACAATTGACCCCTTGTCAACTTGACACACAAACACATCACCAATAAGCCTTGACCCTTACTTCCTTATTCATCCCCAAGATCTATATAACTTTAAAAGTCCCACAGTCTTTGGAAATTCTTACATATTAACATTTCAGTCCCTTTTAAAGATCCAATCTCTTAAAATTCAAAGTCTTTAAAAATTCAAAGTCTCTTAACTGTGGGCTCCACTAAAATACCTTCTTTCTTCAAGAGGGAAAAATATCAGGCCACAGTCACAATCAAAAGCAAAATCAAACTACCACCATCCAAAGTCTGAGATCCACTCACGATCTTCTGGATTCCTCCAAGGGCTCTAGTCACTTCTCCAGCTCTGCCCTTTGTAACACACACGGCTCCAGATGCCTGTACTCCACTGCTGCTGCTGTTCTTGGTGGTCATCTCATGATACTGGCATCTCCAAAACACTGCTGTCTCCCACTACAACTAGGTTTACCAACAGCTCTCATAGGCTCTCTTCATGGTGCCAAGCCTCACCTCCTTTGCATGACCCCCTCAGTCCTGGGCCATCAATTGCAACTGAGGCTGCACCTTCACCAAGGGTCTTCCACCGCCTCTCACAGCGCCCAGGCCTCAGATGCTCTTCATGACTCCTTCATGCCTTCAAAACTAGTACTACCTGGGTTACTCTTACACATTACCAAGTCCAGCCACAGCTCTGGAACACAGCTCTGTGCTCTCAGAAAACAAAACACTTCTCAGATTTCACCCCAATGATGCTGGTCTCTTCTTAATCACTGCTAATATCTTAGCTCCAGGTAACCAGCATCAATAGTCCCAGCAATGCAACAGAAGTTCTAGTTTCTTGTTAATCACAGCTGATTTCTTCAGCTCCAGCTAACCAAAACCACATAATCTTAAATCAAACTAGCAATGGCCCTGAAAATGTCCTCTGAAATTTCACAAGCCAGGCCTCCATCTTTTGCACTGTTCTCAACATTATCTTCCAAGCTCCTACAGAACACGCCACAGAGCTTTTAATATCCCAATGGCTCCTCTAGCTCAAAGTTCCAAAGTCTTTCCACAGTCCTCCCCAAAACATGGTCAGGTTGTCATAGGAATACCCCATTATGCTGGTACCAATTTGTTTTAGTCAGGGTTTCTATTCCCGCACAAACATCATGACCAAGAGGCAAGTTGGGGAGGAAAGGGTTTATTCAGCTTACACTTCCATGCTGCTGTTCATCACCAAAGTCAAGACTGGAACTCAAGCAGGTCAAGGAGCAGAAGCTGATGCAGAGGCCATGGAAGGATGTTTCTTACTGGCTTGCTTCTCCTGGCTTGCTCAGCTGGCTTTCTTATAGAACCCAAGATTACCAGCCCACAGATGGTACTACCCACAAGGGACCCTCCCCCTTTGATCACTAATTGAGAAAATGCCTTACAGCTGGATCTCATGGAGGCATCTTCTCAAGTGAAACTCCTTTTTGTGTGAAAACTCCAGCTTGTGTCAAGTTGACATACAAAACTAGCCAGTACATCTCCTTTAGGGAAAAATGCTTTGGAGCAGCAGTGCAATGTGGGGACTTCGAGAATCCCTGCAAGCGTCACAGCCAGCAGTGATGTGGGTGAGCTAAGAATGAACTCAGCAGCTCTTTCTTAGTAGGTCTAGCCCAACTTAGCAGGGTCTGGGCCAAACTTTTGGAATCTGCCCATGGGTGGTTTCTTTTAACTATATAAATTATAGCACAATTTGGGGAAAAGTTTCCTGAAGACAATTAACTCAGTACCAAATGTACAATGAAGTTTTAGACATGTTTCCATAGAAACTCTTTGCAAAGTCCATGACTTCCTCCGTTAAAAATGAGTGTACTGTTGACTCAGAAACAACACCCAAGATAAGGAGGACTGTGGTGAGCACAGAAGTCACTTAGGCTACAGTAAAGTATAAGTGACAGGTCTCATATGATGGCTTTTATGGACTGAGAAGCAATGTTCAAGATTTAGAGAGAAAACTCTGGGATAATCGAACATAATATTCTGAGGGATATGGGTCAGGCCTGACAAATAACAAAAGATCACCAGCTTGTAAACTACTTTCTTTCCCAACGCTCCAGAAGACAGGTTATACACCTCTTGCATGTCTAACTTCTCCTGGCTTCTCTAGTGCTTATCTGTGTACACACGAACATTTCCCCTCTACAGTGAAATGTAAACTTAGCATAACTAAATATAGCATAGTATGTGGGGATATACGTGGGTGCAGCCACATACGCCTTTTTAATTTCTAAAAATTTGCCAATTAAGAATTTATGGTGTCCAATAATAGCTGTACCCAATAGACTATAAAAGATTTTAGTTACATGAGTAATACTTTATAAAAACTTTTTTTTTTTTTTTTTTTTTGAGACAGGTTTCTCTGTGTAGCCTTGCCTGTCTGGAACTTACTGTGTAGACCAGGCTGGGCTCAAACTCAAGAGATCTGCCTGCCACTGCCTCCGAAGCACTGGGATTAAAGGTGTGTCACACCACCATCCAGCTGTAAATTTATTGGAGCCCCCAGGGCCCCATGCCACACCTTTGGTTGTGCTCTGCAGCTGACTAGTTATGGAAAGGCATTGTGTAAGACTTTAATAAATCTTAATTCAGATTTCTAAATACCTAATAGCAGAAAAACTCCTGGATATAGACAGCCATAGTTCCAATGTCAAGCTGATATCCATTCATTACCAACTCAGCATCAGAAGCTTGGAATAAAATAATACCCTTACATTGTATAGCATAGTGGCTGTAACAGAGAGGCTTTCCCGAAGCCCACTGATTATCTCCCTTGCCAGAGTATGATCATTTATCAGATAAAGGGCAAGCACAAAAGTTAAAAACATATAAAGCATTAACAATGGTCATTTAATTTTAAAGATTTAAACTTCTGGCTTTATTAAATTAAAATCTGGGATTTTTACTGGGCAATGGTAGCACATGCACTTAATCCCAGTGCTTGGGAGGTAGAGGCACAGGGATCTCTGAGTTCGAGGCTAGCCTGGTCTACAGAGTGAGACACAGGGCAGCCCGGGTTACACAGAGAAACCCTGTCTTGAATCCCTCCTCCTCCAAAATTGAGATTTTTAAAATTAAAGACAATTTTAATTTTGAGCTCAAAAAAGATCTTTTCACTAGGTGACAGGTTATTTAGAAGTACCTGAGAAATAATCATAGATCATTAAAGAGAAAATTATTGAATTCTCTAGGTAAGCATTAAAGTATATATCCAGATGATACTATAAATGAAATAAAAATATAAACAATGTCAAAGCCTAACACTTTCAAGGAGGAAGAATTTGGTGGAAGGCTTTAGTAGATGGTTTGGTGTGACAGATTTTAGCCTGTACCAAAAAGTGATTTTTAGGAGAAAACTTTCAAATAATAAAACTTCTGCTGAATGTTAACCCTCTTTGACCTTCAAAGGAATCTGAGAAACATGTATTACTTTTAGATTTTAATTTACTCTTTTTAAAAATTTCATCTTAAGTCTATTTACATTTTTTGTTTGTTTGTTTGTTTTGTTTTTCGAGACGGTTTCTCTGTATAGCTCTGGCTGTCCTAGAACTCACTCTGTAGTCCAGGCTGGCCTCGAACTCAGAAATCCACCTGCCTCTGCCTTCCAAGTGCTGGGATTAAAGGCGTGCACCACCACTGCCCAGCTACATTTTTATTATTAAAGATTTTGTTGCCTAAGAATATAAATTTTAAAAATGAAGTTTCAGTAATAAATATAAAATTTCTTATTTTGTTAAGGCTGACATTCAACTGACAAAGCTACAGTTAGCTTACATCAATCATTGAACAGTTAAAATGTCATATGAAACATTTCTGAGGATTTTTGAGGACCATCTATTAACTACACCTGATTTAGTTACTTGCTTTAAATAAAGCACATGCTTGTAAAAGTCAAACATTTGTATTCTGCATGACTGTAAAGAAAGTTCTGAGCACAGTGAGAAAGTTTGATCATTTGTAAGATCTCTTACCTTCCATGCCTTAGCTATCTTTAACAGTCTACAACAAGTTACATATTTAAACACAATCAAACTTTGACAGTTATAACAATAAAGCTTTGAGTTCTATTGACAGAGAAACTTTTACTTTTCATCGTAAGAGCCTAGGGAGGAAGGAATTATAGTAAGCATAAAGATAGTTCTACTGACTCAAGAGCATTGCTCAGGATTTTGGGGGATTCAAGTGAAGGCTGGCTCCAGAGAATAACATTGGCTATAAGGTATTATAACACTTTCATTCACAGCCTTCTGGATAGAAAACAGGCAACATGCATATCCCCTCCATTGAACAGGAAAGTCTGCTTGTTTAACAATTCTGGTTCTGCAGATTGCACTCTACAGCTGTTGTGGGTGGCACACTCCTTTAATCCAGCACTCAAAGGCAGAAGCATGTGGATCTCCATGAGTTTAAGACCAACTTTGTCTACAGAACAAATTCCAAGATAGTCACAGCTCCTACAGCACCCACAGACACCTGTACACACACAGACAATACTACCCTCAAGCCGCATGCGCATGTCATTTTAGCACATGGGAGGTGAAGACAGAAATTTCAGGTATGTAAGGCCAGCGTGGATTATATAAGAAGACTTCAAATAACAAAATGGTGAGGTGTTTCAGGGGGAAAGGCACTTGTCACCAAGTCTGATAGCCTAAGTTCAGCTCTGGAACTTTGTCTGAATCTCATATGATTGAGGGAGAGAAAGAACCCACTTCTACTCTTGCCCTCCTCACATGCATAGTGGAATGCATGTACACAACAATCCATATAATAAATAAATATGGGCTGGAGAGATGGCCCAATAGTTAGGAGCACTTGGTACTCCTGCAGTGACCCCAGGTTTACTTTCCAGAAACCACAACTGGAATCTCACATGCACCTGCAACTCCAGATTTAGTGTGTCTGACCCCTCTTCTGCCTGCTATAGCACAAATACACATGTGGTGCATGCATATGCGTGTACACATGTGTGTATGTGTGTACACATATGCGCAAGCACACACATACACTTGAAAACAAATACACATTACAAAGAGAAAAAGACCCATTCAGTTCCAACCACTAAGAGGTGTGTGCTATATGCCACCCTCTTTGCCCTTGAGGATTTAGACCACAAAGCTAAGAGCAGGAAACTAACACTGACCTGCCACTCATATCATAATTAAAAAATATAATCACATTCATTAGGTGTTTTCTACAGCAACAAGAGTACTATGACAGAGGCTGTAGACCCCCAAAGTCTAGAACATTGGTCCCTGAGTGCAAAGTCTGCTAATTGGGGGCAAGACATGTGAAATTAATTAAAAACTGTGGAAATGGGAGGACATATTATCCCAAAGTCCTCAGTGAGTTGGTGTAGGGACACAGAGAAGACAGCAGGGCTAAAAACAGAATAAAACTGATTTCTAGAAAGCACCCTTTCCTCAGTTTATTCCCTAAATTCAACAATAGCACATTACATATCCTGGCATCCTACCTGTCCAGTGCTAGCTGGAGGCTGCACTTGTGTTATCGGATACTGTGTTGGCACAGGTGGGACTCCAGTAGGTAATGCTGGCAAGACTCCAGGTGCCAATGAAACAGCTGGTGGCACTATGCTTGGTACTCCATAGGGAGGCTGAACTGGCTGCTGAGGAGGGGGAACAACAGGGTAACCAGACTGATAGCCATTGGATGGATAATATGGTGGTTGAGGAGGGATACTACTTATAGCAGAGGGTTGTGTATAGCCTGAGGGGGAAGAAAAAAAGCGTTTAATCAGCTGCAGCAGAATGAAACATTTTACCTGATTATTAAACAACACCTAGGAAGATAAACACTGAGGCAAGAACAGCTTCTAAATTACTCTAAGTTGAAAGGACTACCACCAGTGCCCTGGCACAACTAGTCTAGCCTCACAGATCACACTTAACCATAAATATCGGTACCAAAATATCTTAACACTGTAAGCCATACACACCTGGTAACGGTACAGCAGTATTTATTTGATTCACAAATCTAGAATACTCAGCATGAACCTAGAAAAATGGGTAAAACAAAGTTAATAAAGGCCAGTCACAAGTGACTTCATGTTTATAGAGTATGATTATATACTAAATTAAAGCAACGGGAATTATTATTCCACTTCTGCACTGATTCGGTGAGTTAAAGGGACTACTAAGCTGTATGTAAATTCCACACATCAGCAGGAAGCACAATTCTAAACAACCAAACTAATCAATCTGGAGCACAAAGTCATTCCAAGACTTACAGCCAAACATTAAGAGGAGCTTGGGGAACCCTGTGGAAGAGGGGGAGGAAGGACTTGAAGAAGCCAAGGGGCCAAGGAGACCACAAGAAAACCTATAGAATCAAATGACCTAAACCCATAGGGTGTCACTGAGATTGAATTGCCAGCTAGAGCACATGCAAGGGATGGACTCAAGATCTCTGCACATGTGTAGCAGCTGTTCAGCTGGGTCCTCAAGTGGGACTCCTAGAGCAGGAGCAGAAGCTGTCTCTGACTACATTACTTGCTTTTGGAGCCCTTTCTCCTATGTGGGCTGCACTGTCTAGCCTTGGTAGTAGAGGCCCCTAGTCTTCCTGAAACTTGATACTCCAAGGCTGGTTGATATCCATGGGAGGAATCAGGGGAGAGGGTAGACAGAAGTAAAGGGAGGAGAGGAAGCAAATGAGAAGAGGAAGTTTCGATCAGAATGTAAATACATAATTTACTGATGATGATAAAAAAATGTACTACAGTTCTCCTATAGCCAATCTTAGGGAGGCATTTTCTCAACTGAGGCTTGCTCTCTGATGACCCTAGATTGTGCCAAGTTCACATAAAATTAGACAGCAGTCACCATCACTACATGTAATGTTGATCTATTCTCTCACATCATGTATTGCAGAGAGCTCACTAAATATAATACAATTATAATATATCTTAATTTATTTTTTAAAGACCATGTCAAAGTCCAGTCTAGTTATAGGTCAGTGCTAGAATACACAACTGTGTAGCTAGACCCTGATTTCAATCACCAGCAAACTCACTGTTTGTAAGAGATTCTCGCAGAGCTTCTTGGCAGCAGCCAGGCCTTCAGGTTTGGGATGACTACAAACCACAAAAATCAAAAGAGCAAAGTCAGAGTCATTTTTTATGTACACACTTACTTTGGTATGTTCATTAGAGCTCAAATGTAGCACTCTGAAGTCATTTAAAAAGAAACATAAAGATAAGCCTGTTTTGTTTGTTTTGTGGTCGAAATAGAGTATCACTATGTAGCCCTGGCTGTCCTAGAACTGTGTAAATCAGGCTGGCCTCAAACACAAAGATCCACCTGCCTCTGCCTCCCCATATGCTAGGATTAAAGGGATTTGCCATTCCTACCCCATCCCCACTAGCAACATAAATCTTTTAAAGTTATAACTAATATATCACTGCTACAAATATTTTATAGTACCAATTCTCTAGATGATGGATCTTTTGACATAAAGAGACAAATGTGTACTGGAGAAATGGTTCAACAATTGAGAGCAGTTACTCCTCTTCCAGAAGAAGGTTTGAGTCCTACCACCTACATGGTACCTTAAAACCATCCTTAACTCCAGTCATAGGTGACTCAGTATCCTCTTCTGGCCTCTTCCTACACCAGATACACACAGTATGCATACATATGTGGAAGCAAAACATTTAAACATATACAAATAAAACAAAGAGAGGAGGAAGCAGAGAGAAACTAATCCCGGTGTTACTTGTAATCTCAGCACATGGGGGTACAGACAAGATTAGAAATTCAAGGTCACCCTGGACTACACAATGAATTCAAGACCACTATAGTCTACATGAGACCCTGTCCAAAAAATTAAAACAAAATACCATAAACCAGGTGTGGTGATATAGGCCTTTAATCCTAGCACTCTGGAGACAGAGGCAGGTAGATCTCTGTGCATTTGAGGTCAGCCAGGGATCCTGTCTTGAAAATACCACTCTCCCACCCTGCAGCAAACACCACTGCCAACAGCAGCATAGGTTTAAATCAGTGTCATTATAGGCATTGTCTGAGAGGTAGGATAGCAAGAGTGCTTGCCTAACACCTAAGAATCTCTAAATTCAAACCTTAGAACCACACTTTATAATCACAGATTAACAGAACCTAAAGACTTGAATGCTAACACCATAACTAAACCTTCTAATGCAGTTTTTTTTTTTCCCCTTTGAGACAGGGTTTCTCTGTGTAGCTCTGGATGTCCTGGAACTCACTCTGTAGACCATCCCCACTCTAGTGCAGTTTTAAAAAAGTCATTGTTAAAACATTTTTCCCTAGCCAGACAGTGGTGGCACACGCCTTTAATCCCAGCACTTGGGAGGCAGAGGCAGGTGGATTTCTGAGTTCAAGGCCAGCCTGGTCTACAGAGTGAGTTCCAGGACAGCCAGGGCTACACAGAGAAATCATGTCTCAAAGGAAAAAAAAAAATTTCCCTTATTTGTACTTTATGTACATAGGTGTTTTGCCACTATAGATCTGTGTATTAAATGGCCCTAAGGGGGCAAAAAGTGGGTGCTGGATCCCCTTTGTCTGGAGTTAGAGTGGTATGCTGCCATTTGGGTGCTAGAAATGTAACCCATGTCCTCTGGAAGAGCAGTACATGCTCACTGCCCAGAATCCATCTCCCCAGTTCCAGTAACTCAGTTATTTTAATTAACTAATTATAAAGTTACCCCCCGCCCCATCCTTCTTAATTCTTCATGTACGTTTTTTGGTTTTTTTTTCAGGTGGTCTCAAGAGACCTAGGCAGGCCTCATAATCATTATGAACACAAGGATGACTGTAGTGACAATTCTGGAATTTTGGGTTCTTTAAAAAAAAACCACAGAAATATTATAAAAATGTGTTTTTGTTTTAATCCCAGGTATGGGGATATGGGGCTTCTTCAGACAGTCTGCAACAACTGACTGATTTGCTTCATGCTCTAGCAGAGGCTTGGTCTTGCCAGTTGCAGAGTTTCTGCAATTGTGACATCTGGAATTTTCGGAGGGTATATAAACTTGAGAGCGCTGATATCAAGCCCTGATAGGCGGGGTTCAGTAGCTCTTGGTCCTTTAGGGAGAGGTTGGTTATGTTTTGCTACTAGCCATGGCCAAAGAAACAAAAGGAAAAATTTTAGATCTAGAGAACTCATCTTTCCTCTGTGTCTCTCTCCTATCTACTGTTAGGGGGTGAAACTGGGGGAATAAAGAGTAGAAATAAGAAAAACCCACAAAGAAGCAAAAACCAGTTACAAATGACCTTGGAATCCTGATTCTCCATTCCCACATCTGCATGCAAGGATGGAAGGTTTAAACCACATCAGCTTTCACATTAACATATTTTCTCTTTTCTTTTCCCAATGAAACTATTCCAGCCTATAATTACGGAGAAGGATTTGTTTGTCCTCTGCTTTCATCCATACCTGATATAAATATACATGGGTTCAAAAGCTTCTCGGCCCGAGGCTGGCTCAATACAGCCTGAGCCTTTGCCTCGTAGGAAGACTTTGGCACCAGTTTCAATTTGAATGTGTTGCAAATAAGAGCAGCCTGGACCTTCTACTTTCTCCTTAACATTAAACGTGGGTACAGCATGTTCTAGACCCACAAATAGTTTATCTTGAACATAATGCATCTGTAAGAAAACAGAGTATTTTGATTAGTAAGTGAAAAACAATAATGAAATAATTCTGTAGAAAACTACTATACAAAGTAGTGTAACCCTCTGTGGACTTAGGACCACTTTCACATGGATCCTTGAAAATTTCTACCGTAATCTCCAAGATTTTCTTTTGGAGACCTGGTGTTGCTACAGCTCAGGCTGTTCTGAAAATCACTATAACGCCTAAGTTGGCTCTATAATCTCAATCCTCCAGACTCAGCCTCCTGAGGAGGTTTAACAGTGGTATCTTTTATGCCAAGTTGGCCAAGAGTAGACTTGTAAGTGCTAATGTTACTAACTTTACTTATCTGGGAAAAGGAAATTTCACTTTTAAGAATTGCCTCTATCAGACTGGCTTATAGGTATGTCCGTAAGACATTTTCTTGATCGTTAATTAGCCAAGATCGCCCCAACCCAGGCAGGTAGGCCTGGGACTGTGTTTAAAAAAAAAAAAAAAACAGTAGCTGAGCCCAGAGTGGTGGCACATGCTTTTAACCCCAACTCTAGAATAGTAGAGTGGATCTCAGATTTTTGAGACCTGCCTTGTGTACATAGTGAGTTCCAACACAGCTAGGGCTACATAATGAGGCCATGTCTAGGGGGGAGTGGGGGAAGGTAGCTGAGCTTTCCAGTATCGACAACCTCCTTTTAAGAACATGCCTCTCACACAGGCTCTTCCCTCATCTCTTTCCAGAAGAGGAAATGATTCCTACTTTATGGGTATAAATGCCTCTGATGCTATCAAAGCCCAGTGGCTTTTAGCAGTGCACAAACAGCAGTTCTTGTGTGTTGGCTACTCTACTGTCCTGTCAGCCCACAGAAGGAAAAGGAAAGCTGACAGAATGCTCCTCCAGGAGGAAGCAGCACTGAAAGCACCTGATTCAGGATAAGTGGGAACAATCCCAGTGAATACTTCAGATTTTAAAAAAAAAAGGGGGGGTATAGGAGGGGGAGGCAGCTGAGAGAGCTAGGGAGAGCAAGCTAGTAAGCTTCAGTCCTCCACTGATTTCTACTTCAAGTTCCTGCTTAACCATCTACCTTGTCACCCATCCATGATGGATCATAACCTGAGAGGAGATTTATCTTTTCTTCCTCAAGTTGCCTTTGGTCATGGTGTTTCTAACAGCAACACAATGCAAATTAGAAAAAGGCCTCTGCCATATGCAAGGAGTTTCTGGTGTGTAAGAAGTAGCTTAATTGGTAGAGAGCTTGCCTAGCACCACATTAATAGGACATAGTAGTATGTGGTGCTAATTCCTGACATGTATGGTGGAAGAGGGGGGAAGTTTCTGGTCACCCTTTGTTACACAGAGAGTTAAAGTCTAGGCAGGAGCCCCTAAGACCCTATTTTGTTTTCCTGGCTATCCTGAAACTCATTTAGTAGAACTGAGAGATCCACTTGCCTCATTCCCCAAGTGCTGGGATTAAAGGCATGACACCACATACTGGTCTTGCCCTAAGACCCTATAGTAATGAAGACTTAAATTTGTGGAGCTGGGGATATATCAGTCAGCAGAGTGGTAGGTAGCCCAACAGGCATGAAGCCCCGGGCTTGACCTCTGCACTGCATCAAAAAATAAGCACAGTAGCACATATTCTAGTCCTCAATTAGAGGTAGAACCATCAGGAGTCAAGACTACTGAGGCTAGTCTGAGGTACACAAGAAGAACTTATGGAATTTAGAAGAGTACTTGCCCAGCACATTCTAAACCTTGCTTGACCAAATCAGCACCACAAAACCTAAAACTCTTCATGTTCATGGTCACCTATCTTACCTACAAAATAGTTATTCTAGTCAGCAAGATATCTCCACAACAACAACCCCCCACATATTCCCCCCATCCCCAGAACACAGTGTTGATTAAGCATACCCACTTCTCTTCAACTTATGCTAAATTAAATAAAAACTAGCAAAGAGTGCTGGAAAATGTTGGGTAGTACAGTGAGCCCTATGGTTTTCTCCAATAAGGGCTGCTCTCTCCACCCCTTTGTCTAGGAGGAGTGTATCGGCAAAGTCTTGCTTCATCAGACTCAGCCTTCTTGATCCTCCAGCTACCAAGCTTTCAAATGCAAATTATGACTGTCTTCACACTATACAATCTTTATGCCCTTTAATCTAGCTACCCCCTCCATTCTAAAATCCTAACAATATGAAGATTTTATTTAGATGGTATTGGTCCAGAATATTATAGACTACTTATAGTTTACACACTTTTAATTCCAAAGCCCAGATAGTCATAACTACAGAACAAAGACCCTGCCTCAAGAAAATATATATATAAATAAATAAAAATAAAAAAACAGGTAATTCTCACATTGGAACTTCAGAATTGTTTTTCTTCCTATGTATTATTGTGCAAAGTCATTTTTATAGCACTAACAATCTCATGCCAAAACCTACTCCTGACTGGAAGGAAGGCTTCTGGTTAATAGCAGGTGATAACTGAGCAATGGGAGCTGGTTGGTGATAGACAGTGACTGTTGCACCATTAAAAGTTGGACTTGTCCCTGTGGCAGCCTTCACCACTCCATTGGTGATTATTTCTTTGATTCGGTTTACAGCTCCTAGGGAAAAATTACAGACAGTAAGATACCACACAAGGGCTGGTAATACAGCTCTGTCAACAGAGTAGTTACATTGCATTCATGAGGCCCTGGGTTTGAGATCTATACCATGGATAAATAAGTAACTCTACCAAAGAATGAGTTGACTAATGTCCAACGTACCATTATATAAACCTCAAATCAATTTTTAGATTTCACAAATATGCCACTCCTATCTCCATAAAGTTCATAAACAGCAGTTAATCAAGGACAGTAAGTAAGTGATGTTGTCAGTTTTGTACTTTGCTTCGCAATAAGTCACATGAGCCAAAAATTACTTACTGTCTACTAACTCCCGAGTCTGTCCCTGAACATGAAGATACAATGGACGATCTCTGTAAAAAAAAGTATGAAAGATTGATCCCAGAGTTGGGGAGATAAGATTAGTTGGTAAAAGGAAAAACCTGAATTTGATTCCCTAAAACCCATTTTTAAAAAGTCAGGTATGTAATCCTAGTACTGGGGAAATAGAGAAAGGAGAATTCCCTGGGCTCACTGCTTAACCAACTTGGCCTACTTTATGAGTCCGAGGCCCATAGAGAACCTGCCTTTAAAAATGTCTACTGGAGCCGGGCAGTGGTGGTGCATGCCTTTAATCCCAGCCTTGAGAGGCAGAAACAAAACAAAAAAGCACCAGTTTTAGAAATCTACTCTCGAATTTTCTTGCTATTTGTTTCGTGAGGCAGTCTCCTTACATACCCAAAACTGACCTCAAACTCGGGGCAATTTTCTTGTCTCCACCTCTCAAATGTCAGACTACAGATATTCTCATTGTTCAAAGTCAATTGGTTCTGGGTTTTGTAATAAATGCCTCTAATCCCAGATACTACTAAGGGACAGGAAGACTACAATTTTGACATCAGCCTCAGCAAAAATATCTGAAAATAAAAAGAGCCTGAGCTAGGGATGGTGGCCCATGACTT
Source organism: Rhynchomys soricoides (assembly GCA_019843965.1). Taxonomy (NCBI): domain Eukaryota; kingdom Metazoa; phylum Chordata; class Mammalia; order Rodentia; family Muridae; genus Rhynchomys; species Rhynchomys soricoides. Next base: position 2,214,826 of record JADRCH010000009.1, read on the forward strand.
TAGTCCCAGGATTGGGAGGCAGAGGCAAGCAACAGACCTCAGTACAAGGCTAGCCTGGTCTACAAAGCTAAGTTCCAGGATAAATAGGGTTATAGAGAAACTCTGTCTCAAAAAACAAAACAAAAACCAACAACAACAAAAAAAAAACCAAAAAAACCAAAAAACCCACCAAACAAAAAAAGAGACTGGAAAGATATCAAACAGTTAAGAGCAGTTGCTGGTCTTGCAGAAGGCCCAGACTCAATTCCCAGCAGTCTTAGCAGACTGCTCAAAACAGCCTACAACTCTGGTTCCAGAGAATCTGTCCCTCCTACCTGGTCCCCACGGGAGACTTACACACATGTTGACTTCACGAACATGTGGTGCACAGACAGACAAGCAAGTACATACATATATCAAAAATACAAAAAAAATAAGAGCCAGGTGTGGTGGTTCAAAGCTATAACCCTAGCACTCGAAAGACTGAGGCAAAAAGATCACCATCAGTTTGAGGCCAAATGGGTAACAAAGTGAACCCTGTTTTAAAAAAATACTTAAGAAGGCTGGTAAAATGGCCCAGGAGGTAGGAGTGCTTGCTGTGAAAGCAAGTGAGCCTGAATTCACATTCCCAGCACCCACAAAAAAGCTGGGCATGAGTACCTGTGCCTATGATTCCAGGCTTGGGAGATGGAGACAGGCAAATCCCAGTGAGAGACACTGTCTCAAAATATAAGATAAAAGAGACTCTATGGCTGGAGAGATGGCTCAGTGATTAAGAACACTGACTGCTCTTCCACAGGACCTGAGTTCAATTCCCAGCAACCACATGGTGGCTCACAACCATCTGTAATGGGATCTGATGCTGCCTTCTGGTGATTCTGTAGACAGCTACAGTGTACTCATATACACACAATAAATAAATCTTAAAAAAGAAAAAAATACTCTAGCCTCCACATGCCTGTGAGATTTACACACCTAAACACACTAAAGAAAAGAGTAGGGAGCTAATGATATGACGCAGAGTAACAAAAGCCTGTCACACAAGCATAAAGAACTAAATGCAAATGCCATGAAAGTCAGGTCCTGGGGGTGTGGGGGGGTAGATCCCGGGGGGCTCACAGGCCAATCAGTCTAACCAAAATGGTGCCTTGGAGGTTCAGGGAGAACATGTATCTCAAAAAGAAGGTAGGTAACAGAAAACATCCAACGTCAACTTGTGGCCTCTTTACATGCACAAACTAACACACACAAACACACACACACACTCTCTCTCTCTCTCTCTCTCTCTCTCTCTCTCTCCTTCCCCCCTCCCTCTCTTCCCAGCACTTGAAATAGATCCTGAAAAGGATCAGGAGTTCAGAGTCACTCTCAGCTATGTATCAAGTTGGAGGACAGTCAGTGCTTCAAGAGACCCTGTCTTAAAACTGACAGTATAAATAGATCTTAAATACTAATTAATAGAAGGGAAACCTAAAACTGGGATTAACTAGATAACTATAACCTGTAACTGTAACAGAGACAAGAAATAAATGCAAATGATCTGGAAATTCTTAGCTCAGTGGTTGAGCCTGTGGCTAGTTAGTATGTAGACCACTAGGCTCAGTTTCCAATGGGAGATGGGAGTAGGTTTTAAAACACAGTACAAACCCTTTTGTGAGTCTCACTAGATAGCACCAACTGGCCTGGAACTCACTACACAGACAAGGCTTCATAAAGATATTTTCTTGCTTCTGCCTCTCAAGCATAAGGTGCTCACTACAATACCTGACACTTGGAGACTATTTCTATAGGAATGAGAGACATGTGTGGCTGTGTATGTAATTCACAAGATACAATGAAAACCAGTGGTCACACCTCAAGTTTGTTTAAAAAAGATATGTGTGTATGAGCTTTTTCCACCCACATATGTCTGTAGACCATGCATACCTGGTGCCCATGAACATCTATAACAGTTACAGATGGTTGTAAATCGCCATGTGGTACTAGGCATCAAAATCAGGTCATCTTCAAGAGCAGCAAGTACACTTAACCACTGACCCATCTCTAGACCAGAATGACCACTGTTAGATTTTTTGTTTTGATTTACTGAGGCAAAGTCTCTCATTGAAACTTGGAGCTGCCAGGCAGTGGTGGAGCACGCCTTTAATCCCAGCACTCGGGAGGCAGAGGCAGGTGGATTTCTGAGTTCGAGGCCAGCCTGGTCTACAGAGTGAGTTCCAGGACAGCCAGGGCTATACAGAGAAACCCTGTCTCAAAAAACAAAAAACCTGGAGCTTAACAATTCAGCTATTCTAGATGGCCAGCAAGCCCTAGGAATCTTTCTAAGTTTCTCCAGACCTGAGACGACAGACACAGGCTGCAACATCTCCATCCTGGGATGTTCAAACTCAGGTCTTCATGCATTCATTACAAGCACTTTAGAGATTGAGATATGTCCCCAGCTCACAACAAATGTTTTTAAGTATTAATCATGTTATGAACTTTCGTAGTTTTTATCCTTTTTAAAAAAGTGAAATGAAATCTAACAGCACTCCTCTTCAGGCGACTGACCAAACACTCTTAGCACAGGTTACCTGAGAAAAACAAACAAAACATGAACATCCTGTCTGCCCCCAAACCATAGGATACACACCCAGGTCCCACTTTGGCCTTCTCCTCTGTCGTCATGAACCGTCCCCGAGTTGATACAGCAGCCCCACTAAGCCGACTGATCTAAAAGAAGACACGTTCTATTAAAAGCTATATAATCACTAAGACACTAATAACTATGAAATTTAAAAACTTAAAATATAATATAGTATAAGGTATTTCAATCAAAGAGAAGACTACTTCTCCCATTCATTTCACCAAGTATAAAATACCCTCTGTCTGAAATTTTGATTGTATCAAACCCAGAGAGGGAAGTCACCCAAATCTGTTTCATTATTGTCTGCTGCAGTTAAACCCAAACCCACTCAGGAATCCTTATGTTCAGAGAAGCACCTTTCTGAATTTTCTTTCCACCCTCCCCAAAGTGCCCTGATCCCCACACACCTCATCTTGCGTCTGTCCTCGAGTCAGCAAGTTCCTACACGTCAGAGGCACATCATTGATTTCTACTTCAGCCACCACCAGGTCATCTTTGCTCTTATTGCTAGTTAGGCTTTTGCCAGGGGCCTGAAGCTACAAAATTAAAAAAAATAAAAATAAAAAAAAATTAAAGCTTTTATAATGATTTTAGTTGTTGGACTTACAGCTACCAAGTAGTTTTTTCTTTGCCTACCAATAATTTTTTTTTAAAGACTTTATTTATTTTATGTCTGTGAGTACACTGCAGCTGTCTTCAGACACACCAGAAGAGGGCATCAGATCCCATTACAGATGGTTGTGAGCTACCATGTGATTGCTGGGATTTGAACTCAGGTCCTCTGGAAGAGCAGTCAGTGCTCTTAACCACTAAGCCATCTCCCCAGCCCTAACAAAAATGTTTTTATCTGGACATTCTCCACGAATGGTATAAAAAAGAAATACAACTTCACTTAAATGGCATCATAGGACTGGCAAGCACAGTCAATAAAGGCACTTGCCATGCCCGATCTATCGGCCAAAGTTCAGTCAAAAAAACAAATGAACAAAAAAAAGAAAACTTCAAATAACCAAAACCAAAAAAAGTAGAATAGAGTCCACAGAGTAGTCCTATGGCACCTGTGTACGTACATACATATATACATACACACACATGCACACATACATATACAGTATGGGAGGGTGTGCACACATTTTTAAAAAATTATTTTTAAAAAAATATGTCAAGTAGTGGCTAGAGACAGGGCTTGACAGTTAAAAGCACTGACTTCAGCCAGGTATGATGATGCACACCTTTAATCGAAGCACTTGGGAGATGGAGGCAGGTGAATCTCTGAGTTTGAGGTCGGCCTGGTCTATAAAGAGTTCATGGACAGCTAGGAATATACAGGAAAAAAAAAAAAAAACGGGAAATAAGGAACCCCTCACTGCTCTTCCAGAGGACCTAGGTTTAGTTCCCAGTACCTACATGGTAGCTCACAATCATCTGTGACCTTCAGTTTCAGAGAATCAGACACTAGACATGTACACCACACACACACATACATGTAGGCAAAAACACCCATATACATAACAATAAAATTACATGATAGAGACTTAATTTTAAAAGTTCCCATTAGTTTTAATCCTAGCACCGGGGAGGCAGAAACATGGAAGGCACACTGTGGAGGAAGTATGAAAGGCAGAGGAAAGAGGATCTCTGTAAGTTCAAGGTCAGCCTGGTTGAGTTCCAGGACACAGAGCACTTTGTAGATAGACTGCTTCAGGAAAAAAATAACAATAACAGTACAATGCTCCAGCCACCTAATAAATTTTTATGGTATTATAGAAACTTCAGACAAGAAGATAAATTAAAGGTCAGAGTTATGATGCTTCACAGATCGATTTGTTCACTATGGAGAAAAATTGAAAAGATACACAACAACCCGTACACCTCATTCAAGCATTAGGAAGTTGTATTTATGCAACTCTTTCTTTTTTTAAAGATTTATTTATTTTATGTGAGTACACTGTTGCTCTCTTCAGACACACCAGAAGAGAGCATCAGATCCCATTACAGATGGTTGTGAGCCACCATGTGGTTGCTGGGATTGAACTCAGGACCTCTGGAAGAGCAGTCAGTGCTCTTAACCTCTGAGCCATCTCTCCAGCCCTCAACTCTTCTTTACAAACTTAACATTTTGTTACACTTTTATGGTAAAGCAAAGCTTCAGTTTGAACATTTAGTTACAATGTGAATAGACGAAAATAACCAAATAATACTCTCAATTTGCCTGAGAAAAATCAAAACACACTGATTTCTCCATTTTTAGCTCATATTTAATTGTATTGACTCATTAAAATACACATTTTAGATCTAATGAGAGATAACTTTTTTTTTTTTCTTTTGCTGCTTGGTGTTTTTTTTGTTTGTTTGTTTGGTTGGTTTTTTTCCTTCCTTTTTAAAGACACTTCCTTTTTAAAGATTCACTTGTCTCTGCCTCCTGAGTGCTGGGATTGAAGACATGTCCCACCACTGCCCAGCAACAAGACATATTTTTTTAAAAAATATTTTAGCTTTTTTGTTTGTTTGTTTTTTAAGACAGGGTATATTTTAGCTCTTGAGTGATGACCACACAAGCATGAGGATGTGAGATTTTGTTGTTGTTTCTTTTGTTTGTTTTTTGAGACAGGGTTTCCCTGTGTAGTCTTGGCTGTCCTGGAACTCACTTTGTAGACCAGGCTGGCCTCCAACTCAGAAATCCACCTGCCTCTGCCTCCCAAGGGCTGGGATTAAAGGCGTGCACCACCACTGCCCGGCTAGGATGAGTTTTAATTTCCAAAACACATGGATCAAGCCAAACGTGATATTTTTCATCTGTCATCTCAATGCCCCTAACAGCAGGATGGGAGGTAGAGACAAGGAATCCCTGGCCTAATATAAACACAGCAGTAAAAAGAGACCCAGACTCAAACTAGGTGGAAGGTAAAGACTGATACCAAGGTTATCCTCTGACCTCCTACATGCACCATAGCAACGACAATTCCTGCTAACAAACACTTGCGCATGTCATACCAACACACTCACTGAGGGTTAGCAAGATGCTCAGAGCATAAAGGTGCTTACTGCCAATCCTGACGACCTTAGTTCAATCCCTAGATCCCTCACATAGCCAAGCCCCAAATCCTATTGATACTTTAAGACACATATACAAATGAGTATTTCTAAAACACTGACTTGATTTACCAGAACTTCATGTATCAGAAATATGTTGCTTTAAATATCCATTTAAAAAAAAAAAACTGAGTTACGTTTGTAAGCACAAAAACTAGTTCATAAAAGTAACAAGACCAGCCGGGTGGTGGTGGCCCATGCCTTTAATCCTAGCACTTGTCGGGGTCATAGACAGCAGAGATGGGTCTCTCTCTCCATGAGTTCAGGTCTCCACGAGTTCGAGGCGAGACCATGGTTCCAGGACAGCCAAGACTACACAGACTTGTCTCAAAAAACAAAACAACTTAACTACACCAATTTAAACTGCCTGACCTCAGGATGTGATGGTGTGGCATAGCACTTGGGAGACAGGCATCTCTGCAAGCCAGCCAGCCTAGTCTATACATATAGAGTCCCTGCCTCAAACAAAAACCAAAGCCCATTACCTTACAATAACAATTTAACAAGGTATCATCTAAATACTCCCAAACGTGATCTTCACTCTAACCGTTTTCACCCTCATTAACCCCAATGATGATGAAACTGAAAGATGAAGAAGAGGAAAAAAAAAAAAACTACAAAAGAACAGAGCGTCTAGAGCTCGGAATACCTTCTCAGCCGCATTCTGCGATGGTTTCAGCTTCCCTTTGGCCATGAGCATAGCATTGATCTTGGCGGCCACTGCAGCGGCGGCATCCAAGGCTCCTGATGGAGCAGCCGTGGTGGCCGAGCTTCCCCCGCTGCTGGTGACTTCCCCACCTGGGGCCGCTGGCGGCAGGAAGAGAAGCGAAGCCGGAGCCGGAGCCGGCTGATCCCATTTGCTGCGGCGCCTACAGGTAGGAAAAGGAAAATACTGGGGCCTAAAGCCTTCCTTTGTGTTGTTCCCTTAGTTCACTCTATTCCATTTCGCTTGTCATGTTCCATATAGGTGACCGAATTTCCTATCTAAAACTCAGTTACATTCCCCGTATTCCCACATCTTTCGATCCCCTTCCGAAACATTTCTTTTCCAGTCACTTCCACCCAAAGACTCAGCTCGGCCGGGTACGCTTTGCGTTTCCTTCTCCTTGGCTCGCCCTTCTAAAACACTCTTGAGTTCCCTTCTCCCTCGCACCGCGGTCGGCCTTTTTCCGGGCGCCCGAGGCCTGCTCAACGTTCTCTCCAGAACCCCGGCCTCAGCGTACGGATGCGTCCTACTTGAGGACCTGTCCACCCCACACACAGCCTCGCCGGCCTCCCTGCCCAGGCCCGTGCTCGCTGCCTCCGCCTGGCCCGCGAAGCCCTTACCCGCCAGCGGCAGGATGTGTCGCGCTCCCTGCGGACATGGCGGCCGGCTCTAGTCAACCACCCGCCAACTACCCACCACCGCCCTCCCGCCACTTCCGCCCCAACGCGCTGACGCACAGCCTCTTCCGGCCGTGGGGTGGGGCCGTTCCGGGGAGGAATCTTGATTTCGATTGGACCCTCCGTAATTTAAAGCAACTGGAGTTTCTGTGACAGGAGTGTGGGTCGATTCTCCGTCTTGTTCCCTTTCCCTTAATAAAAATGGTTGCTGTACCTGATTTAAAAGCGAGTTTCGGGCTAGGAGAATCCATTTTTATTGTGGGCAAGCTAGTCGCCTGGAAGATATCTAAGTCAAAAATGAATCCTACTTTTTCCGAGTTCTGTTTGCTCACGTGGAGTCCCAGCCCGTAGCAGAGGCGAACTCTTCCGGCGACTTCAGCGCACTTCTCGATTCAGTTTATGGAAAAGGAAATGATTCTTTCCAGAGGTCATTGGCACAACTTTCTTTTCTTTCTCTTTTCTTTTTGTTTTTTTCTTAGGGATATGAAGCTCCAGACTGTCGCAGGGCCTCTGTTCCGGTGGCTATCTATGAGCAAAGCATTGATCTTAGCAAAATCGTAGGCACTTGGACAACTTGTTATGAAACAAGTAAAGTTGAAGAAAAACTGCTCAGCGTATTGGGGCTTTCAAAAAACCGAAGCTAGGGACTGAGAGATGGATCTGCAGACAAAGGCAGTAGTGGACGAACAGGACGATCTAACTTCGATCCCTGAAACACAAGGAGAGTTGTTCTCTGAATTCTGTAAGCGCACTCATAAATAAAGGAAGAGAGGCGCTAAATAAAGACGTTAAACACTGTCATGGTAGAGATTAAAAACCAAAAGTTATGAAATCCCCTTCGCTGAGGGCTATGTGTTTATGCTTGGCTGCCTCTTCAATATATTGAAAAGCTTTGAATGCTAAGGAGTTTTAGGTGAATCTGAAAAACCGATCCTTAACGTTTATGGCAAGTATTCTTCCAACAGAAAACAAAACAACCCAGAATGCTAGCTTACAGAGATGCTTACTTTCCGACATAATTCATAAAATAAAATTCACTTAAAAGCTAAATAATGGGGGATGGCATATAATAAATAAATATACATTTGTGGTGCGATGAAGACACTGCTCTGTGGTGTCAACCACATTAGTGTGATTGAGGTGCTCCCTTAATCTTTTATGACTAGCACTCCATACAGCCTTTGGCTTTTTTGACTCGGGAAGGAATTGCAGGACAAGCCATTGTGAAGCAGAGTTAAGTCCAAAGTAAAGTTGCCAACGCCACACGAAGTAGGTAAGTCCTGAGGAAACAGAATTGCCTGAAGAACACTAGGCTTGAATAGTTAAGTCATGTGTTTGACTAAAATCAGGGTGGCAAGGCAGCTTTGATTCTATACCCTTTCTTTCCTTCCTTTACTCCCCCCCCCCCCCCCACGTCCCCCAGGTCCGGCTGATACTCTGTGTGAAAGGACATAAACCTACAACTGCCACTGTAAAAATAGGTATCTTTTATTCACCTGATAGAATTCTCATCTTGAGGCTTGCTGTCTCCCTCTGCTAACCTAGACCTCGTCCTGGAAGCTTCTAGCCTCTGTACTATCTCATCTAGGCTTAGCATGTTTTCAGCCTCCCAGACTTACTACTGAATAAGTTCTCCTTTCCAGTTCTTTCTGATCTCTGACTGGCTGGTTAAACTTGGCTGGCTGGCTTAAAACTTCTCTCCAAGCTGACTAATTCAAACTGGTTTGTTTCTGCTTCTTAGTGAATTGTTCTGATTGGCTTTAAACTAACACTGGCAATCTATTCTAATCTTCTGGCTTCTTCTCATTCTGTTCAAAAGTTCTCTATTCGTTTGTCTTTATCTGTGTCTCAGTTGTTCTCTCTTCACCCTGACTATGTAAAATCCTCCTGGTAAAACTGCCTCTGAATCCCATGAACTGACTGACTAAAACCGAGCTAGAATTCTGAGATCAGAATGCTTCTGTCTCCTGAGTACTGGGATTAAAGCTTTTCTTTAATGGACCTAAGCTTTTCTTTACCTCAAACTTGCTCTAAACGAAGATGGCCTTGAACTCAGAGATCTGCTTGCCTCTGTTTCCTGGAATTGAAGGTGTGTCTGTATTCCATCTGGATCACACAGACCTTGAAAGGTCTTTGGGTGTGATCTCTTGCCAGACAGAGCAGCCATGTGCTGAATTAAAATTCCTCTACGTGACACTTTACTAAAACAGTATAAATCCTAACGCCAATTAAACACTTATTCTCTACCAGAGCGTAGTCCTCACCCCACATCAAGGAAACAGAGACAAAACAGAACACCACAACCAATCAAAATGAAGAGTTGTGAAGCCCAGACTGGATATATCTACAAGCATTCGCACATCTATGGCTCACAGAACATTGCCAAAGAGAGAGTAGAAAGGCTACTAAGAACTGGAGGATTAGGGAGTTTGCTATGACATTGTGTCTCCTGGGAATGTCAGAAGCTACACCCATAAATTCTCACCAACAGCTGAACAAGGACACCACCAACAGATATGCCAACTTCATATGTTAGTTACCTGTCTTACACTAACTTTAAACTTGTGACCTTCCTGCCACATCTTTCCAAGTGCTAGGATTCTAGGCAAGTACCTCCATGTCCAGCTTTTTAGCAGTTCAGTAGTATGTTGTTGCTACTGTTGTCGCTTTGTAACCAGACCTTCTGAAACCAAGCTAATCTCAAACCTCTGATCCTCCTGCCTTCACCTTCTAAACACTAGAATTATGTGTGAGCATTACTGTTGCCAGCAGCATCTTCTGAGAAAGAAATACATTTTACATCTAAGCGGACCCTAATTCTTGGTAGGCTAGGACAGGGAGACATTTCTAGCCCAATAAACCGGAGTGTACTACTTCTTAAGAAGTAAATGTTGTAGGAAATTTGATCACACTGTGAATACCGAGATTGTGTTATTTACTGGGAGAAAAAAACCTGTTTTTAGTTGTGGTGTGGCTCAGCCTTAGCACACACCTTTAGTCCAAAAGCTTGCTGCATAAATATTGTAAACGGGATTAAATAAAGTCAACCATAGGTCAGGAGGTGGAGCAAGCAATCAATTGTCAGGAAGTAAACATTGGATTATAAAAAACAAAAAACAAAAACAAAAAACCAAAACAGAGTAAGAGAGAGTCAGAAGGACTGAAAGATACATAGGAAGTAGAGGTGAGGGACACTGAGTTTGAAGGAGGTTGTTTGAGACAGCTAGAGAGAGGGAATTCCTGATGGGACATCAGCTGAGGAGGAAGGTCATCTGGATGCTTTCTCTGCCTCTCTGAGCAGGCTTTCACCCTGGCATCTGATTCCTGAGTCTTCATTGGTAAAATTGAACAACTGAGATTTTGTTAAAAAAAAAAAAAAATGGTGCTCTAATGTATGGCATGAATGCACAGATCTATCGTGCCTCCTGGGAAGAAACTGAAATGCCATCAGATTTGGTAAGACACCTAGGAAGTCCTCAAGGAGAGAGTTAAGGAATATTAATAGGAAAAAACTTTCCCATGGATGGGAAATATAATACAGGGCGTTAGGACCCTGTATAGTGCTCTTTTAGATGGCTTGAAAATAGAAGCAAATGGCTGGAGAGATGGCTCAGTGGTTCAGAGCACCGACTGTTCTTCCAGAGGTCCTGAGTTCAATTCCCAGCAACCACATGGTGGCTCACAGCCATCTGTAATGGGATCTGATGCCCTCTTCTGGTGTGTCCGAAGACAGTTTACTCCTATACATAAAACAAATAAATAAATCTTAAAAGAAAATAGAAGCAGAAAATGTAAAGATAAATGACTTGAGGTTGACAAAATACTGATTATGGATACTGATTATGGATACTGATTATGGATACTGATTATGG